>JARQOD010000001.1:978371170-978437239 GCA_033576555.1 Oophaga sylvatica | reverse complement strand
AAGGGCTGGGATCTTATTCTGAGGCGAGATCCTGGTGACCGTGGGTATTAATAGAAGCTGTCACGTGGGACTGTGTTGTATCCCTCATCTGCTGGATCCATTGAACTCATCCAAGGACTATTGATATATTTTCCTGGCGTCGGATTACCGGGTGGCGCCCCCGGATCAGCTCGTTTTTTGTGTGGACTTATTGTGGGCGCATTGTGGACTCATTACAGATGCTGCAGTATTACCCTCATTTGTGCTGCCCCTGTTCCCTGTTCAAATAAATCTCGGATTGTTTATCGGCCTGGTGTCCCTTCCTGCTCTGTCGCATACCCCGTCACACCCAGTAACAGACGCATTACTTGCAAATGTAGAGATCACTAGTAACAGAGATTTTACTGATAAATATAGGGATCCCTAGTAACTGAGGCATTACTCGTCAATGTTAGGATCTCCAGTAGCAAAGATATTACTAGTAAATGTAGGAATCCCAATAACAGGGGATGTTACTAGTAAATGTAGGGATCCCTAATAACAGAGATGTTACTAGTAAATGTAGGAATCCCCCAATAACAGAGATGTTACTAGTAATGTAGGGATCCCCAATAACAGAGATGTTACTAGTAAATGTAGGGATCCAATAACAGAGCTGTTACTAGTAAATGTAAAGATCCCAATAACGGATTTACTAGTAAATGTAAGGATCCCCAATAACAGAGATGTTACTATAAATGTAGGATCCCAATAACAGAGATTTACTATAAATGTAGGGATCCCAATAACAGAGATATTACTAGTAAATGTAGGATCCCAATACAAAGATGTTACTAGTAAATGTAGGGATCCCCAATAACAGAGATGTTACTAGTAAATGTAGGGATCCCAATAACAGAGATGTTACTAGTAAGTGTAGGGATCCCCAATAACAGAGATGTTACTAGTAAATGTAGGGATCCCCAATAACAGAGATGTTACTAGTAAATGTAGGATCCCCAATAACAGAGATGTTACTAGTAATTGTGGGATCCTCATAACAGAGATATTACTAGTAAATGTAGGGATCCCCAATAACAGAGATATTACTAGTAATTGTGGGGATCCCCAATAACAGAGATATTACTAGTAATTGTGGGGATCCTCAGTAACAGAGCATTACTAGTAAATGTAAGGATCCCCAATAACAGAGATATTACTAGTAATTGTGGGGATCCCCAATAACAGAGATATTACTAGTAATTGTGGGGATCCTCAGTAACAGAGGCTTACTAGTAAATGTAGGGATCCCCAATAACAGAGATATTACTAGTAATTGTGGGGATCCTCAGTAACAGAGATATTACTAGTAAATGTAGGGATCCCCAATAACAGAGATATTACTAGTAATTGTGGGGATCCCCAATAACAGAGATATTACTAGTAATTGTGGGGATCCTCAGTAACAGAGGCATTACTAGTAAATGTAAGGATCCCCAATAACAGAGATATTACTAGTAATTGTGGGGATCCCCAATAACAGAGATATTACTAGTAATTGTGGGGATCCTCAGTAACAGAGGCATTACTAGTAAATGTAGGGATCCGCTGTAAGAGCTAACATAGAGAAAATTCAGAAAAAAATCACATACCATAAGATACGACCTTCCCAAAACCCTGTCTGATGACAAATGCACATCTAGCAGGATGCAGCAGGCCTCCACTAATAAAGGCAAAGAGCAGCACAGGTGCAAACTACTGATAAAAACAGCCACCCCAGCACCCACCAGATTATGAAAGGGTTGGCTGCCTAGTAGAAAAAATTGCACATTGATATGGCTTGCATAGGACGCCAGTCACACAGGTAAGTGTGAGGCAAAGTGTCTGACTTGCAACCTATTAATGACGCCCTCGTATTATGAGGCGGGCTGCGCAGCACAATAATATACAACACAAAGGGACAGACACCCAAATAAACTAAGCCAACAGAAAGAGGCCTAGCTGCATCCTGCAAAAAATGATATGATAAAAAGTGCAAAAAATTAATTCATATGATAAACACATTAACCCCTTAACGACCGCCGATACGCCTTTTAACGGCGGTCATTAAGGGTACTTAAACCACAGCGCCGTTAATTAACGGCGCTGTGGAAAAAGTGTATAGCGCCCCCCACAGTCAGATTTTCTCGGGGTCTCGGCTGCCGGGGGTAGCCGAGACCCCAGAGAACATGAATCGGGTCGGTTTTTACCAACCCCGATGTTGCGATCGTCGTTATTAACCCTATAACGGCGATCGCAACAAAAAAATAAATGTGATGTGCTATTTAATTTCTCTCTCCTCTGATGTGATCGGACATCAGAGGAGAGAGAAATAGGGTGCCCGGGACCCCCTTTGTGGCCCCCAGTGGTCCTAGGGCCCTCCTGAGTCCCCCGGTGGGCGCCGCCATGCTGAAATACCGAGAAAATGGCAGGCGATGTGCCGGGGGGGGGGAGTTGGGCGACTTTCTCCAGGGTCTCGGCTGCCGGGGGTAGCCGAGACCCCAGAGAACATGATCCAGGTCAGTATTTACCGACTCCGGTGTCGCGATCGGCGACCGCAAAAAAAAAAAATGATTTCTCTCCCTTCTGATGTGATCGCACATCAGAGGGGTGAGAAATAGTGTCCCCGGGACCCCCGATCCCCCCTGTACCTCCCGGTGTCCCCTCTGTGTCCTGCAGCTCCCGGGCCTCCCGGCGTCTTCATGCTGGCGGCAGATTCAAAAAATGAATGATTCATTAATTCTCTAAAAGTACATTTTGATCACTGTGATAAACTGCCGGGGGTAGCCGAGACACCAGAGAACATGTTCCAGGTCGGTATTTACCGACCCCGATGTCGCGATCGCCGTTATATCAGTATAACGGTGACCGCAAAAAAAAAAAAATATTTCTCTCCCTTCTGATGTGATCGCACATCAGAGGGGTGAGAAATAGTGTCCCCGGGACCTCCGATCCCCCCCCTGTAGCTCCTGGAGTCCGCTCTGTGTCCTGCAGCTCCCGGGCCTCCTGGCGTCTTCATGCTGGCGGCAGATTCAAAAAAATGAATGATTCATTCATTCTCCTGAAAGTACATTTTGATCACTGTGATAAACTATTACAGTGATCAAAATAAAAAAAAGCAGTACATAAACCCCCCTTTATCACCCATTTAGTTAGGGACATATAATAAAATATAGAAATTGTATTTATTTTCATTTTTCCGTTAGGGTTAGGGCTAGGGTTAGGGTTAGGGCTAGCGTTAGGGTTAGGGCTAGGGTTATAATTAGGGTTAGGGTTAGCATTAGGGTTAGGGTTAGGCTGGGTTCATACTGCGTTACGGCAGTCCGTTAGATGGACTGCGTTACACCGCGGTATAATGCGGTGTAACGCAGTCCGTTAACGCTGCCATTCATCCCCATTAGAGGGCGCATCGCGACGCATGCCTTAAAGCGGCATGCAGTCGAGACGTGCTGTCATTCAGTGACGGAGCCTCGGACGCGGCCTGCAGCGTCTGGGCTCCGTCACCCCTAGCGCAGATGAATCATCTGCTGATTCCTCTGTGTAGCGGGTATAGCATAACGCGATCGCGTTATGCTATACCGTTACCAGCCCGTCAACGCTATGTGTTGAACGGGCTGGTAAAACGCAATATGAACCTAGCCTTAGGGTTAGGGTTATAATTAGGGTTAGGGTTGGAATTAGGGTTAGGGTTACAATTAGGGTTAGGGTTACAATTAGGGTTAGGGTTACAATTAGGGTTGGAATTAGGGTTGAGATTAGGGTTAGGATTAGGGTTAGGTGTTGTGAATATGCTGAAGGCGGCTTCTGAGCTGGGGCTCCCTCCGGTGGTTGCTGAGGGTAATGAACTGAGTATTGAATGGCCTTCAGCTGGCGCTGAATGGTAGGATATAAGTGGCCTGAGTTCCCAGCAGCCTTGCCGGTTATCAATTGTTCCTTCTGGTGTTGCTTGAAGCACTGCTAGTTTCCTGCTCTCCTTCAGATAAGTGTTTGCTGTTTTTTTTTCCTCTGTTTGATTTTATCTGCTGGTTTGCTGCTTGCAGTGGACTGCAGCCTGTCCCCTTTTGGGGGTCTGGCGCTGCAATTGTGCTCCATTTGTGTCTGCACTTTTGCTTGCTCTTTTGTTACTTTTTATTTTTGCTGAATAGCGTTTTGTTACACCAGAGATCTGATTTAGGTGGATGAGATCGTGTGATCTCAGGTTTTTTGGCAATCAGAAGTGTTGGTATTTTTGTTAGGGTTTTGTTGGATTGCAGTCAGAATTCTTTTCTGTACTTTTCTGTCTAGACAGATTGGGCCCCAGCGTTTGCTCATTCTATTTTCTGGTTGTGTCCATGCTTTCTTCTTGTCTAACCGCCATTACATGTTTGGGTGCTTCCTATTTTCTTTGGGGATCTGCTCCGGGGCAGATAGCTTTCATCTTTCTGCCTTTAGGTGTAGTTATCTCTCAGGCTGTGACGAGGCGTCTAGGATCACCGTAGGAACGCTCCACGGCTACCTCTAGTTGTGTGGTTAGTTCAGGTTACTGCAATCCAATAGGTTCCAGCCTCTCTGGTGTATTACTGCTTTTGCTATTTTTTGCTATTTCTCCTCAGTTACCGAAACATAACAGTATAACCTGCCCAAAAACTGAAAATTGTATGGTACTCACAGAAGGGGAAAATAGTAATAAGGAAACTCTCCTTGTTGCATTTTTTCCCCCTCTTTTCTCTGGGTGCTGAGGAGGAATTTTTTTTTTCTCTCAATGGAGTTTGCACAGTTGTCTGGCCGTGTGGATCAGCTTGCCACTGAGGTTCGGAGTATTGCTACCTATCTTGCTGGGTTGCCGGTTGTGGAACCTAGGATCCCCATGCCAGATTTGTTTTTGGGGGATCGATCTAAATTTCTGAATTTCAAAAATAACTGTAAGTTGTTTTTTGCCTTAAGGCCTAAGTCCTTAGGGAACGCTGCACAGCAGGTTCAAATTGTCATCTCCCTGCTGCGCGGCGACCCTCAGGATTGGGCTTTTCCCCTGACACCTGGGGATCCTGTTTTGAATGATATTGATGTATTTTTTCAGGCTCTGCGGTTATTGTACGATGAACCTAATGTCACTGATCAAGCTAAAAAGATCTTGTTGGCATTAAATCAGGGTCTTGAAGACGCTGAGTTGTACTGTCAGAAATTTCGAAAGTGGGCAGTCCTGACCAAATGGAATGATGACGCTTTGGCAGCCCTTTTTCAAAAGGGTCTGTCAGAAAAAGTAAAGGACGTTATGGTGGGATTCCCTGTTCCCTCTGGTCTCAATGATTCTATGTCTTTGGCTATTTAAATTGACAGACGTTTGCGTGAGCGCAGAGGTATGCGTGAGATAGTGTTGCCTTGTGAGCCAGCTCCTGAGCCCATGCAGTGTGATGGAGTGACTTTTGGGGCACAGCGTCATGAGTTTCGAAAGTGCAATGGGTTATGTTTCTACTGTGGTGACGCGTCCCATGCTATTTCAGTCTGCCCTAAGCGGGGAAGACGTTTTGCACGCTCAGTTGTCTTGGGTAGTGTTCAGACTAAATTTCTGTTGACTGTTATCCTGATTTGCTCCCTGTCCACATTTTTGCTCAGGCTTTTGTTGATTCAGGAGCAGCTATTAACCTGATGGATTTTGACTTTGCCAAACGTTGTGGGTTTCCCATGATACCCCTGCGGAAATCTATTCCCCTACTGGGCATTGATTCTACCCCTTTGGCGGACAATAAACCCCAGTTTTCTACTCAGGTGATAATGAGGGTGGAACCAGATCATCAGGAGAGTTGCAAATTTCTGGTGCTGCATAATCTGCATGACATTATTGTACTAGGTTTCCCTTGGTTACAGTCTCATAATCCTGTTTTGGATTGGAAATCTGTGTCTGTGACCAGTTGGGGCTGCCAATGTGTTAATGCCGACACTCCTGTTTTTTCTGCCTCTCCCCAGTCTCAGGATGTCCCTGACTTTTTGGACTGATTTTTCTGATGTGTTTAGTGAAAGTAAATCTGCATCCTTGCCCCCTCACAGGAGCTATGATTGCACTATAGAATTAGTGCCTGGTGGTAAATTTCCTAAAGGTCGCCTTTTTAATTTATCTGTACCTGAACACGATGCTATGCGATCTTATATCAAGGAGTCATTGGAGAAGGGTCATATCAGACCATCCTCTTCACCCTTGGGCGCCGTTTTTTTCTTTGTGGCCAAAAAGGATGGTTCATTGAGGCCATGTATTGATTATCGCCTCCTGAATAAGATCACTGTTAAATATCAATATCCGTTACCTTTGATTTCTGACCTATTTTCCAGAGTGAAAAGTGCTAGTTGGTTTACCAAGCTTGCATATAACCTTATTCGCATTAAGCACGGGGATGAATGGAAGACGGCGTTTAATACCCTAGAGGGGCATTTTGAGTACGTAGTGATGCCTTTTGGGCTTACTAATGCCCCTTCCGTCTTCCAATCCTTCATGAATGATATTTTCAGGGATTTTGTGGATAAATTTCTGATTGTTTATTTGGATGATATCTTGATTTTTTCCAATGACTTGGACTCTCATGTGAAACATGTTCGGACTGTGTTCCACATTTTGAGAGAGAATGCACTGTATGTGAAGGGATCAAAGTGTCTTTTTGGCGTACAGAAGATCTCATTTCTGGAATTCATTTTGTCTCCGTCTGTTATTGAAATGGACCCGGTCAAGGTTCAGGCCATCTGTGATTGGGTTCAACCTACTTCATTGAAGGCTCTTCAGAGATTTTTGGGTTTTGCCAATTTTTATCGTAAATTTATTGGTAATTTCTCTAGTATTGTTAAACCATTGACTGATTTGACCAAGAAGGGTTCTGATGTGGTGAATTGGCCTCCTGAGGCAGTCTCTGCGTTTCAGGAACTTAAGCAGAGATTCATTTCTGCTCCTCTTCTACGGCAGCCTGATGTTTCTCTGCCGTTTCAGGTGGAGGTTGATGCCTCTGAGATTGGGGCAGGTGCCGTTTTGTCCCAAAGGTATCCAGAGATCTCTAAGAGTAACCCTTGTGCCTTTTTCTCTCGAAAATTTTCTCCAACTGAACGTAATTATGACGTGGGTAATCGGGACTTATTGGCCATGAAGTGGGCCTTTAAAGAGTGGAGACATTGGCTGGAAGGAGCCAAACATCAGGTGGTGGTCCTCACGGACCATAAGAACCTGCTTTATCTCGAATCAGCCAAGCGACTTAATCCTAGACAGGCCAGGTGAGCCTTGTTTTTCACACGTTTTAATTTTGTAGTTTCTTTTCTCCGTGGCACTAAGAATGTCAAGGCGCATGCCCTCTCGAGGAGTTTCTTTGCAGATTCTCCTGAGTTATCTGATCCTGCTGTTATTTTGAAAGAGGGTGTGGTTCTTTCCGCCATTTCGCCCAATTTGAGACTGGCTCTGGAAGGGTGTCAGGAGGATAAACCTGAGCGCTGCCCTGTTGGGAAGTTGTTTGTTCCAGACCAGTGGAAAAAGAGTGTGATGTCTGAGATTAATTGTTCCACGTTGGCTGGTCATCCCAGGATTTTTGGTACCAGAGACTTGGTAAGTCGCTCCTTTAGGTGGCCTACTTTGTCTCGTGACGTCAGGGACTTTGTGCAGTCCTGTGGGACTTGCTCTCGTTCCAAGCCTTGCTCTCGTTCTAGTGGTTTGTTAATTCCATTACCTGTACCCAAGAGGCCATGGACCCATATTTCTATGGATTTTATTTCTGACCTTCCTGTCTCTCAGAGAATGACCGTTATCTGGGTAATCTGTGATAGGTTTTTCCAAGATGATACATCTTGTGCCATTACCTAAGTTGCCTTCCTCCTCCGAGTTTGTGCCTTTGTTCTTTCAGCATGTGGTTCGGTCACATGGCGTTCCGGAGAACATTGTGTCTGACAGAGGAGTCCAGTTTGTCTCCAGATTTTGGAGGACATTTTGTTCTAAACTTGGTGTTCAGTTGTCTTTCTCCTCTGCATTTCACCCTCAGACCAGTGGACAAACCGAGAGAACAAACCAGACCTTGGAGACTTATTTGAGATGTTTTGTGTCTGCTGATCAAGATGACTGGGTCTCTTTTTTGCCTTTGGCTGAGTTTTCTCTTAATAATAGAGCTAGCTCTGCCACCTTGATATCTCCATTTTTCTGCAATTCCGGGTTTCACCCTCGATTTTCTTCAGGACAGGCGGAGGCTTCTGTCTGTCCGGGGGTTGACTCTATTGTGCAGCGTATGCAGCAGATTTGGGACCAGGTGGTGGAGAGGTTGTCTCTCTCTCAGGAGAAGGCCCAGCGGTTTGCCAACCGGCATAGGACTGATGGTCCTCGTTTTAAAGTGGGGGACTTGGTTTGGTTGTCTTCAAGGAATATCCCTATGAAGGTTGCATCTCCAAAATTTAAGCCAAGGTTCATTGGACCTTATAAGATCATGGAAATTATTAATCCGGTTTCCTTCCGTTTGCTTCTTCCAGGGACATTTAAGATCCATAACGTGTTCCACAAGTCCTTATTGAAGAGGTTTGTCAAACCAGTGGTTCCTATGGCTGCACCTCCCGACCCTGTTTTGGTTGAGGGCAATTTGGAGTATGTGGTTGAAAAGATATTGGATTCTCGTTTTGCTAAACGGAAACTCCAGTATTTGGTTAAGTGGAGAGGTTATGGTCAGGAGGACAATTCTTGGGTGTTTGCTTCGGACAGTCATGCTGGGAGATTTATCCGTGCCTATCATCGAGCCCATCCTGATCGGCCTGGTTGCGCAGGTGAGGGTTCGGTGACCCCTCCTCAAGGGGGGGGTACTGTTGTGAATATGCTGGAGGCGGCTTCTGAGCTGGGGCTCCCTCCGGTGGTTGCTGAGGGTAATGAACTGAGTATTGAATGGCCTTCAGCTGGCGCTGAATGGTAGGATATAAGTGGTCTGAGTTCCCAGCAGCCTTGCCGGTTATCAATTGTTCCTTCTGGTCTTGCTTGAAGCACTGCTAGTTTCCTGCTCTCCTTCGGATAAGTGTTTGCTGTTTTTTTTCCTCTGTTTGATTTTATCTGCTGGTTTGCTGCTTGCAGTGGACTGCAGCCTGTCCCCTTTTGGGGGACTGGCGCTGCAATTGTGCTCCATTTGTGTCTGCACTTTTGCTTGCTCTTTTGTTACTTTTTATTTGCTGAATAGCGTTTTGTTACACCAGAGATCTGATTTAGGTGGATGAGATCGTGTGATCTCAGGTTTTTTTGGCAATCAGAAGTGTTGGTATTTTTGTTAGGGTTTTGTTGGATTGCAGTCAGAATTCTTTTCTGTACTTTTCTGTCTAGATAGATTGGGCCCCAGCGTTTGCTCATTCTATTTTCTGGTTGTGTCCGTGCTTTCTTCTTATCTAACCGCCATTACATGTTTGGGTGCTTCCTATTTTCTTTGGGGATCTGCTCCGGGGCAGATAGCTTTCATCTTTCTGCCTTTAGGTGTAGTTATCTCTCAGGCTGTGACGAGGCGTCTAGGATTACCGTAGGAACGCTCCACGGCTACCTCTAGTTGTGTGGTTAGTTCAGGTTACTGCAATCCAATAGGTTCCAGCCTCTCTGGTGTATTACCGCTTTTGCTATTTTTTGCTATTTCTCCTCATTTACCGAAACATAACAGTTAGGGTTGGGATTAGGGTTAGGGGTGTGTTGGGGTTAGGGTTGGAGCTAGAATTGAGGGGTTTCCACTATTTCGGCACATCTGGGTGTCTCCAAACACGACGTGGCGTTCAAAATGTCAAATGGCGCTCCCTCCCTTCCGAGCCCTGCCATGCGCCCAAACAGTGGTTTACCCCAACATATGGGGTATCAGCGTACTCAGAACAAATTGCACACCAATTTTGGGGTTCTAATTTCTCCTGTTACACTTGGGAAAATAAAAAATAGCTGGCTAAAAAAATAATTTTTGAGAAAAAAAATGATTTTTTATTTTCACGGCTCTGCGTTTTTAAATTTCTGTGAAGCACTTTGGGGTTCAAAGTGCTCACCACACATCTAGATAAGCTCCTTGGGGGGTCTAGTTTCCAAAATGGTGTCACTTACAGGGGGTTTCTACTGTTTAGGCACATCAAGGGCTCTGCAAACACAACATGACGCCCGCGGAACATTCCATCAAAGTCTGCATTACAAAATGGCGCTCCTTCCCTTCCAAGCTCTCCCATGCGCTCAAACAGTGGTTTCACCCCACATATGGGGTATCAGCGTACTGAGGGAAAATTGCACAACAACTTTTGGGGTCCAATTTCTCCTGTTACCCTTGGGAAAATAAAAAAATAGCGGGCTAAAGAATCATTTTTGAGGAAAAAAATGATTTTTTATTTTCACGGCTCTACGTTATAAGCTTCTGTGAAGCACTTGGGGGTTCAAAGTGCTCTCCACACATCTAGATAAGTTCCTTAAGGGGTCTAGTTTCCAAAATGGTGTCATTTGTGGGGGTTTCCACTGTTTAGGCGCATCAGGAGCTCTCCAAACGCGACATGGCGTCCAATCTCAATTCCAGCCAATTTTGGTTTGAAAAAGTCAAATGGTGCTGCTTCCCTTCCAAGCCCTGCCGTGCACCCAAACAGTGGTCCCCCCCACTTATGGGGAATCAGCGTACTCAGGACAAATTGGACAACAACTTTCTCCTGTTACCCTTGGGAAAATAAAAAATTGGGGACTAAACGATCAGGTTTGTGGAAAAAATATGATTTTTTATTTTCACGCCCGGGCGTTATAAACTTCTGTGAAGCACTTGGGGGTTCAAAGTGCCCACCACACATCTAAATAAGTTCCTTAGGGGGTCTAGTTTCCAAAATGGGGTCTCTTGTAGGGGGTTTCCACTGTTTAGACACATCAGGGCCTCTACAAACGCGACATGGCGTCCAGCCAATTCTGTGTTGAAAAAGTCAAACGGCGCTCCTTCCCTTGCGACCTCTGCCGTGCGCCCAAAAAGTGGTTTACCCCAACATATTGAATATCGGCGTATTCAGGAGAAATTGCACAACAAATTTTGTGGTTCATTTTTTCTTTTAACACTTGTGAAAACAAAAAAAATTGGTTCCGATTTAAAGTTTTTGCAAAAAAAGTTAAATGTTAATTTTTTCCTTCCACATTGCTTCAGTTCCTGTGAAGCACGTAAAGGGTTAATAAACTTCTTGAATGTGGTTTTAAGCACCTTGAGGGGTGCAGTTTTTAGAATGGTGTCACTTTTTGGTATTTTCTATCACATAGACCACTCAAAGTGACTTCAAATGTGATGTGGTCCCTAAAAAAAAAATTGGTGTTGTAAAAATGAGAAATCGCTGGTCAACTTTTAACCCTTATAACTTCGTAACAAAAAAAATTTTGTTCCCAAAATTGTGCTGATGTAAAGTAGACATGTGGGAAATGTTATTTATTAAGAAATTTTTGTGACATATCTCTCTGATTTAAGGGCAGAAAAATTTAAATTTTGAAAATTGCTAAATTTTCAAAATTTTCACCATATTTCCGTTTTTTTCATAAATAAAAGCAAGTCATATAAATTTTTTTTTACCACTAACGTGAAGTACAATATGTCATGAAAAAAGAGTCTCAGAATCAGCTGGATTCGTTAAAGCGTTCCAGAGTTATAACCTCATAAAGTGACAGTGGTCAGAATTGTAAAAATTGGCCCGGTCATTAAGCTGCAAATTGGCTCTGTCACTAAGGGGTTAAATGAGGTATTGGTTACTATTTTGGCCAAGATAGATAAGCTTGCAACCCAAGTCAAGGGTCCCCATTTTTTGCAAGTAACTATTTTAACATAGTGGAGGCCTGCTGCATTCTGCTTGATGTGCATTTGTCATCAGACAGGGTTTTGGGAAGGCCATATCTTATGGTATGTGATCCCCTGTAACATAGGCATTTCTAGTAAATGCAGGGATCCCCAGTAACAAAGATATTACTAGTAAATGTAGGAATCCGCAATAACAGAGTTATTACTTGTAAATGTGAGGATCTCCAGTAACAGAGGCATTACTAGTAAATATAGGGATGCCCAGTAACAGAAGCATTACTAGTAAATGTAGTATATCTTTGTACCATGTTAGCCAGTAGATAGAAAAATATTTAGACTTGAGAGTCCTCAGTGGTTGATACCTTTTAATGGCTAACTGAAAAGATGGTAACAAATTGCAAGCTTTCGAGACTACTCAGGTCTCTTCATCAGGCAAGACTAATACAAAATCTGGAGAATCACATATTTATACACAACACAGCACAGAAACAATAGAAACAATGCAATAGATAAGACAAGTGAAGCAGAACTGTCATTATGGGAGATAGAGATGAACATAAATATTGGAACAGGTCATGGATAAGGAGTGTGAAATTTTTATTGTCCTCTCATTGGGGTCTGGTTCTGTGTTGTGTGATGCCCCCAGAAGGTCTGAAGAGCAAATTCCTTAATTGATTTAAAAAGACATAAATCCATGCGACACATTCATTCCTGCACTGAGTGTGTCAAAGGTTGTCATGAGTTTATACTCCCAGACCCTCCTGTCTCTCTGAGACTTGAAGTTACCTTTTAAAACAAATAATTTAATGTCTATCATGCTATGACCGGGGATACAAAAATGTTTTGCCACAGGTAGATCCATTCTTTTTTCTCTTATTGTGTGCCGATGAGAATTCATCCTTGTTCTCAGTTTTTGCCCTGTCTCCCTCACATACAGACCCCCAGTTGGACATTTCGTACAAATAATTAGGTACACCACATTAGATGTGATGCAGCTGAAATTACCCTGGGATCTTTTAGTCCTGATGTGAGTTGGGGATCTTTATCTTGTCCGTGGTCATTATAAATGGACAGGTTTTACATTTTTTCTTGTTGCAAGGAAGGTTCCTGCAGCTGTTGGGGAGGACAGGGAGCTTCTGACAATGATGCTTCTTAAATTTGATTGCTGCCTAAAACACAGTAGTGGGGTGTCTGGAAATCGGGCATCTTTTTGTAGTAAAGGTTGTTGTTTTCGTGCAGATCCCCTTAGCACCTCCAGATTTGGATTGTAGGTGACTACTAGAGGCACCCGATTATTTTCATCTTTAGTTTTGTAATGTAGCAGGCGATTCCTTGACATTCCAGTGGCTCTTGTAATTTGGTTTTCAATTGTTCTTGGATGGTAGACCTGATTCAAAAAGGTCTTTCTGAGGCGACCAAGTTGTTCATCTCTATCCATGGGGATGGAACATATACGGTTGTATCTGATGGCTTGGCTGTAGACAATGGAGTTATTTATGTGTTTTGGATGGAAACTGTCCCATTTAAGGTATGTTGGACGGTCGATTGGCTTCTGATACAGGGATGTCTCTATTTCATTGTTCTGTAGCTTAATGATGGTGTCTAAAAAGTTAATTTCAGTGCTGGAGTAGTTGAGTGTTAAGTTGATGGTGGGATGAAATTGATTAAACTGTTCGTAGAACGTCTTTAGCTGTTGCTCAGACTCCGTCCAGATGATTAAAATATCATCAATGTAGCGGTAGTAGGCCCGAGGCCTGATGGGACATGGGGACAAAAAGTCACTTTCAAGCTTGGCCATGAAAAGATTTGCATACTGTGGAGTAATTTGAGTTTCACCACAGAATCAGCATCATTCCCGGTGTTTCTGTTGTTTCTGTGCTGTGTTGTGTATAAATATGTGATTCTCCAGATTTTGTATTAGTCTTGCCTGATGAAGAGACCTGAGTAGTATCGAAAGCTTGCAATTTGTTACCATCTTTTCAGTTAGCAATTAAAAGGTATCAACCACTGAGGACCCTCAATGCTAAATAGTTAATGTAGTGAACCCCAGTAACAGAGGCATTACTTGCAAATGTAGAGATCCCTAGTAACAGAGGTATTACTAGTAAATGTACGGATCTCCAGTAGCAGAGGCATTATCAGAATATAAGAATCCCCAGTAACAGCGGGATTACTAGTAAATGTAAGTATCCACAGTAAAAGAGGCATTAGTAGTAAATGTAAGTATCCACAGTAAAAGATGCATTAGTAGTAGACATTGTCGACACCTGGATATTCGGGTCCGGCCAAACAGTTACAAAAAATTTGAGTTCGGGTAATAAAGAAAAAATAAAAAAACAACCATAATCCCTCACCTGTCCGATATTCTGTCCCCGTGTCTGGGGAATAAATAGTTTTTAACCTGGGCGGTGCCAAGATGCAACCATCCAGGGCTGAGAACCACTATTGACTGAGCTGCTGCGAGTGCAGCATCAGTGACTAGCGGTGATGTCATCGAGGTTCCTCACGGTCACTTAGGCTGCATTCCTAGCCAGCAAATGAACTGCGATAACCTCAGCACCGTGAGAAAAATCTCATGGTGCTGAGGTGAGTTCACCGCAGTTCACAGGGAGAATTTCATTGAGGTGAATTTGAACTTCAGTGAACTCTGCACCGTGAGAAAAAGTCTCACGGCGCAGAGGTCACCGCAGTTAATTTGCTGGCTGGGAACGCAGCCTCAGTGACCCATAGTAACCTCGATAACGTCATCGCTGGTCAGTGACGCAGCACTCGCAGCAGCTCATTCATCAGTGGTTCTCAGCCTGGACAGTCGCATCTTGGCACCGCCCAGGTTGAAAACTGTTTCTCCCCAGACATGGATTACAGCGTGGGACAGAACGACGGACAGGTGAGGGATATTGTTGTATTTTATTTTTGTTTTATTACAGAAGATGAGGAATTTGGTGCAATTATTTTTAAATAAAAATGGAAAACTGTGTTTTGTTTTATTTCTAATAATAGACTTTATTCTGGCTGTGTCTTTATTTACCATATACCGTATATACTCGTGTATAAGCCGAGATTTTCAGCACCTTTTTTCGTGCTGAAAATGCCCCCTCGGCTTATACACGAGTCATAGGGCAGAAACCAGCGGGGGAGGGGATGCCGCGGCAGGAGCCGGTGGCTGGGATCATACTCACCCCTCCCCGTGCCATCGCTGAGCGTCCCTGCAATCCTGCAGCTCTCCCCGTCTTCCTGCAGCTCTCTCCAGCACTGAGCGGTGATGTAATACCCGCTCATTAAGGTCATGTAATATGGACGCGACGCCACTCCCATGGGCGTCGCCTCCATATTCATGCCCTTAATGAGCGGTATTACATCACCGCTCAGTGCTGGAGAGAGCTGCAGGAAGACGGGGAGAACGCAGGATTGCAGGGACGCTCAGCGATGGCACGGGGAGGGGTGAGTATGATGGAGGAGAGGACAAGGAGCACGGAACAGGACGGGGGGGGGAGAACGGTGGACGGGGGAAGCATAGAGGAGGACGGGGGAAGCTGGAGCAGGACGGGGGAAGCATGGAGGAGGACAGGGTGAGAACGGAGGACGGGGAAGCATGGAACAGACGGGGGGGAGATCGGTGGACGGGGGAAGCATAGAGGAGGACGGGGGAAGCATAGAGGAGGACGGGGAGAACGGAGGACGGGGGAAGCATGGAGCAGGACTGGGGGGGAGATCGGTGGACGGGGGAAGCGTGGAGGAGGACGGGGGAAGCATGGAGCAGGACAGGGGAGGATGGAGGGCACAGCGGAGGACGGAGCAGGAGGGGGGGAAGTACAGAGGAGAATGGGGGAGCACAGAGCTGGATGGGGGAGCAGGACGGGGGCAGCACAGAGCAGGAGGGCAGTTTATACACCCGGCTTATACATGAGTCAATAATTTTTCCCAGTTTTTTGTGGCAAAATTAAGGGGGGTCGGCTTATACACGGTCGGCTTATACACGAGTATATACGGTAACTATAAGATTAGAAATGGATAGGTGTCTCATCGATGCCTCTCCATTAGTAATCCGTGGGCTTGATGTCACCTGACAATACAAAGGTGATATCAACCCCGCAAATATGAACCCCACGTGGGAACCACGTCTGTCTGACCGTCCGTGATGATTTTACTGCCAATCAGAAGCGGTATTTGCCGTGCTGTCATGTGCATGACAGCGCGACAAACACCCAGTGTTTTGGGCAGTGTTTGGGCAGCCGAGCCTGAACAGTAACATGGACTTGCTGGTGAAGTTCGTGTTCGATGTCCATTACCGAACAGTAGGTGTTCGGTACAGACTCTGAACTTTAATGTTCAGGTTCGCCCATCTCTAATTACTAGTAAATGTAAAGATCCTCAATAACAGAGGCATTACTAGTAAATGTATGAATCCCAAGTAGCAGAGGCATTACTAGTAAATGTAGGTATCCCAGTAACAGAGGTATTACTAGTAAATGTAGGGATCCCCAGTAATAGAGGCATTACTTGTAAATATAAGAATTCCCAGTAACAGAGGCATTACTAGCAAATGTAATTATCATCAGTAACAGAGGTATTACTAGTAAATGTAGGGATCCCCAGTAATAGAGGCATTACTAGTAAATGTAAGGATCCCCAGTAGCAGAGGTATTACCAGTATGTAAGGATCCCCTGTAACAGAGGCATTACTAGTAAATATAAGAATTCCCAGTAACAGAGGCATTACTAGTAAATGTAATTATCACCAGTAACAGAGGCATTACTAGTGGAAATGGTCGACACCTGGATGTTCAGCCGAACAGTTACAAAAAGTTCGGGTTCAGGAACCAGAACAGTACCCGGACCCGAACTTGGTCTCCATTCACTTGAATTTGGTGCCTGAACATCCAGTATTTGCCACGCTGTCAAGCACGCCACTTCTGATCGGCGGTAAAATCATTATCAATGGTCAGACAGCCATGGTTCCCACGCTGACAAAAGACAGCGTGAGCGCGCAGCTGTGATCGCAGGTATAAAGTTTACCTATGGTAACTGGTGTTGGCTGTTGGGACTACTGATCCCATCATCTGACTCCTGCTGCTGCTAATAACAGTGAGAGCAGGAGCGGGTGATGGAAGTATTCATCGGCAGGCTCCTGGGCTATAAATAGATAATTTTAAAAAAAACGGTGTGGGTTCCCCTGTATTTTTGATAACCAGCCAGGCAAAACTCACAGCTGGTGGCTGCAACCCTTAGCTGTCAGCTTCATCAAGGCTGGTTATCAAGAATAGAGTGGTCCCCATGCCATATTTTTTAATTATTTAAATAATTTAAAAAAAAGTTGGTGTCTCCCTTCCTGGTATTCTCAGGGTGGTAAGGGGCCATGGATATTGGTTCCCCCCAGCCTAAAAATATCAGCACGTAGCTGCCCAGAAAAGTTGCATCTATTAATAACAAATATGGTGTGGTAACCTCTCTGTACTTGATAACCAGCCTTGCTGAAGCTGACAGCTGAGAGTTGCTGCCCCCAGCTGTGAGTTTTGCCTGGTTGGTTATCAAAAATGAAGGGGAACCCTAGCCGTTTTTTTTCTAAATTATTTATTTATAGTGCAGGAGCGGCTGATGAATACTTCCATGAGCCGATTCTGCTCTCACTGTTATTAGTGGCTGCAGGCGTCGGCTGATGGGAGCAGTAGTCCCATAAGTCAATACCTGTGACCGGAGATGAACTTTATACCTCCAATCACAGCTGCGGGCTCACTTTGTCATTTGACAGCGTTGGAACTGCGCGGCTGTCTGACCGTCCGTGATGATTTTACCTCTGATCAGAAGCAGTATTTGCCACGCTGTCATGTGCATGACAGTGCGACAAACACCCGATGTTTAGGTAGCCGAGCCCTATCAGTAACAGACTTGCTGCTGATGTCAGTGTTCGGTGTCCATGGCCGAACAGTAGGTGTTCGGTACGGACGCTGAACTTTACTGTTCGGGTTCACCCATCTCTAATTACTTTTAAATGTAAGCATCCCAAGTATCAGAGGCATTACTAATGTAAGGATCCCAAGTATCAGAGGCATTACTAATAAATGTAAGGATCCCAAGTAGCAGAGGCATTACTAATAAATGTAAGGTCCCAAGTAGCAGAGGCATTACTAATAAATGTCAGGATCCCCAGTAACAGAGACATTACTAGTAAATGTAAGTATCCCAAGTAGCAGAGACATTACTAGTAAATGTAGGGATCCCAGTAGCAGAGACATTACTAGTAAATGTAGGGATCCCAGTAACAGAGGCATTACTAGTAAATGTAGGGATCCCCTGTAACAGAGGCATTACAAGTAAATGTAGGGATCCCCTGTAACAGAGGCATTACTAGTAAATGTAGGAATCCCCAGTAACAGAGGTATTACTAGTAAATGTAGGGATCCCCAGTAGCAGAGACATTACTAGTAAATGTAAGTATCCCAAGTAGCAGAGACATTACTAGCAAATGTAGGGATCCCAGTAACAGAGGCATTACTAGTAAATGTAGGGATCCCCAGTAACAGAGGCATTACTAGTAAATGTAGGGATCCCCAGTAGCAGAGACGTTACTAGTAAATGTAGGGATCCCCAGTAACTGAGGCATTACTAGTAAATGTAGGGATCCCAGTAACAGAGGCATTACTTGTAAATGTAAGGATCCTCAGTAACAGACATTACTAGTAAATGTAGAGATCCCCAGTAACAGAGGCATTACTAGTAAATGTAGGGATCCTCAGTAACAGTGGCATTACTTGTAAAGGCTAGGCTTCCATAATGTGGGGCATTATCCCCAGCACATAATGTAGTGTATATTGAATTTTCCCAGGTCATGAAAGTGCTAGAGTAAAATAGGAGGTGACCCTAATAGTGAGGCATCCCCATTACTGGGAGGCACCAGGACAGTAATAATACTGGTGATTATTCAGTATATTCAGGTATTTCTTACTCAGACATTGTATTTTCTTGACTATATGAGTAAAATAAAAAATTGTGCAGAATTCTGTACGTCTTAGACAATATACTTGTATAAAAGGTTAGCTCAATCCCCACATCACAAGGTAGCTGCGCCGATTAACCATTTGCTGTGATCACATTGCTCCGTGCTGCTTGTCGACCTGTTGTACAGCTCAATCTATGGGTTTAAGGTTTTGTGCGAATGAAGAGCCAGAGGGTGAACACCAGCCATTTCCATGAATTATTGATAGAAATCTCAGCTCTGTGGAGGAAGAACAAGGGTCATTTGCTTTGGATTAAACAGGCAACAATGTTGGAGTCTGGAGTCTTGTAGATCAGACGCTGTTGTCCTCTACCCCCCAAGCAGAGGCGCGTGTGTTCAAGGTGAAAGATCTGGTATTGCCCTTTACATTGAGCAGCGGTGATAAATCTCCTTTGTTCTGCTCTCCTATCCGTGCTTGCTGGAAAATTAAAAAATAAGTGTAGAAATATCTACAGTAGGCGGCTTCTTCTTTTACGTGGCAGCCAGGCCGTCATGGGCGCCGCGCTGCGATTGATTTTTTTTTCCTCGCTGAGTTGTGGAATGAGGTGTTGAATATTTATTTGGTACGGAGTGGGCTTGTCGCTGTGATATTATGATGGCGGGCCTTGTCCCTTCTCCTGTTCCCTTCTCAATACATTCCCATGATTATCCCAATGGACTTTAAACCATTCGATCCGAACAAACTCGGCGTTTATTGATTTTGGATGACTCTCCTCCTGAAACACCCTTGAGCCCACCCCTAAAAACTGGGCAATACAAAATATATATTGAGGAGGAGTCAGGTTCCCAAGCGGGAGCAGATTCTTAAAATATATATATAAGTGTAAAAAAAGGAAAAAACAATCAAAATAATATTATTAAAACATTTGATGAACTCTTTTTTAATTTAGATATCATAAATATACAGTTATAAAATAAAAATGTGTATTATTTAGCGCCTTTCTATGGTCTTATAATAGTCATATTGGAGGGACAGAGAAGCATTCCTACCTGTGCGTCATTTTTCTTCTACTGAATAATTTTCAGTAATTTAGCTTTTGAGTATTTCTTGTCATTTAACTAATTATTTTTGTCTGCACCTTATTTTTGTATTTATTTTCAGTATTTAATGTCTTTTTTTTTTGCTGAAAAATTAGTTTTTTTTTAACTAATGATTTTTTATCTATATTTTGACTTATTTTTAACCCATTTATTCATACTGAAGAAATTTTGTTTATACACACGCATAGAAATGTATATGATGGTGTGTATGCATATATATATTATTAGAAATATTATACAATAATAAATGCAGTTTTACACAAACAGGATGTACATATATATTTATATATTATATTTAGAAATATATATATGTTTGCGTGTGTATGTTAATATATATTTTTATTTTATTATATATTAATATTATTATATATATATATATATATCCATTTTTTTTATATACATATATACTGTATATATATATGTATACACATATATACACATACATGTATTTATATTAATATATATAAAATATACATATATTTTATATATATAAATACCATGTATATATACAGTATATATATATATATATATATATACACAAATATATACACATACATGTATTTACATAAATATATTTATATCTATATATACAGTTTAACATTATATTATCTATATGAATAGTGTATAATTTTCTTATATAGATATAGATCTGTGTATGGTGAATGTTAAAAGTTAATAATAGGTATTTAAAAATATTACTATTTTTTTAATAATATTTTGAAATCAGTAAGTAGCAGCAATAATAATGATTAGCTTTTTTAGATTTAGGTCACCCTATATAGGTATAGCACAGGCTGTGTGCATTTCCCACCTCCTGGTTTGCAGTGATGGTTTCTGTGCCCCTTCTCCGAGAATTGGTGATTTCTACTTGGTCTATATCACAGTTTCACACCATCGTGGTGTAATTGATCGCTGGAATATATTGGAAAAAAAAAGGCAATTAATAATAGTCGCGCACGGTACACAGGCTGCGCACAACCAGCACACACCAGTATAACCCACAAGTCATTGATCTGCGAGTCATCTGTCTTATTTCCAGTAAAGAGACAAAATAGACTTCCCAGAACCTCTCCCCAGGACCCTGCAATACCGCTGCCCCCGTTATAGTGAAATCCCCCCACGTACATCGCCATTTATATCTGTGATTTCAGATCGTAATGTGATTATGTTATTGGATATCAGAATGAAAAGATTATATATACCGTAGATATCTAGGCTTCACGGTATTTTATGTGATTAATATAAATTGTATCTACAGCAGATAACAAGGAATATAGTGATTATTATATGCAAAATTTACATCTATTGTATCTGATATGGAACATATACATAATGAAATATATTTATATATATATATATTATATATATATGAATTGCATGGTGCGTGATTGTATACAGTGTATATTCTATAAAAATATTGTATAGTGTACATAATTTATATATATTACAGATTATATAGACAGATATAGTCAGACTGGGGAGAGTTTATATTATCATACTATTCCAGAGTGTGTATATTATATATATATATATATATATACTGTATATATAATGTATAGTAGGTGTATATTATATATTAATAAGTTTTATAATGTATATTAGGTGTGTATATATATATATATATATATATATATATACTGTATGTTAGAGAGAAAAAATGGAGCAGCATTAGGAAACAGCAGTAATTTGGGTGCCAGCCATGTTCTGCTCCGTCCCAGGGAGGTCACTGTCCATGTACATCCCAAACCAGGCAGCTCTCCAGGATAAGTGATTAAAACAGCGGGTTCAGGAGAGTCCCACCGTCTCCACCACTTATACCAGGGCGCTGCCTGACTTCGCATTTATGTTACAGTATATTATACACAGTATATCATATGCAGCAGTGGTTTTCTAATATTTCTAAGCATCCCCAAAGTGCAGCATATGACAAGAAGTCCTTGGCTCGCAGGGCTGTGATCATACACCGTGCTCCACACTGTCAAATTACAACATGAGGGCAGGATGAGTTCGAGTTAGGCCTCTTTCACACTTCAGTCGTTCGACGTCAGTCAAAATCCGTCAAAGCGTCAAAAAAAACGGATCCGCCCCTTTTTTTTTGGCTGATCCGTATTTTTGCCATTGAGTTGCATTATTGACGGATTTTGACGGATGTGCGTCCGTTCGATCCGTGAAATGACGGATCCGTCATAATTTTGGCGTCCGTAACTTTTTGAAAACGTCCACTGGGACGTTTTTTGTGTGCGTCAAAAAGGCGGACCATGATTGATCCGTCGTATCCGCCGATTTGTATAATGGACGCCTATGGGTGGCGGATCTGTCTTCATCCGTTTTTGGCGGAATCTGCCAGCTGATGCGTTCTTCTCTGTAGAAAGTGCTGAAAAACCATTCAGGAGTTCTCTCTCTCCTCTCTCTCCCTCTCTCTCCTCTCTTTCCCTCTCTCTCTATCTCTCCCTCTCTTTCCCTCTCTCTCTCCCTCTCTATCTCTCTCTCCCTCTCTATCTCTCTCTCCCTCTCTCTCTCCCTCTCTCTCTATCTCTCCCTCTCTCTCTCTCCCGCTCTATCTCTCTCTCTCTCTCCCTCTCTCTCCCGCTCTATCTCTCTCCCTCTCTCTCTCCCTCTCTCTCTATCTCTCTCTCCCTCTTTCCCTCTCTCTCTCTCCCTCTCTCTCTCTCTCCCTCTCTATCTCTCTCTCTCTCCCTCTCTATCTCTCTCTCCCTCCCTCTATCTCTCTCTTCTCTCTCTCTCTCCCTCTTTCCCTCTCTCTATCTCTCTCTTCCTCTCTCTCTCTCCCTCTCTCTCCCTCTCTATCTCTCTCTCTCCTCTCTCTCTCTCTCTCTCTCTCCCTCTCTCTCTCTTTCTCCCTCTTTCTCTCTCTCTCTCTCTCCTTTTCCAGCCATGTTCAGTCTACATTTCTTGGGTTCAAAAGTTCATGACAGATCCATCTAAAAACTGATCCGCTGCATCCATTTTTGCAAATTTACAACGGATCTGTTTTTTTCATCCTTTGGCGGATTTTAACTGACGTCGAACGACTGAAGTGTGAAAGAGGCCTTAGAAACAAGTTGTCTACCCCCTTTGATAATGAGAATGTAATTATGTCCCTATTTAGAATTAGTATATATTGTGTTTATATTTTACTTTTAGTGTTATATATATATATATATATATATTATATATATATATATAGCATGCAGGTGGCATGAGTAAGCTATGTGTATAAATTTGTGTATGTGTGAGTGTATACAGATAGGTACATATCTATATAGCCATATATATATATATAGACACACACATTTATATGTCATATTTAATGTACACATGCATATGTATATATATATACTGTTATACACATACTGGTATATATATATACATACATGCACATATATATTTACATACACACACACTGGTATATATACATGCGCACATATACATGCTGTATATAGTACGTGGTATGTTCTTCTGGGCTGTGGATCGTGGGTCAGTAATTGCAGAATACAGACGAGTCTTTGTGTCGGCCATAAACTGCACACAATCCAGATAATGTCATCAGGACGTGGACTTTGTCTTCTCTAATCTTTCCTGGGGTTTAATAGGAGACTAATAATAACGCCCAGCGATAACGCTCCTCATTATAGGGTGGGCTCCCAACCAGGGCATTAACCCTTCCCCTGCCACCTCATTACCAAATTTACGAAATTGCGTTAATTTCACACGGGAACACGTGATGTCTTACACATCTCAGCTCCACGTGTGAGAACTTAGCAAATACCGATGTGACGGCTTTATGAGCCTGGATTGATGAAAGTGACTTGTAAGAAGTACAGTAGATTGTCAGTTCTCGGGGCAAGCCACGGTCATGGATTTGGAAGCTATGGACATGGCCTCTGGTGGTTGCGGTCGGGTCTTGTCATTGATTTGCATTCGTTAACCCTGTAGATGCAGATCTGCCGTCCTGTGTGATGAAGGGAGAGGGAAACCTTTGTTATTGATTATATTGATCTTCTACCAAACCGCACAGTTACAGACCCCCGCGCTCTCTGTATAGCGGCGTCATGGGATAGATTATTGCTTCTTAACTCCTTTCTAGCCTATGCTGTGTATATTTGGCCCGGGTGAGTGGTACTTAACACCAACCGCCATACATGTACAGTTCTGTAATGGCGGGAGCTTAAGCATTGAGGCTGCCACTAAGGCTGTTATATAGCTGACACTTTACTGCAATTGGCCAGGATCGGAGATGGCGCCTATCTTGGCTGTTTAACCCTCTTAAGTGACGTGATTAATAGCGACACCGGCCTATAAGTAGTTAGACAGCGAGCGCCCTTTGTCACTCCAACGGCAACACCCAAAACATGACGATGACGGTGTCCTCGGGCAATCAAAAGCCGAACAAAGGCCCCAAGACTGCCACCTATGTACTGGCTTAAGGACTTGGCAGTGGAAGGGCCTATGAAGACGGTAAGTTAAGGCGATCAAGGCCCCATAGCTCAAAAAAAAAAAAAGAAAATGTTACATGATAAAAATTATTACCAAAAGACTAGTCTTTGTTCCATAAAAAGTGATTTATTATGTCAAAAAGTTATAAAGAATTAAAAAAAGTACCACCAAAGCTGCTAGTATATATATATATATATATATATATGTGTGTATATATATATATATATATACCGTATATATTTATATAATATTTATTTATACACTCCTCAACATTGAAATTACATCACCAAGAAGGAAAAGTGGTGGATTTCTGGAAATCACAGGATGGCTATTCATGCTAGTGATATGTAAGTGGTGAAGAACATTTTCCAAACATCTAGATTTATTCAGCTTGCAGTATGAACCACGTGCAGTAATCCCATCACTTACAGCCTCGACTGCTATCAGTGAGGATATTCATGGTCGTCTAAGGAAGGTTCTGCTGCTGAATGGACTTGTGGAAATCATCAAAATCCACTGCTGGCAGCTCCTGTGTAATCACTGACAAATGACGTCCCAGATGTGCGCGATAGGAAACAAGTCTGGAGACGCTGCAGCCATGGGAGCACGTTTAGGCCACGCAGGCTTCTCACAGTAGAACGAGCAACATGCGGCGTGGAGTTGTCATGTTAATAAATGGCTGTTGCGACGCTTTGCAGAAATGACCATTCTACTGGTTCCACCACCAAATCAATGTAACTCTGAGCTGTTATTGTAACTGGACTGAGGAGTAGAGGGCTATGGCTACTGTACACTATGTCACCACACACCATAATCCTGGAGGTAAAGGCCCCGTTACACGCTACGATATCATGAGCGATATGATTGCAACGTCACCGGTTTGGTGACGTTGCAGCGATGTCTAAACGATCGTTAATCGTTGCAGAATGTACTGGACCATAAATCTATCGCTGTTTTCCCGCTGGGCAGCACACATCGCTGCGTGTGACAGCGGGAGACCAACGATCAGCGAGCTCCCAGTGCCGTACAGAAGACGCTGGGAGCTGGTATCCAAGGTAAACAACGGGTAACTAAGCGCCGTGCAGCGCTTAGTTACCCACTGTTTACCCTGGATACCAGCGTGCTCGCTGGTCCAGATCGCTGGTGAGTCTGTCTATGTGACAGCTCACCAGCGATCAGCTAACGATGTCCCAGTGATCCCATCCACGTCAGATCGTTGGTGGGATCGCTGGGATATTGAAGCATGTAACGGGGCCCTTAGACTGGTGTGACCTTCCTTCGTGAAGGCCTCTTCATGGCATTGACACTGCGGACTCCAGACGAATCTCCAGCTGTCATTGTGTCCAACACAAAAGCATAACTCATCACAGAAGAGGGTAAACTCCTTTCCAGCCTCCATTGCTCTATTCCAGCTTCCTGTTGTCTCTATGTAGAGACCTTGTAGGCAACGTCATAAAAGGCCTTCAACAAGGGAATGTCACACTGGTCCTATTGCTTGGATTATGGTGTGGGATGTCATAATGTATGGTAGCTGGAGCCCTCTAGTCTTTCCAGATACACTGAAAGCTCAGCATTACATTGATTAGGTCATGGAACCAGCGGTGCGGCCATTTTGTC
Organism: Oophaga sylvatica; assembly: GCA_033576555.1. Taxonomy (NCBI): domain Eukaryota; kingdom Metazoa; phylum Chordata; class Amphibia; order Anura; family Dendrobatidae; genus Oophaga; species Oophaga sylvatica. The sequence continues at coordinate 978,411,421 of JARQOD010000001.1, read as the reverse complement.
CCTGGAGACGTTTTTTAATATGACACCACCAGGCCACATGTTGCTCATGCTACTGTGAGCAGCCTGTGTGGCCTTAATGTGCTACCATGGCCCGCAGCGTCTATGGACTTGTCACGTCATTGGTCACAATTTCACAGGAGCTGCCAGCAGTGGATCTTGATGATTTACCCAAGTGCATCACACAACTCGATCGGCAATAAGATAAAAATGTTTTGGGGTCTTGGATATTTTTTTTATTTTTCTCATGCAAAAGTTATAAAGTATATATATATATATATATATATATATATATATACAGTATATAAAAGAAAAACCCTGTATAAATTAACATGTCATTTCTTTAGCATAGCGAACACCGCAAAACAAAGTCCAAAAAAATAAAAAAGCCACAATGGCAGAAGAATTGCTGTTCTTAAAATGTAAACCACAGTAATACCATCAAAGAAATATATCTCGCAAAACTCAAGCCCTCATATGGTTATGTCGACAGAGAAATAAAAAAATGTGCGGCTCTTTGAATGGAAAGCGCAGCGTTCGGAGCGGCCATAACAGTTGTGTCCTTTTGGGATTAAAGGGGCTTTTGAGAACCACATAAAAATGAAGGTGTAATTCCCCATTATAGTCTATGAGAGAACCCCCATAGTGTATGACAGAGTGCCGCACATGTCCGCTGTCGCGGAGGCCGAGCACCCTCGATATCAGGAACAATAAGGTCTCTGCCGTCATCTCGCCACCCTCAGACATCTGCGGCATATTGTCCTGGCCTCCACGTTAAAAACCTATGTAACATGGCAGCCACAACCAGGTTAGATTGCGCCTTATGTGAGGAGCAGTTGCTAATGGTAACCAGTAAAATGGCCGGGATGGCGGTGATAATCTGGGTGGATTCTATGGGCGACATGTCCACTTCTTCCCTATAGTAGTTTTTTACATGAGGCCCACCATGGTTTATTAAGGTCTTATGTATTACTTCCTCCCTGGTATTAATATTGGACGACCACCGCCGTGTCTGACAGGGGTTGGAGATGAATAATGTGCACTAGGCCTCACCTCTTCTGTAGATGATGGACGAGGGGCTGTCTGAGCACGTGAGAACTTATCTGGAGGTTAGGAAGAGATATGAGGACTGATGTCCTTAATTCAGACCCCGTCTCTTGGTTCTGGCAGCGCCATGTCTACATTCAATGTACTTTATGGCTGGAAATAGACAAATATCTATTATCATCATTCATCTATGAATTTATCTATCTATTATCTATCTATTATCTATCATCTATCTATTATCTATCTATTATCTATCTATCTATCATCTATCTATTATCTATCTATCTATCTATCTATCATCTATCTATTATCTATCTATTATCTATCTATTATCTATATATCATCTATCTATCATCTATCTATTGTCTATCTATTATCTATCATCTATCTATTATCTATCTATCTATCTATCTATCTATCTATCTATTATCTATCTATCATCTATCTATTATCTATATATTATCTATCTATTATCTATATATCATCTATCTATCATCTATCTATTATCTATTATCTATATATCATCTATCTATTATCTATCATCTATCTATTATCTATATATCATCTATCTATTATCTATCGATATCTATCTGTTATTTATCTATCTATCTATCTATCATCTATCTATCTATTATCTATCTATTATTTATCTATTATCTATCTGTTATCTATCTATCTATCTATTATCAATCTATCATCTATCTATCTATCTATTATCTATCTATCTATTATCTATCATCTATCTATCTATTATCTATCTATCTATCAATCTATCATCTATCTATCTATTATCTATCTATCTATTATCTATCATCTATCTATCTAGCTATTATATATCATCTATTATCTATTTATTTTCTGTCATCTATTATTTATTATTTATTTATCTATCTATTATCTATCTATTAGCATCATTCATCTATGAATTTATCTATCTAATATCTATTATCTATCTATTATCTATCATCTATCTATCTATTATCTATGTTATTTATCTATCTATTATCTATCTATTATCTATCTATTATCTATCTGTTATTTATCTATTATCTATCATCTATCTATTATCTATCTATCATCTATCTATTATCTATCATCTATCTATTATCTATGTTATTTATCTATTTCTATTATCTATCTGTTATTTATCTATTATCTATCTATTATCTATTTATTATCTATCATCTATCTATCATCTAGTATTTATTATTTATTTATCTACAGGTTTCTATTATCTTTCTCCGATTTATGTTCCATCTCATATTCCATCAGTTTTCATACATACACATATAATAAAACATTTAATAAAATAATCATTCCTGTTATCTGCGGGGAATTTGCCGGGAGCCAGATCATGAAACATTCTGGATCATTAGAGGTCACAGAATTTATAAAAAGTCTTGTGGTTCTGATTCCCTAAGATTACAGATTACCTTGCTGGAAACAAATGCCGGAGTGTCGATGTATTAGATGCCGGATTAAAAGACTTTCTCTTTATTATTAGTGTGCTCTCCGGTCCTGGATTTGTGACGCCGCGCTTCTCTGATGGAAGTCAGTCTACATGGCGCCGTATACAGTCGGACTTATCTGCAGGAGTCATTAGCCTGTGAGCCAGTATATAGATAGGGACATATCAGGGAGGGGTGCTGGGTGCTTTCTCTATAGAGAGCAGAGTTCAGCGAGCACGTGGTGTGCCGCCTGGACCCATGCAGCCATATTGTTTCCCAGCAAAATGACAGACATCTTGATGGACCCCATTATAGATCAGTGGGGTCCGTTTGGTGCGGTCGGTTTCTCCAACAGAATGTTATGGTTACTGTGAAAAATGAAAGCTACAAGGTTGATGTGAACAAAGCCTAAAAGGGGTTGTTTGACAAGCGCACCAATACAGTGGGTGAGAACTTACTGATTGTTGGGGTCCAACCACTGGGGCCGCACAGATCAGCAGGAAGGGCACTTTTATGCCCATTAAATGGAGTGGCAGAGCGCTTATCGACCTGCGCTCCATTCATTCGCTTAGTGGTGCCTGAAAAAGCTGAGCGCAGAGGTAATCAATGGAGAGGCGGTCAAGGATGTGTACTGCCGCTCCATCCTAATGGCAGGTGCAGACTGATCTGCCAAAACATCAGATAGCACTTGGATCACTATTAGTCTATAGAGCCGTGAAAAAAATCTGACTGCACTTGGAGGACATCTGAGTGCAGTCAGATTCCCGCTCACTGACACAATGGAGAAGATGGAAACATTTTTTTCTCCATCTTCTCCAGAATCAGACCCCACTCTGATCACACTCTGATCAGTGTCATTTGCATAATCGGCCTGATTCTCTCAATTCTCTGTTCATGTCTGCACCTGCCCTAATGGGATTAAAAGTGTGGTGCTCTGCCGATATCTGCAGGTCGCACCGGTCAGACCTCCATCATTCATTAAGTTATCACCCATCCTATGGCCTCGTGCAGACGACCATGTATTCTCTCATCCGAATCGGGTTGATTGTGCAAATGATATTCTGACCAAACCCTGGTACAAGTGTGATCACAGTGTGCTCCGATTTTCTTGGATGACGAGAAGACGGAGAAAAAAAATGTCTCCATCTCCATTCTGTGAGGCTGCGGAAATCGGACTGCACTCAGATGTCACCCAAGTTCACTCCGATGCTTTCCATGCACTCATGGCTTGCATGGTTGAGCGTGATCTGAATATTACGCTGAGATTTTTACCTTTGACAGACATTGTCCGAAGTCCGAAAAAAAAGGAAAATCTAACGTGTACGGCCCCATAAACTGACAATGGTCCGAGTGCGAGCTGATCTTTTGTCGGATCACACTCAGACCGAAAATACTGTCGTCTGCAACTGCCCTAAGGAAAGGCGATAACCCCAGCGATTCACCGGACAGCCCCAATACACACTAAAGAGAAAACGGTCAAACCCAGCAGTTACTGCACGACTGATTGACCATTGGATGTATATGGGGGCCGCCCGACTCCGACCCCAATCCTCCGACCCCAATCCTCCGACCCGAATCCTCTGACCCGAACCCGATGGAATTTACCGATCCTTTTGTTTCTCCACTCTCCCCATTGAAAACACATAAACGTTTGACTGTCTATCCATCTAATTATCTATATCATCTATCTATATCTCATTCTTTTATCTATGTCTCCATCCTCTTGATTTATCATACATGTTGCCCTGTGCCCATGTAGCAGCACCCCGCACATGCCGGCAGGATCCTGACCCCACAGGGTGGGCCTTCAGGCCAGTGGCAGTGTGTGGCAGGCGTGACCCCCGAGAGGTCATCATCAGCATTGTGTTGATGGTGCAGGAGATGACACTACACCTAATCACACGCTTTGTGCTGTGTCCACTGAAAACATTGCATCAATTATTTATATTTCCACATTGCTGAATCATAGAGGGAGGAGGGGGCACAATCAGCACAGGAAGCAGGAGCATTGCCCAGCAGTGAGCATGCACCATGCGGTATACAGTATATGGGCTGCAGCCGCGGCCGCTGCGTTACTGCATGCTCTGTCTGAATAGTGAACCTGCAGCTCAGAAAGCACAAAGCCTCCAAGTCCCCATTCACCGGCTGGTCAGCAGCTCCACCTAGAGGCACAATGTGGCTGTGCAGCTGCTTTCTTTGTTGCCTTTTTACCTACACATCTGCAATACATGAAAATGATGGTGTCCTGGACGTCATAGTTGTCAAGATGCACAGAAATAAGGATAATGCTTGTTACATAAAAGCACTTTTGCAATTTACCGGCATTTAAAATTTGCAGTCGTTCTTGAAAAATTAAGGCAGAAAAAAAAAAAAACTGCAGAAAAAAAGTAGCGTTTTTACGACTTTTTTTTCCGCTGTCTTTGACAGTACAAAATGCTGCATTCACAACGTACAGTAGGGTTTGCTGCTCTTTTTGTTGCATTTTTGCTGCATTATTTTTCAGTGATTTGTCTGCAGTACACGTTTAATAAAGTTAGTTTTATTCACCAAAAGCGTAGCAAAAAAAAACAAAACAGCAACAAACTGTTTTTTTGCACTTTCCTATTGCTTTCTATGGGTAAAAAAACGCTGCAAGAAATGACGTGCGGCAGATTTCACAAACGCTGCAGTTGTTGAATTCAACAGGAGGAAAAAAAAACCCAAGCGTGCGCAGATTTCTGAGATCAATAAAAAACAGCAATAATAAAAAAAAAAACACACTGTGTGTGAACATAGCGTAACACTTTTCTTTTGTTTTCAGTCTGTCGCTTAGGAGACCGACCACTGCTGCTGCTTTCTGGCTTGCAAGCGCTGCGTCAAACCTTGCTGTCTTTTAGGAGGTAACGGCGTTCTCCTGAGATCAAGAACGGGTTTACAAGCTCAATAGAAAAGAGCATGTAAGCACTGTGCATGTTCTGCTGTCAAGCAACGGTGGTCGGTCTCCAAGGCAACGAGCTGTAAACAAAAGAAAAGAAAAACGTGTTGGTTTCTCAAGAACGGCTGAGACTGAAAAAAAAAGCAAAATTGCTTGTATCTAGGAGCTTTTTCCTACAACACCCATTTATGGAGATAGGATTAACCCTTTAAATCTGTTCGATCACAATCTCAGCTCTGCTACATGTGAATCTGGTGAAGTTTCCAACAGGGTGGATAAAAATCATGATTTTTTTAAAAAAATCAAAAAAATCGGATTTTTTTGATTTAAATCGGATTTTTTTGATTTAAATCGGATTTTTTTGATTTAAATAGAAATACTTGATTTCAAGTAAATATTCAGCAGTATGTGAATTTCCAGATGTGTCGATTGTGTCTGTAAGGTAAGTTTCACCATCTTCTGTTGTGACACAAGTGCAAATTATGGGGTCGTTGTGGATGTTGCTCCAACCATCCAAGCTCATGTTAACAACTTTGTCTTTCAAATATTTTGTACAAGCCGCTCTTTCTTTGTCGTATACAGCCTGAAGATGTTTTCCTGAGATATCAAATCTACTTGGTGGTTTGTAGCCTGGTCTTATTCCTTCGATCATTTGTACAAACAATGGGTGTTCAACTAGTCGGAAAGAAGAATTGGTTGCAAATATGAATTTAGCAATTAATTCATCAAAATGTTCTTTCTGGCTCGTCGTAGTCTTTAAGAGGAATTTTTCTACACTTTGCACGCAAAGTTTTTTGTTGGGCTGCTTTGTTGAAGTTGTACCCAGATATTTATTGTCACGTGCAGCACAAGCCATATTTGACCCTGAAAGCACAGTAATTAAAAATATAATTCGACTGCGTATTTGAAGAAATATAACGAAAATATTTTGAAACAAACTTTTTGAACAATGTAATGGTCCTCGTCCTATAAGGGCTGTCTCAAAAGTTATGCTACTCAAGTTTCCGGTGAAGTTGCTGTAATACTAGTAATATCAGAGCAACTGAAAAAAATTATGTCACAAAAGTTTTAAAAATGTTTTTTTAAAAAAATGGTCAATTTGGCAGACTTCAAAAGTGAATTGTAGCCTACAATAAAAAAAAAAATAGGCGTATACACACTCTTTTATTTTTACTTAACGTTAATCTTCTGTGAAATATTGCCTTAACATAAATTTAAATTCTATACTCCAGAACTAGTGCTAGAAATTTTTCTTTTCATAGACTTTAATCATCCCAGTAAAACGTCTGTTAAAATAGGTTGTAATTGCCAGACTTACCACTAGTGCTAGGGTCCTGGTGCATAAGAAGCTGTGGGGGTTCATTGACATTAGTTGTATCACTATCAACATCTTCATTTCCCTTCTGGTTGCAGTTTTCATAATGTGATTTCAAACGGCAAACAAGTCCTTGGATATCCTTTTGACAGTATTTGCACTTTGCTCTCTCACCTTTCTTTCCAAGCTCTGCTGGCATCTCAACAAAATGAACCCAAATAGGGTCTCTCTTACGACCTGCCATGGCTCACGCAGATCACTTCTGAAGTTTAATTGTTACTACAGCCAAGTACTGCTGACTGACTATCCAACAAGTTTGGGCATGTCAACTGAATGGAGAAAGAAACTGAAACCAAGCTACAGAAAGTGAAACCAAGCTAGAAGTGTGGAGTTAATTGAACAATGATTGAAAGTTTTAGATTTTAATCGTGATTTATATTAAAAAAATCTTTTGATTTAAATCAGTGATTTAAATCATGATTAAAATCACGATTTAAATCGATCTGATTTAAATAGAAAAAATCATTTGATTTAAATCATGATTTAAATCGTTGATTTAAATCGGCTTGATTTAAATCAATCCACCCTGGTTTCCAATATGTAACACTTTATAATGTACAGTATGTCTCTAGTATCAGGAAACCAGCAGGCCTATGGCTTTCAGCACCATGGACAGCGACCAATGTCTCCTACTTGGTAGTTCCTTATATTGGCTCTGAGGGTCTTCTCATTGTACAATGATTAACATGATGAGCTGGCGAATTGGGGAAAAATAGGCCCATGGTGGTCTGAAAATAATTAAAAAATCCCAAATACTCACCTACCGGAAGCTCGTTGATCCTTGGTGCTCCTACCCATCTGCCCCATCGGTCTTGTTTGCTTCTTTTTCTGTCGGGGGATGTCATATTACTGGGCCACTGATTGGTGTCAGCAGTCTCGTGCCGTCCTACCACCTCCCAAAAAAAACATCAAGGAGACTGTATCCTGTGGCCAGTGGCCCAATTTGTTATGTGGTTGTTATGAGGTGTCGCTGATTGACTGCAGCGTTGCTTGATGTCACTTGGAAAGGAAGTCAAGGGACCGGCGGCAAACATAAGCAACAGTAACAAGTAATGGCGGGGGTCCGGAAGGTGATATGCGATATCCTCTATTTTCAGACCACCTTGGGCCCATTTTTAAAATAAAAAATGTGGACAATCCCTGGTTTGCAAAACTTTCCCATTGTAGCATTTTTTTTAATTTTAGCACGTGTTAGCTTTCAGTAATGTTTGTCCAGTGTGCATTACAATACTTACCGGTCGCCGTCTTCTGCCGTTTCCAGCGCTGCTCCAATCCCTCTGCTGTTTCATGTGACCTCAGCTCTGACTTGCTGGCTCTCATAGGGCTCATTAAGACGTCAGTTTTTCTTTTACGACTTCTGTCTGTGTTTTTCCACAGATAGAACACCTACCCATCATAGATTGTGGAGTTCTTCACATGTGTGAGTATTTTTGCAGACCCGAGTGTTTCGCACAAAATAACGCAGACATGTCCGATTTTGATCAGCCTTTTAATGTTAAGTGTATGAAAGACTTTTTCTCGGTCTTATAGACTTACATGGAAAAATTAACTACGTGTGCATATAGAAGACAATGTAGTGAGCCGGCCAGTCACAGCTGTGATGACATGGTCCAAGGAGAGGACTGGAGCGCCGCTGGGAACGGCAGAAGACGACGACGTTTGCACATTCTGAACATACTTTACTGACAACTAACAAAAAAATACAATGGTGTGGTACTTTAAAATGCGTCAACTTTATTGCATCGTCCAATGATTGGTTGTCTGACATTGCGACGGAAATTTGAAGCAACATTTTGCTGCACAAAGTTGCATTGCAGGATTTACCCCATTTGCGGCTAAGCCACAGCGAGAGTCATAAAGCTTTTTTTTTTTTTTTGGAGGGGCATATTGAGATAGGATTCTGGTGCATTTATCATAAATCAGCTACTTTATGTGAACTAAGCCTAAAGGTGGTCTCCAGGATTAGAAAAGCATGGCTGCTTTATTTTAAAAAAATAAAGTTTCACATCTATCTATTGGTTGTAACTGTTACTGCAGGTCAGTCAATTGGAATTTCATTACTGCTCTAGAAAATAGGTTAAAATGAAGATACTTAGCACATAAACTGGACAATTCATGTGTGCCCAGCAGCCATCGACAAGGCGACCTTCTTTGCTGGGAACCTAACTTAATAGGGTACCTCTCCTGGGCTGAATAACCTACAATTATATGTGTAGGTAGGATCTATCTGCAATTATAACCACCATAAGCTGATGGGTAGAGTGCTCGGTTAGAGAGCCTGTGTATACAAATATCAAAAGACTGACCGTCACTTCCAGGTGTGAACATGCGCAAGCTAACAGACCCTTTGGCACAGAGGATGGGTGGGTGGTAGGGTTGAGTAAAAAGATCAAGACACAGCCGGACACAGTAGTCCATGGCAGTCGGACCAGAGCCCTGCGAACATCCTCCTACCTGCCGGCATCCTCGACACCTCTTTTGATTAAGAGGCCTGGTATGATATCATGGGTGCATCGAATCACAACAGTCACATCATGCCTGACCGGAGATTGCCGGTTCTCAAGGCTCTCGTCCGGCGGCCACGGACTATCAACTTGACCGTTGGACCAGGTTCCTGCAAATCTAGTAAGTGGCAGTATGGCCACTATTGCTGTACTTTTTATGGCCACGAAATGGAAACTATTCCTGGAAACCCTTGGCTCTTCACCCCATGCAGTTTGCTGCTGATACCTTCCTCCAGCCGTCACCCAGAAATAGACGTTAAAAAAATAACATTTTACGAACCATTTCATCCATTTGTTAGATTCTCCAGTTTTTCATGTTTTCTTTTTCATGTTTTTTTTTTCAGTCCAGGATGCACTTATGATGCGAGTTGGTTACAATCTGAGGCCGGGCCTCGTAGTCCAGCGCATCATTAATAATTCACCCGCGGTACGAAGCTCTCTGCTTTCTGCTAGTCCGTAATACAATATGTTATAAATGTTGGCATGATGACCGATTGGAAATAAATTATTCAAAATACCAAAGTCCCGGCCCCTCTCGGCAGATGTAGATTTGTCATTCACTTTATCACATCATTAATTTAGTTTAGAGGGAACCGGCTGAGGAGGAGAAGTAATGAGTGACATAGCCGGCTTCATTCCGTCTCAGCCCAGCGCTGAAGCTCATTTATGCAGCAAATGAAAGGCGATGAAGTCATTAACGGAACTGGCTCGCTGGAACATTATCGAGCCTCTGAAGGATTTTCTTATTTTTTTTTTTCACCCGTGCTATTCGTTCACAAATTTATTGATTGGGATAGAAGTCTGTTTGATGAAGTGGTTTACATCTGCAGAAAATTTAGGGAGTGCACGGGTAATTCTGCTAATAATAGATCGTATAGACCAACATTTATGAAAAGAAAAACTAAAATAAAATCCAAAAATATGGAGCATTGGATGAAAACCATATTTGCTCTATTTTTCCTTCAAGTTTACCTTCGATATAAGGAGTCCTGTTGCTGAAAATCCCAGTGATCGACTGGATTGTTTAGAAGAATCTGGCAGCAAGTGTTTAGTTTCTCTGCAGCACAGCTGCTGGAGGAATGAGGTATTACATGTTGTCCATTGAACTCAGTGAGGAGTCTGTGTAATGTTCAGTCCTCCAGAGTAAGAAGGATTATGATTGGGTCTCCCACCTATGTTAAATCATAATACCCTAATAGGAAATTTAGAAATATTTTTTTCTAACCCCAAAAAACCTTTAATGTTAGCAAATTGTCCTCAGGAGTAGTGGTGGTCTTTATAGTATATAACTATATATCAGTCACATTGGATGTAACATAGGGAAATCGAAAATGGGTTTATAATAAGGATCAAAGTCATGTTTGGTTCATTGACTGTTTACCGCAGCATTTGGTGTAATGATCAATTATTTGGTGGGGGTGGAGGGTGGAGAAAGCCATTGCCTATGATAAACCAATGGTATTCATTCATCATGTCAGGGTCATTGGTGTTGGGTCAGTGGGTGATTTATATAGAAAATATATGAACCCTATCATCACATAGTAGCCATTTGTAAATTTAGAGAGGACTGGTCAGTTTTAGGTTTATGTTCTTTGTTTCCAATTTAGAGGGGTTGTAGTAGTCAGGACTCCTGGAGACCACAAGCACAGGGGTCCCAAAGTCCCTTCTATGAATGGTGCAGGATCTGTTTCAAAGACCCTTAGAAATGAGTGGAGCAGGGATAATGCATGTCCATCATGGTCCCGATTCATCATTGCAGTTTCTCCACTTTTCGCGAGTAATTTGCTCCTTTTTAGTGGATTTAGTTTTGCGCTTCATTCTCTCTTTGCATCAGTTTTTACGTTGTCTTTTTTTAAAGTCTTTTTTTATTTTTTTTTTCTGGACACCTCTGCTTATCCAGATAGATTCGACAAATTCATGAAATACAATTTTTGCCAAATATTAAAATTTTTGGGAAAAAGGTCTCTTCAGTTTTTCCACTGGAGCAAGATTTATGGAGGGGTTTTCAATGTGGTGCATTGTTTGCAAATTTTTAAAGGATTTGCAATTTTTAGTGCTTTAAAAGGCGCGAAATTGGTTCAAGAACAAAAACAAGAGCGTTTTTGATTTTGCGACAAGTCAGTGGATAGCGTCCGCAATGTTGAAGAATTTGGAGCAGAAAATGTTAGCAAATTCCACGAGTCAAAAAAAAAAGAAAAGTAACTTTAATAAATTGCAAATGATAAATCGGGGCCCCATGACTCTATGCACTCAAGGGACACCCATTCTCGTGGGTCCCTGTAATCATACATTCATCGTTCATTCTGTATCTGGAAAGATTAGAGGAATGTTGACCAAACCTATTTTGGTGGGATCACATGACTAATGTGCATGGTCACAAGTTTTCCTAATGGCGGCTGTTAAAGGGATGTTCTCAAGTTTGAAAGTTATCTCTTATCCAAAGTATAGGGGATAATTTTTCAAATGCTGGGGTCCGACCTCCATGGTCCCCACTGATAACGAGAATCGGGAGTCTAAAGAGCCCGGTTGAATGGAGCAGAGGTCAATTATGCACACTAACGCTCCATTCATTCTTATAGGAGCGCTGAAGAGCAGACGAGTGCTGTGGTGTGTGAATGAATGGAGCAGTAGTGCATATGATCGACCTTTTGCTCCATTCAGTCGGGGCCTTAAAGACTCCTGGTTCTCAGGATCAGTGGGGGGCTACAGTGGCTGGACACCAAGCGATTAGAAAGTTTTCCGTAACTTTTAAACTTGAAAACACCCCTTTAACGGAAAGGATTGGGCTTGTTGGATTTCCCAAAGAAAATATGCCACTAAAAGAGGAGTCTGCCAGAAACTAATTTCCTTCTCTCCATGGCCAAGCACGACGTCAGTAAGGTAAAAATAGTCATAAAAATGGCTATAAGATCTGTATGGGCACCTGAATTCTTAACCATAGTCAATCAAACCCACAAGTTCCTCTAGGGGTTAAATAATTGGGTGAGCCTACTGATAAACTGGTTTATTTTGGAGTGTGATAATTTGGAGAAGCAGTAATTTTTTTTTACACGGATCTGATTGACATAGTGGAAGTTATCTTTGCATTGGACTTGTAATGGTGCTGGGACTTTTGCTGTGAGAGAAGGAAGAGCTGCTTCACTCATAAGACAAGAGAAAAAGACAAGAGCATGCAAAAGCTGTGTGATTATGGTTCGACTTTGGATTTGATGAGGTTTAAAAGGAAGTGCTGCTTCAACCATAAGACGAGACAAAGACAAGAGAATGCGAGAGTTGTGGGATTATGGTAGACTCTAGATTTTGTGAGATTTATACTGAGGAGCTGCTTCATCCATAAGACAAGAGACAAAGACAAGAGAATGCGAGAGTTGTGGGATTATGGTAGACTCTAGATTTTGTGAGATTTATACTGAGGAGCTGCTTCATCCATAAGACAAGAGACATAGACAAGAGAATGCGAGAGTTGTGGGATTATGGTAGACTCTAGATTTTGTGAGATTTATACTGAGGAGCTGCTTCATCCATAAGACAAGAGACATAGACAAGAGAATGTGAGAGTTGTGGGATTATGGTAGACTCTGGATTTTGTGAGATTTATACTGAGGAGCTGCTTCAACCATAAGACAAGAGACAAAGACAAGAGAATGAGAGAGTTGTGGGATTATGGTAGACTCTAGATTTGGAGATGTTTAGGAGGAAGAGCTGTTTCTCCCATAAAACAAGAGACAAAGACAAGAGAATGCGAGAGTTGTAGGATTATGGTAGACTCTATATTTGGAGATGTTTAGGAGGAAGAGCTGCTTCAACCATAAGACAAGAGAATGCGAGAGTTGTAGGATTATGGTAGACTCTGGATTTGGTGAGGTTTTTTGAAAACCTGATATCAGGAGCTACCCCTGCCCCATAATGATCACCAAAATGAAGGGTGCAACCAGTTTATGGATATGCAATCCCTCTCTCCACTAAAGGAAATTTAAAAAAAGTGAATATGTAAGAAGGTCTATTGTTGGAATGTTTTTTTTTTTTGCTTGAAATCTCACAATTACTGTATATATAGTCACTGTTCTATCAAGCGCGTAATAGTTGCCACCACCCCCATTACTTTGTGTGATGGTTGCTCAATATTGTAAACGCTTGCGTGTTTTATTTCACCCCACAATAATGGTTGTGCTCAATATCCTGATGGCTCTGATGGTTTAGTCACCCTTCCCCCCACATCACCTCTCCTGCAGCCGGCTGAATATTGCTCTAATTGAGCAATCAGATTAGCTTAATTACTCCTCACTTTTACACAATGGTGGCTATCTAATTGTAATTCCTGCACTAGAATCAATTCAATTAAACCTATTTTTTTTTTTTTTTTGTGGTCAAGGCAGATCTCTTTGCAGATATTTCAGACGGTTTCCTGCCTTGGTCTGGTGAACTGTCGGAAAACTTAGAGGAAAAAAAGGAAGAGATAGAATTTCTGCAGATATAAGGCAGATGCTTTTAACTAGTTTAGGTGGGGCCGTGCACTGGTTTGGGGCATTTTTCTGCATGTCCCCCCCAAAAAAGAAAAATCCCAAATCTGGTTCATGGAAATATGAGTTTTCCATATCTTTACAAATTCTGTTCATCCATTTCTTCATTGTGTCTGTTTTTGGGAAAATTGGGTGACAACTAATTCGGCACCCATTACGGTGTTCATCCATTTTTGCCGTTCCTTTTGTACTCCCAGAAATAAGCCACCACCAGAGGCGGCTCAAAGGTACTCTTGGCCGAACGAGTGCTCTAGTGTATGGGAAATATGGCTGCCGGCCGAACTATCGTCTGATTCATCGTTCGTCCAACAGTCTTCTAATGTGTATGGCGGCCTTGTAAAAAATCTAACAGGGAATACAGGGGTTAATCTGCTGTCAGTCAATCAAGCTCATAATGGAAGAGATTGACTGAGGGCCTAGCCAATGGGCAGGGATTGATCCTCTTTTTTGTACTATTTCAGTTAATGCAGTGGGGAGAGGCTCCTGCTGCAGCCAGTTGTCTTACAGGTAGATACAGGACTTTAGAACCGGGCTGTTTTCCTGGGACAAAAAAGATTCCTTTTTGTATTTCTAAGCTTTAATTGTGACAAAATAAGATCAAAGGAGAGAAGAAGAGGATTGGCTAGGATATTTTATTTTCTTGTGCGCATTTTCTTTTGCTTAGTGTTTCTTTAACATTGACTTCAGTTGGAAAATCAACCTAAAAGTTCTGAATCTTACAAGACTCTAGGGTTTTGTGTAAAAATAAAGCTGTGATTTCAGGTGATCTTCCAGCAGAAGTTGTCCTGTGTGTAGATGAGGTGTAACACTATTTCAGGCAATAATATGGCTTAGACCCTCAAATTTTCACCAGTTTCCCAAGCCCAATGTGCATGTAAAGAGGGGAAAAATAGTCAGAAAACTCAGTATTACCTGACAGTTATCCGCTGTATGGACGCCTTAATTCCTATACACGGCCAAACAAAAAACACCAGTTCCTCTAAGGCCTCTTTCACACTTCAGTCGTTCGGCGTCAGTTAAAATCCGCCAAAGGGTGAAAATAGCGGATCCGCAACAAAAGTGCAAAAACGGGTGCAACGGATCCGATTTTAAGGCGGATCCATTGTGAACTTTTCAACCCGGAAAATGCATTGTACGCATGTCTGGAACGGAGGAGAGAGAGAGAGGAAAAAAAAAAAAAAAGGCGGACGCCAAATTTATGACGGATCAAACGGACGACCTTCCGTCAAAATCCGCCACTAATGCAAGTCAATGGGAAAAAAGCGGATCCACCAAAAAAAATGGCGTATCCGTTTTTTTGAAGCTTTGATGGATTTTGACTGACGTCGCACGACTGAAGTGTGAAAGAGGCCTTACTTAAAAAATTAATAAACTGGTTTATTTTGGAGACTATATAGCGAATTTTGGTTGTCTATGAGCTAGTAGGTGGAGACTAGCTACTATATTGTCTTCCATACCCAGCACACACGGACATGAGGGATTCCTGCCCTCTTGTCTCTATGTAGCAAATGTTCAGCAGCATGAAAAATGTTATTCAGCAGTACTGAGCAGTGTAGCTGTGAATCCGGCACTGGGGTGAGATAAAACACTTGGCATATTCGCTGTGTGTCTCTGCCTCTCTCTTGCTTACTATTTTCCTCCCTGAGGAAGGTTCTGCCGCTGAATGCACTTGGGCAAATCATCAAGATCCACTGCTGGCAGCTCCTATGTAATCACCGACAAATGTCGTCCCAGATGTGCTCGATGGGAGACAAGTCCGGAGATGCTGAAGCCATGGGAGCACGTTAAGGCCGTTCAAGCTGCTCATAGTAACACAAGCAACATACGGCCTGGCGTCACCATGTTGGAAAACTGCTCCTGGGACACTATCCTTCTCCCTTGCGAAGGCTTCTTTATGGCATTGCCTACATAGTCTCCAGACCAATCCACCGCTTCCAAAGCCAAAGCCAAAAGCGGGACTCAACGCTAAAGAGGATAGACCTTAGTGTTGCAATTTCAATATTGAGGAGTGTATGTATAGAAAGAAAGTAGGCAGCACTCAATAGCAAGTAGGCAGCACTCAATAGCAAGTAGGCAGCACTCAATAGCAAGTAGGCAGCACTCAATAGCAAATTCCATGTATAAAAAAAGGTCTACTTATTGGCCCGCGTGAACCGGTGGCAATGTTTCGGCTCAAGAGCATACTAGTCTTTGGTTGGGGAGTAATAGTCTGTTAGTTTTTTTTTTAACTTCCGGAGCTTATAGTAGAGTGTTTTCTGAAAGGCGACAACCCCCGTAAGGTTGGAGGTGTGACCGCCGTGGCGTGTTAAGTTATGCGGGGACCTGTAGCAGAATGTGCGCGGCTCTGCAGTAATACACGCGCCGTAGCCAGCCATGACAACATGTTTATTTGCATCCTCCGTCAAACAGCTTCATGTTACATAATGGTTGTGTACACAGCGGACTACTTAACCTGATTTATATTGATCTCAATCGCTCTCGGTTATGCATACTTAATTCAGAGAGGTAATCAAATTGATTTTAAGGCCCAGTTTTTACAGATCATACCAACATACAAATTCACATGGCTTCCCTAATGAAACGATATCGCGGACGCAGCGCACCCTCCTTCCCCGGCTCACGGTGTCCATTGCAGGGCTATGGCTTCCTCTATTGTGTAGACCCCGCTGAGCCAGCACTTTCCCTATAGGGAGGGGGAGGGGGCGTCACGTGTTTTCTTGTACACACGCTAAGCACATTGCTATGTTATCACTCACATGAAAACCAGAGAAGCCTCTCTCCTCCCGTCTGTAAAGACTCGAGATGCTTTGATTAATTACCCATTACGGTAACCAAGCTAAATGCTTTACTGATGATTGTTCCAGAATTCATGCATTTACCGATCCCCCCTCCCCCATCACATGAACTGCAGATTGTCCGTAGGAAAAATGTATCTACGTGTAAGTGCTATCTGTCAGGGATAGAAAGATAGATGATAGATAGATAATAGATAGATAGATAATAGACAAATACAGTGGGTACGGAAAGTATTCAGACCCCTTTAAATTTTTCACTCTTTGTTTCATTGCAGCCATTTGGTAAATTCAAAAAAAGTTCATTTTTTTCTCATTAATGTGCACTCCTCACCCCATCTTTACTGAAAAAAAAAAACAGAAATGTAGAAATTTTTCTCAAATTTTTTAAAAAAAGAAAAACTGAAATGTGACATTAATATAATTTTTCTTTGAAGATTTGATAAAGATGTGATAATCTACCTTACTTTTGAACAGAATAATGTATAGGATAGCGTAATCTAACATACTTTAGTATAGTATTGCGTAGCATAATATACTATAGCAATGTGTCAAATAATACAGGATGATAGTCAGGCGATACAGGATGATTTTCCAGGTCAGCCGATACCAAACATTTCCATTTTTTTTGTATTACTTCATGGGTGAAAAAATATTCTGAAATCCTTAAAACAAAAATTTTGTTTGTGTTGCAATTTTTTGAGACCGATAACAGTTTTATTTTTCCTTCCATTTTGCTTATTTTTTTACGCCCTAATAGTATGGCATAAGGTAATATACTGTAGCGTAGTATATGCTATAGTATATGCTGTGGGGCACCTGAGTCGCTCACTAAAGAGGGGTACGGCTTAACGCGTGACATAATGCGCCAAAATTGTGGCACACATGTCTAGCATAAAGTACACCAACTAACAGGCGGTGTAAACTTAGACAAGATAGTCTTAACATTACAGATAAATCTTGTGTGGCGCTGAGTTACTTCTCACGGACAAGTAGTGAGATGGGGAAGTCGAGGAGTCGAGGTGAAATGCCAGGAGAGTATGGCAAAAACATACAAATAGTCTAAGGCAAATCCGAGGTCAGGCAACTAAGGTCAGAGTATGTCAAAGGCAAAAGGGGTAAGACAAATGAGCAATCAAAAAGGTAAATCCAAGGTCTGACAACTAAGATCAGAAGTATGCAAGTCTATGACTGGCAATGACTGCCAGCCAGATAAATAGCCAGGTAATCACCCTGAACGGGTGACACCTAGCGGAAACCACACAGGCCATGCCAGATTGGACATCTGAGCTGTCACTCACAATGCTGACAGCCCAGCACACCCCTGCGTTTGATTGGGCAGCTGAGCCGTCACAACACTGACAGTCCAGGAAACCCGTGATCCTATAGGGTGGCTGTGCTGTCACTCACAACATCCTTAGGACACTGTGAGTGGTGAAATTGTGACATCTGGCACATTTTAATACTGTTTAGTTGTTTGTATTGTCTAAGAATTAAACAGTTTTGATAAATATGCCCCACTATAGTAATTCAATAATTCTAGCTATTATCATCAATGCGCGCTGGTGAATAACATGTATTTAATATACTAAAGAAATCCACAACTTTTATTAGATCGAAAGCTATAGTGAAATATAAGCATCTACTTTTAGTCACATAAATATGAGCCGAGCTATAGATTTGAAAGACGCCATACATTTTACCATGCAAAACATGAGAAAACAGGAAAAAAAATCCAAACAAACCCCCCAAAAACCAAAACACAATTCTGCCGTTGTTTTATGGGTTTTGTTTTTACACCATTTATTGTATGGTAAAAAATGACCTGGATGCATGATATTCCAGGCAATACCAAATGTTTCCATTTTTCTTTGTATTACTTTATTGGTAAAAAAAAAATCAGAAATTTTTAAAACAAAATTTTGTTTCTGTCGCCATTTTCAGAGACCGATAACACTTATATTTTTCCCCCATAGTGCTTATTTTTTGAGTCCTGATCGACCCTTTTTATTGACACCATAATGGGGGACATATGGCATTTTGATCTCTATATCACTTCTTTTTTTCCCCTAAAGTGCAACAACTGAGAAATGGCAGTTTTGGCGTTTCCATTTTCTTAAACATACGGTTTAAATAATTTTAGATTTTGCTATATTGGATTTTTTGGGGACATGATGATACCAAATATGTTTATTATTTCATTTATTCTTTTTAATTTCAGCTGGGAAATGGGGAGTCAAATTTTTCTTTTTTTTTTAAAGTAATTTTTTAGTCCCCTTAGGGGACTTGAATTTGCAATCATTTGAACGCTTGTACTATACATTGCAATACAATAGTATTGCAGTATGTAGAAAAATGGCTGTTCTCCTGTTCCTATTCCCCAGCTGCCAGAGTAACCCATCGGTTCCCGCGACTGCATGCATCTGCAAGCTCTGATCGCTGCAGTTACCGCCAGATGCCGGCTGTGTAACACAGCCGTCATCTGCCTGATATGAAGCTTCTTTTTCTTCGCGATCGATGACCACAATGTTCATCACAGGTCGTTAAGAAGTTGTCGTAAATTTTTTTTTTTTTTACCTAGTGTAAAATTCCGCCATTCTACCTTGTTTTTCTTTTTTTCCTGCGCCTATCCGTTCCCGCGATATGGTCC
The DNA here is from genome assembly GCA_033576555.1 of Oophaga sylvatica. NCBI lineage: Eukaryota > Metazoa > Chordata > Amphibia > Anura > Dendrobatidae > Oophaga > Oophaga sylvatica. The sequence goes on along the minus strand of JARQOD010000001.1, from coordinate 978,392,174 downwards.
CCTCTTAGCTGTCTGTAAATCTAGTCCTGTTAGCCAAATGGGCGTAGTCCTTAACTTTCTATTAAAGTCTTCGTGAGGACCATACCCAGTTGTCTTAAAAGATTAAATTTACTTACAGGGAAAAGGGGTCCATATCTCAGGAACGGAGAGGAGCAGGAGCAAACGACAAACAGCGTCGGATTCAAGAAAACAGCGGCATTAACACCAGGTAAAAAAAAATTACATATTTATGGCAAGTGACATGTTTTCTTTAAGTTCACAAGTCCGATCTGAAATTCCAGATAGACTAGATTAATGATGTTACTGGTTTACTGCAGACAATTTTTGTAATCCCATATAACTCCTATATAGTAGGAGACAAGATTTTAATATTGTTTTTTTTTAACAACCTGGCACAAGATGAAAATGAAAATATTTGGGAGCTTTTGGAAAATTTGGGGATTTTCAATGAAGGGTTTGAATGTAATAATCTAGTTCTTTATGTTTTTGTTATATGACATATGAACTAATGTAATATTTTTGTTATTATTATGATTATTGATTTTGATAAATATTTTATCTCAAAAAGTGACAAAATCAATGATGAGAAATTCCGTTACTAAAAAGATGGGTGACCTCAAGGCCAATGTTTTGTGATACTATGTGCCCGTCCCATATGTTAGACTTCCGATGTGGTCACTTTACATTTAGCCGTGAAAGGATTACTCTTTCACAATGTTTTAGAGATATAATAATAACACCCCATACAACCCTGAGAGCATTTGCACCACAATGGAGCATATAGTGATTTATTAATAGTAATGGGCAGTCAGAGGCCGGCTCTTCCTGGAAGCTACTTGCATTTATTAACGACTTTCCATATATATGTCTGTTAGCAAACACAGTGCAACAATTCCCAGCCACCCACTTTCCGTCCTTTAACCATCATTTTATGGCCATAAATCAAGCTGGTCAACTAAGGAATGAGCTCCATCCTTCAAACACATCCCTAATATTGGCTAGACACCTTAATCGGGGACTTTTATTTTCCTTCTCTTTATAGAAATGTTAATCCCGAATTATTTGCTATGAAAGTAAGTCAACCTCAATGAGAAATCCAGAAAGTAAATGACCCCCTTAATCACTCAATTTACAGAAAACCAAGACATTTTTTAGCTTAGGATAACACCATGCAATGATGTCTCAGGCGGAGGACCCAATACCCAAATTGGGGAATTGTTTAGAGAATCATAACGCTAAAAGGCCGAGGCTTAACTTGCATTTGTAGGTTTTTTTGGAGGTTGGAGGAGGGGAAAGGTGGTTCTGGATAGAACTTAATTCACAATTTGAGTTTCAAATGCAATATATAATATACAATATATTTATACATATTATAGTATATTATCAATGTATATATCTGTTGCCCCTCCAGACAGATGTAAAAAAAAGTGCCAGTTAACCTTTAAAGGGCTATTCCCAATATAGTACGTTATCCCCCATGCAAGTTTTTTACCTGGTGTAAAATGTCGGCATTCTACCTTGTTTTTCTTTTGATCCTGCTCCTTTCCGTTCCTGTGATATTGCCCCCTCTTAACTGTTTGTAAATCTAGTCCTATTAGCCAAGGGGGCGTAGTCCTTAACTTTCTATTAAAGTCTTTCTAAAAAAAAGTGTCAGTAAACCTTTAAATGGCTATTCCCAATATAGTAAGTTATCCCCCATATTTAAGAAGAAAAAACTTAGTGATCAATGTTTTTTTCCCCCAAATGGAATTTTGGAATCCAGTCCCATAAACAATAAATGAATTGGAGGTAGAACATGCACACCTCTGCTTCCTTCAGGACGTGTCACTGCATAGCATGCACTCGACTGCTTCCTTCAGGTTGCGCATGCACAACTTTGATTCATTCAGATGTGGCCCTGAATAGGTCAAACGTGCACTTCATGCCGCATAGGTCGAGTATGTGCACTTCATGCCGCATAGGTCGAGCATGTGCACTTCATGCCGCATAGTCGAGCATGTGCACTCATGCCGCATAGGTCAAGCATGTGCACTTCATGCCGCATAGGTCGAGCATGTGCACTTCATGCCGCACATGGCTCTGCAGAAGTCGAGTATGTGCACCACTGCTTTATTAAGGGCATGGCTCTGCAGCAGTCAAGCATACGTACATCTGCTTCATTCAGGATGTGGCTCTGCAGCAGTGGAGCAGGCTATTCTCTGCTTTAGGCCTCTTTCACACATCCATGTTTAAACACAGATGTGAAAAAATGGTACTGGTGCCATCAGTGTGTCATCCGTGTGTCCGTTTTTGCCATCAGTGTGTCATCCGTGTGTCCGTTTATGCCATCAGTGTGCCATTCCTTGTGTCCGTTTTTACCATCAGTGTGCCATCCCTGTGTCCGTTTTTACCATCAGTGTGCCATCAGTGTCCGTTTTTGCCATTAGTGTGCTATCCCTGTGTCCATTTTTACCATCAGTGTGCCATCTCTGTGTCCGTTTTACTGTCACTGTGCCATCCCTGTGTCCGTTTTTACCATCAGTGTGCCATCCTTGTGTTCGTTTTTACTGTCAGTGTCATCCCTGTGTCCATTTTTACCATCAATGTGCCTCCCCTGTGTCCGTGTTTATCATCAGTGTGTCATCCGTGTGTCCGTTTTTACCATCAGTGTGTCCGTTTTTACCATCAGTGTGTCCGTTTTTACCATCAGTGTGCCATCAGTGTGTTAGTTTTACCATCAGTGTGTCATCAGTGTATCTGTTTTACCATCAGTGTGCCATCCCTGTTTCCGTTTTTACCATCAGTGTGCCATCAGTGTGTCCGTTTTACCATCAGTGTGCCATCAGTGTGTCCATTTTACCATCAGTGTGTCATCAGTGTGTCCGTTTTGCCATCAGTGTGCCATCAGTGTGTCCATTTTACCATCAGTGTGCCATCAGTGTGTCCGTTTTACCATCAGTGTGCCATCAGTGTGTCCATTTTACCATCAGTGTGTCCATTTTTACCATCAGTGTGTCATCAGTGTGTCCGTTTTACCATCAGTGTGTCATCAGTATGTCCGTTTTACCATCAGTGTGCCATCAGTGTGTCCATTTTACCAACAGTGTGCCATCAGTGTGTCCGTTTTACCATCAGTGTGCCATCAGTGTGTCCATTTTACCATCAGTGTGTCATCAGTGTGTCCGTTTTACCATCAGTGTGCCATCAGTGTGTCCATTTTTACCATCAGTGTGTCATCAGTATGTCCGTTTTACCATCAGTGTGCCATCAGTGTGTCCATTTTTACCATCAGTGTGTCATCAGTGTGTCCGTTTTACCATCAGTGTGCCATCAGTGTGTCCGTTTTACCATCAGTGTGCCATCAGTGTGTCCATTTTTACCATCAGTGTGTCATCAGTGTGTCCGTTTTACCATCAGTGTGCCATCAGTGTGTCCGTTTTTACCATCAGTGTGTCATCAGTGTGTCCGTTTTACCATCAGTGTGTCATCAGTGTGTCCGTTTTACCATCAGTGTGCCATCAGTGTGTCCATTTTTACCATCAATGTGTCATCAGTATGTCCGTTTTTTCCATCAGTGTGCCATCAGTGTGTCCATTTTTACCATCAGTGTGTCATCAGTGTGTCCGTTTTACCATCAGTGTGCCATCAGTGTGTCCGTTTTTACCATCAGTGTGCCATATGTGTTTTTTCAGTATGGATAAAGAATTGAATTACAAAAATAATCCCATACTTAACGTTGAACACGGACAGTACACAGAGAGCATACGGATGATACACGGATGCCATCCATGTGCTGTACGTGTTTTTCACGGACCGATACCCTTGCGTTGCCCATTGTCATCCGTGCTGCCGGTAGATAACAGACATGTCTCCATGTGGTTTGTACAGACACACAGTTCGTGTAAAAACTCTGACATTACATAGCACCGTAGGTTATAGTGTTTACACAGTGAACAAAATGGCTGCCGCACGTATTGGAAACGCGGACGTGTGAAGGAGGCCTGATTCAGGACGCGGCTCTGCAGAGGCTGACCATGTCCACCACTGCTTCATTCATCGCGTGACTCTGCCGAGCTGCGTCCTCACTTTCAGAGCCCCATTCTTGGGTCCCAGAGGTCGGAGCTCCCCGCGATCGGTAACTTATCCTATATTCTATGGGTTGGGGATTGCTTACTATATTGGGATTAACCCTTCTTATTGATTTTTTTTTATTTATCTGACTTTGCCCAAAGTGACAGATTTGCACCCATTATAATTTATCATGTACATTTAACTGTAATATATTCACATTACTACACATTTTAATTCTATTTTTTTTTTCTTTCCATATTTATACTTGATGTTACTACGCAGCTCCAGAATTCTCCAGTTTCATGAAATCCTGTAAGTGCTCATTCTTCTACTACCAGGCTTTTGTATTTGGTATATATGTTATTATTTTTTTGGATGGGGCATGATGGCTGGCACTTGTCGTGGCATTATTTGGCCAAATTTCTCCGAAATAATCTGGCTCGTCGTCACGTTGTTTGCCAGTGGCCGGGTGTCCAGTCTCCTGGTAGTTCTGGGCTAGTGGACAACCTGTGCCCCATGCTGGTGACCTGCGGGGCTATTGTTGTAGTCATGTGAGCCATAGTAACCAATCACAGCCTAGCTTTCATATTCTGCTCCCGAAAAATGAAAGCTCCCTGTTGTTGGTTGCTATGGGCAACGGAGGTTTTTTTTTTTAGACAATTCTCATAAATCTCACCCCATCAACTAGCATTTCAGTGCAGGTTTATAAAAAAAGACTATCTTTGTGGTCCATAGCAACCATCACGCTGTTATTTGTTTCTACGGACAATAAAGAAGAGCACTGAGTGCACCATAGGGAAGATAGAGTAGAAACTGTCTTTGTTGCCTATAGCAACCAATCAGAGTGCAGCTTTCACTTCCCACTCCGCTCTTGAAAAATGAAAGCAACGATGTGATTGGTTGCTACGGACAATAAAGACTGGCACCGAGTGCGCAACAGGGAAGATTCAGTATAGACCATTTCTGTTGCCGACAGCAGCCAATCACAGCGCCGCTTTTATTTTTCAAGAGCAGATTACAAGATGAAAGCTGAGCTCTAATTGGTTGCTATGGGCAGCAAAGATGGTTTTGGATGATCATGTGGTTATTTTAAGAATTGTACACTTGTTTTACTTAATATATTTTATACCAATCACACACAGACTTAACCAACATCTCTATTACTAAAATGCAGACTTTTATGTTCCACCAGAATGCTAAAATCCGGATGGGAACATCCTCTTTTGAATGGAGTTTACATTCACTTTTCATTGTTTCCAAAATTCCAGCAACTATGTCATACATTGCGGCAAGGGTTCCTGGTTTGGGGGGTGGGAAACCTACAAGTTGGGGTTAAGTCATTGGATATATTCACATCAGCTGGTATCACGTGATCTGCACCAAAATTGTGGCAAAATCATGGCAAAATTACAAAAATGTACATATCGTCTTCCAATGATGCAATAATGGTCATCTGCGCACCATACCGACCCTATGAGGTGCCGATAATGGCCGTCACCTACAAGGGCTGTCACCCACTTACCAATATAGGCGACTAATGCATTGAAGAGGAGAACTCGGGGACAATTTTATTTCCCAATTTTTTTTTTCCTTTTACCTTTCCGCATTTTCTGTCCTTTATCGAGGCTTTGTTGTCGTCCTTAGCCAGTGTCGGCAGTTAGAGATTCTCATTTTACTACAAAGTTCTGCTTTTAAGGACATAAAAGAGTCCATTAGTCATTGGATCTCTTTGGTCTATATATATGTCTGTTTTATATAACGTCTACTTCTTGCGAGAGATCCACTAACAGCCATAAAGAGCATTTCTAAGAGGCTGAAAGCTCTTCCTTCCCCATATTCCAGCTGAATTACCGAAATGCCTGATAAAAATAAACCCGTGGAGTTCAGCAAAGCACTAAAAGCAGGATTCCACGTCAGGATGCTTATGTCTATGAGCGCTGTATTGAAAATATGTCAATGAGACAGATTTTTTCACCTCTCTAAAAACTTTTTATTGCATCAAAGAATGTAAAATTTTAAAAAAAAGACGCAAAAAAAAAAAAAAAAAAAAAAAAATTCGATAATTTTGTGTTATGTTACGGTAGCTGAGAGTGCAGGTAAAAAAGGAAATACACCAGAGCAGTTGGAATCTATGAGATTGCAGTACCCTGACTAACCACCACAACTAGAGGCAGCCGTGGAGCGTTCCTACGATGGTCCTAGACGCCTCATCACAGCCTGAGAAACTAACTACACCTAAAGATAGAAATAGGAAAGCTATAATAAGAAATTGTCTTATCTGATAGCAGGAGATGCAGACACGACACAGCAGGCTACAAGGGAAACTGGAAAGAAGGATTCAGACCAGAACAATTGATCACCGGCAACCCTGATGGGAAAATGATTCCTTAAATAAGACCAATCAGTAACACCTGATTCCCATCCTCACTAGTACCGCTTGTAACCACCAGAGGGAGCCTCTGCTCAGAACTCATCTCAAACCCATTCACAACAATTTTGTGTATAACAATGCAATGCTTGATTACCGCTATGTATCTCCATGTTACAGACTACAAATAAACCCTTGTAGTCTGATCCTGCAGTCATGTGTTACTTCACTCCCTCTGCCTACACTTATTACTAAGGGAGCTTTTACATATTAGATAAATGTCAAATGAAATGACCTATTTCGATTATAATGGTCATCGGCTAATTCGGCGATACAGAAGATTATTTGTTTCGACCCATAATTGACCTTTTAATGTTCATAATCACTCAAAATGCCGGTTGCGCGTGTTGGATTTTTCCGGCCAATGATCACATCTGGCATCATCATGCTCATGACGTTAATCTAGAATGAAATAGGTTATTTTGACCATGATGGAAGATCATCGGCCGATTTGATGAAACAGACGATCATTTATTTCAACTGACGATTGACCATTGATCTTTCGTAATCGCTCAAAGCACTTGTTGGGCATGTTGGATTTTTTCGGCCAATGACCAGCACTGGCACCATCATGCACATTCGATTAATCTAAAATGACAAATATTATTTTGATCATAATGGAGGATCATCGGCTGAATTGTTGAAACAAGATCATTTGTTTTGACGGACGATTGACCTGTGAACGTTCGTAGTCACTCAAAACCCTGGTTGGGCATGTTGGATTTTTTTTTCTGTGAATGATCAGCACTGGATGAATCGTTGATGGAAAATATTCAATATCGGTCAATCTAGTCTGTGATGTCAAATCTTCAAACGATTTTCTCATTTTTATCCACTGTGTAAGAATAGAGAGCAATAGAAGAGCGTAACACATGACTACAGGTTTGTTTGTAATTTGTAACCCTGCAGGTCTATTTATATAAGTCCTACCATAACTTGGCCTCAAACGTGCCCTAAACATGTATAACCAAAACCTCCACGATCATTGATCACTCTTGTCTGAGTCCACCTTGGGTTGAATGAATTAAACTAGTGATCAATTGGCCAAAATAATTGCCCCTGGCAAAGTAGAGGTGTGATGTTTTGGTCTTGGAGGCTTAGTAGTTTAATCTACAGCTCATGATCATCTTGTATGAGTTAGCTGTTAGGAGCAATTTACTTACTCTACTGCTAAAGTTCATTATTTTCATAATGTGATGTGGTGTGGTGTGCTCACTTGTTCTGTGTCCAGTGTACGACTGCTAGCTTAGAGTAACCCAAGCAAAATGTATGTAGAATGTTGTTTGTAGACCATGCAATCACTGATTTCATCACTTCCCGTCAGATTGTCAGATTCCATTGGTTTAGTAACAAAATAAAATTAAGTCACAAAAAAACTGCAAAAAAATTCCCTTAATTGAAAACTTTTAATTTAAAGTCCTCAGAAAAGAAAAAAGTGGCAAATGGCACTCACTGTCCTTAAATGTCCTGTATTGGATTTCACACAATGCGCACACAATGCGCTTCTACGGGTCCCAACTGGTGTAGGAGTTACGAACCTACTAAAAGGGCATGGAAACTCCCGTAGAAGCGCATTGTGTGCGCGAAACAGCCGCCGTCCGGTACTTTTTCACTTCATGTTCACCTGTTTTATGTAAAATCCAATAAAGGATATTTGAGGACAGTGAGTGCCATTTGCCACTTTTTCTTTTCTCAGGAGTATGGATATTTGCTTTTGCATTCCTTGTGGCCAGGCACCCATATATCCTGATCCAGTATCGTACTGAAAGTCCAGGAACATTGCAGCAGTGCCGGTCTATTTCTTCTTGCACATGTGATTCATTAAAATAATTTAAAGTTGCCAATAAATTAAGTTTTATTGTTTCATAACCAATAACTAGTATTATATGTGAAAACATGGCTATTTTTGGCCAAGAGGAAAGCAGTCAAATATTTCTATATTTACCTAGATTAGAAATTACCCCCTATCCATTGGAAAGGGCAAAACGTCCCGATCACTGGGGGGTCTGACCACTGGGACCCACACTGATCCCGAGAACTGGGCTCTCAAGAGGTCGAGCATAAGCATCTCGGCTTCATCAATTTTTATTAGGAGTCCTGAGAACTGCCCCATTCTCGGGATCTGTGGGGTCCCAGTGATCGAACCCCAAGCATTCTAAAAGTTATTCTATACCCTATGGTTAAGGGGGGGACATCTAATCTTGGTACATACCCGTTAACAAACTACTGGTATTATTTCTGAAATAGTTTTTTATTGTTTTTAGCTTATTCAAGACTTTGGGTGTTTTTGTAATTTTCTTACTTTTTTTATTTCTTTGATTGGTCTCCTATAGCTCTTAATTTAGACCTGGCCATTCTTTTCCATTCTTTAATAATAGTCCAAAATTCTTCTGAATGTGAAGGAACTGTAAGTCTCCCAGGAGCTTTTTGACCATCATCCTCTATGTATAGTCTATCCTTCCAGGAAATTAGAGATTTGTCAAAAAATCCTATTATTCTTAGTTCCCAATATTTTGTATCTGTGGTTATAATGTAGCTTTAGTTATTAGTCAACCCAGCGATTACTGAAAGATTAATCCTTTCATTTTTTTTTCTTCTTGTTCTCAAAGCATGTAAACGCAAAGAGCAAGAACCGAACAAAGACAGAAACAACTCACAGAAGAAATCCCGCCTAGTTTTCACAGATCTCCAAAGAAGAACACTTTTTGCCATCTTTAAAGAAAACAAGCGCCCGTCCAAAGAAATGCAAATCACTATTTCCCAGCAGTTGGGCTTGGAACTCACTACCGTCAGTAACTTCTTCATGAACGCCAGAAGGCGGAGCCTGGAAAAATGGCAGGACGATTTAAGTACAGGGGGAAGTTCATCAAACTCCAGCACTTGTACCAAAGCATGAGAGGGATAATGGCTTCTTAGTGGGCACAACTCAACTCTACCAAAAAAAAAAAAAGAGAGAGAAAAGAGGATATATATAATATATTTTTGTTGTTATTAGTGGGGCCATTCACTGGTGATAATCTGCGTATTTGTGAAAAATCCTTCTGGGCTCAATCAAAAAGTTCACATGGGATCCCCATGTTGTGACTAGCAACCGCCATCTGCCGTTGGGAACTATGGATGTGATAAAGAGAGTCCATCTGGTCAGCAAACTAATTCTTCACATCTTCCAAGCTGTCTAAATCTTGACATTCGATGGAAATCCCAAGTAACACTCAGATCATTTCAACAAGTCTCATGGCCATCAGACCATGACATCGGGTTTAACATGCGAGCCAGCAAAACACAATACTGGTTGTCATCCAACTCTATCCATAGCACAAGCTTTCTACAAAAACATCTCTTCGATCAGTCCTACACAAAAGACCATAATTGAGCACAATGTCAAAAATTCCAAGACTTATTTTTATGTTTTTATTTTTACTTTCATGTCCTAATTTTAATTTATTTATTTTTTCATTTTATCTTTCCATTTTATTTATTAAAGGTCCATCTTACAGCCGTATTATTTTCAGCCAATTCACTCCATCCACACAAGTACAATTGTAAAAGTACAGTGTTAAGCACAAAAGGACGTTCATTTATAGAAATCCAAGAAATATTCGCTGCTGTCAAGTTTAATTTCCTTAGCATATAATCCTTTATACAATTCATGTATTTTTTTTAGGATACAATAGTTACTCAGGAGACATCTTAACTGCACAGATAGATTTTATTCCTTCTTGTTAATCATTATTTTTTTTTTAATTTTCCATAATTCCATCAGTATATTTTAGTTATTTTTTTGTCTATCTATTTAATGGAGATGGACAGATAACCCAAATATTATTTTTTTTCTTTTCATTTATTTTACCTGATAGTGTCAGGTCTAAGTACAAGACTCAGTGCCACCGAAACCGTCTTTCATTTATTTACTTATTTACTTTCATCCTATCTGGAAAAGAAGGTACCGCACACACCAAAGAACCAAAACCATGACTAACCAAAGAAAAAGTAAAACAGAAAGTTTTACAGCCTAAACATACTGTGATTACTTCAGAAAACCAGATAGCTTACCCTCCTCCAGTTTACTTTTTGTGTTTTTCCTTTCGGAAGTTTACTCTACAGAAAAAACAAAAACGTTCAATGTCTCTGTGGACCCCCAGCCTTTCCTGTTTGATAAGACGTTCTTCAAAACAAAATCCAACTTTCCAATATTTTGTGTTGACGTTTTACCAGTGGATGGCCCTGTCCTTGAAAACTCGAGTCTGTGTTCCAAAGCTAAAGCCAAAGGCTATATATTCCTTTAAAGACACTTGAGACTGTTTTTTTTAATGTACTACTTAATCGAAACCAAAGAAACTTTTTTTCTGCACCTAATTCTTCTGAAACAAAAAAAAAACAACAAAAAAAAACTGTTCCATCGAAAGAAAGGAAGCACGTCAGGAAAAGTATCAACACACTGTGTTTGGATAGACATCTTACACACCTTAGGAAGCAGGTCTCTGAAATAGGGGTTTACAAAGGGTTGGAAGGAAAAAAAATGCGATCGAAAAATAAAATAAATCTACAGTATGTGCTCGCTGCTTCATCTAACAACTTAGTCCTCTTAAAGTTGAAGATTGTCTTTATTTTGTGCCTATGCAGTTTTTTCAAAGAACAAGGAATTGACCGACATGAACCTCAACAGCTGCAATACCAAAGATGAGTTCTCACAACTTTTTGTTTTCAGTTCATATTTGTCTTCTTGCATGGCTTAATGGTTTCACGTGCCATCAGTAAGCTTTGTTAGTGGTACTTTTTGTCTTCTTGAACAAAGAAACTGGTTTGTTCCACATTACACAGTGTATATTTCCACTTAGAATAACTCATGACCATAGACTTGGAGCCTAAGATGTTGGGATAGTAAAGAAGAGTCTTGTTCGTAAGAACAAGCCGGTTGTAGAAACTCATGGATGGCAGCTATTTTTGTGACCGGGATGATTATGTGATCACTCATCACATGTTATAGCCCATATGGGCACCAGTATCTGACCATGTGATAGGCTAAGTATTGCCTAGCTCACAAAATAGCTGACCTGTGCCAAATTTGCTAATTCCATAAACAAAATGCCTTCCATTCACAAAATAGTGTTACTTGCTGAAACAAAAAAAAATAATTGGTGGTTATGGTAATCAGTTCAATTTAATTTTTCATATTTCTAGAGACAGATGGAAAATTTTACAACCAATTTATGTTTCCCAAAATTTGTTTATTTTTTTCATTTCAGATTTACAGAATGTTTTTTTTCTTAATAATTAATTCACATTAATTATAAATGTCCAATGAAAAGTTTGAGATGTTCAAATGTATTAATTCACATTAATTATAAATGTCCAATGAAAAGTTTGAGATTTTCAAATGTTAATCTGAATAGATCATTTTATTTTTTTTTAACCTGAAGATAGAGATGTTTTTGAAATTTTATAATTATTAGTATTGATATACTTATACATAACAAAAATGGAAAATTTGGAAAAAATATAAGATGTCACAATGTCATTCAATACATTGTGTACATCAATTATGTGATTAGTGCTTTAAGGAACACTGTAGCTGATGTTATGCCTTGGGCAGGTTCCGAGGGGGCGGGGCAGTACTGAGAACTACAAAGAGCACCAAAGAGACGTCTTGCTCCTCCCTCACTGTTCCTACACCCAAGTTTCACACAATGTATTTTGTTTTTTGTTTTTTTTTCTTTTCCTGGAGTGTTCCCTTAACCATGAGCTAGTATCCATGTCTAGTATCCCAACATCTTACGCGAAGCCTGGCAGTTAGTATCATGGGCACAGCCAAGATGAGTTCAACTTTCAAGAAATCTTGGGTATTGTTTAATTATCCTTGAAAGAACAAAGGAATGTGTTTATTTCATATGGTTGAATAGCTTTATTTAAATCTCTGTTAACAATAGCTGAATCCAAAGACCTGACAATAACTAAAACAGCAGGAAAAAAAAAACAAAAACGCTCAAACCTGCTTATGTTCTAGAGATCTACCATCCTTTCTGCTTTACAGAATTACAGACAAGGTATTTGAAATCTGGAAAGATCCTACGTAGTGTAAAAAAAAATAATAATTGCTTGTCAGAAAAAAAAATATTTTTTAGGTTTTGAAAACTATTGGTTACATTGGCTTGTATTTATTTATTATAATTGATATAATATTTAATTTATTATAATTTAACTAATTACCCAATATTTTAAATCTCGTTCCCCCATAACTCCAAAATGGTATATAGTAATATAATTTGTTCTTATTTTTTTTTTTTGTAAAATGTATTGATATTTTCCTGTAATCAGTTTTTAGTTAATTTTCATCTTAAATTAATTGTAAATGGTTAAAAAAAAAAGTATCAAAGACGCTTTTTTTTTTATTCTTATTATATCACATTTTATAAAGTGCTTAAATTCTGTTACACACGGGGACAATGCAGGTTACAAAAAGAACGAAAAAGTTTTCCAAAAAAACGGTATTTAATTTTACACTGTCTTTTTTTATGATCTGTAATTAATTTAAGTTATTCTACTATTTTGTTAGCAAATGGGGGAAAAAAAAAATTTTTTGGGGGGGCATTTTGAGTTATTTATTTAATTTATTGTTCCGCTTCCTCCGAGAAGGTGCGCTTGTATAGTTTATATTTTTTATTTAAAAATACTACTGAAGCACTGAATTCTTTTGTTTGACCAGAACAATCGATGTTCGTAGACAAGCATGGATCACGGCTTGAACGTTCTAAACTTGGAAAAACGATAAAACGACACTACTCTTTTTCTTCACCAAAGATTTCGGGTTTTTTTTTTTTCAGAAAACTCTTATTTTTCCAGCTTCTTCTATAAGCTCGAGGGAAACAAAAAAAAAAATACAAAAAAAAAAACATTCCAAACCAAAAAAATACAAAAGAGAATAGAGGAAAAAACCCTTAAACTAGCTGCTTCCAAGAATGAACTACGTGTGTTATAAGAAAAAAAAAATCTATTCCTAGTGAGAACCCAAAATCGGCTACCTCACTGACTTTTTTTTCCTTTTGTAACTAAAATCGTGTTGATGATACCAAAGATACCAAAGATTTGTTTCACTTGTGCGGTCTACTGTCAGCATCTGCTCCGTTTTCAAGATTCCTCTCTCTTTCGGTGTGAGGCGCGAGTGTAAGGAATGGCGGATTTACTCTTAGCCGTTCTTCCACCGGATGAAGTCCTTTTTATTTTACGTATATACAGCTGTAGCTCGGATTCCCCAAAGAAAATGATGTGTGAAAGCAAGATGCATAAATACCTAAGGAAGCAAACAGGTTCAGATTTTTTTTTTGTATCAAGCAAAGTTGTGGCTAATACTCACTGGAACAGATTTTTGCAGTATTTTTAAATATTGGCAATAATAATAATAAAAAAGAAGAAAACAGCAAGAGTCATTATTTCTTCCATGGTCCTTTAAAAATCCAAATAAATAACAAATTATTATTATTAATATTATTACATTAATCAATAGTATTAATAATTTGTATTATTATTGTAAAATAATAATAAATATTATTAATAACATTTAAATATTACGGCTGTTAAAATAATAATAATAATTATTATTATAAAAACATTATTGATATTATTATTTTATTAGCTGTAGTGCTATTTGAATATTATGAATACTATTTTATTATTTTTATTATTATTGTTATTACTACTACTACTAATAAAATAATATTTTACAGTAATATATTATTATTAATACTATTGATTTAATGCCATAATTACTATAATACAATGTTAACAATAACAATAATTTAATATTACTAATAATGTTTATTATTATTATTATTAATAATGAATAATGTTGATATAATAATTGTATTCAATACTATTAACAATAATAATAATGTTATAATATTTATTCTGTTTTAATAATAATAATCAGCCTTAGTTATAATATTTCAGCAATTATATTTTATTAGGACTATTAATAATTATAATAATAAAATATTAATTATATTAAAATATTATTAACAACAACAATGTTAATAATAATAGTAATAATAATTTATCAATAATATGTTATTATTACTGCTAATAATTTATTTAATATTACAATTACTATAATAATAATTATTAATAATAATATATTATTCTTATTACTACTACTATTGATTGATATAATGTTCCAGTTACTACTATTTTACATGTTGCCCATTTTAATTTGCATACAGTTCCCCATAGATTGAAAATTGCAATTCAAAATGTAATTTTTTTTCTTTTACAAATTCAATGAATAAAAAATTCAGTATCAAAACGTAAATGGAAATAATTCTGCAGAATCACTTAAAAATATTAAATATTGGAGACTGCCATCTACATCTTTTGCCTGATTACCATTTTACCAAAATATTCACCATTCCCATACTTCACCCCTGCAATTTTAGAGAATCGGGTATAAAAAAAAATTGCAAATAAAAAATGTCATTTCCATTTGTGGCCTCAAATTATTTGAAGGTCAGAGCTCGGTATATGGGAATATTTTTTTTTTCACGCAAATGTTTTACCCCAGTTTAATAGTTTAGTTAGTAGGTCTGAGTGCCTTGCTTGAACCAAATAAATAATTTCTTCAGCCCCTGTTCACTATTTTGCTAACTTCACCTGAATTTTTTTTTTTTTTTTACATGGAATGAATTCACTTCCCTGCAAAGGAAGCCATAAAAAAATGCAAAAAAAACATATGAAAAAATAAAAACAAACCAAAAACAAATACAGTAATACCAAAGTTCCTCCTACCCCGGAGCCCCCGAGTCTTGTCAATGTCTGTCACTGTGTATAGATTGTTTTACTTGATATTTTTACGGTTTCAAAGCTTTAATATGAAAATAGGCAGCGATGCAACGCCGGTAGACCGCACAATTTCCTTACCGAATTTTCTCAGATATACCTCATAGATAATAGTGTTTAGAGTAATGTTATTATAGCGTATGTAATAAATGGTTCGCTGTTTCTTTTAGTAAATGTGATTTCGAGAAAAAAAAAAAGCTTTATACGTTCTAGGTTGTGCTTTTGTAATAGTCGAGAAGGTGCGCTTAATAATGAAACGATGTATGTTGTTTTTTTTTTTTGCTTTTATTTTTTAAAATAATTTATTTATTTGAAAATGGGAAGAATTGCAGAAATAGAGCCCAGACGTTTACAGTTTTTCATGTTTTTTTGCTGAAGAAACAATCTGTATTGACCCCTTCACGGCTAGCCAATGGAACTTGTATTGCTGAGCAATACGCTGCAGCCTACAGTGGGTTAATTTAGTTTTTTTTAACTGAAAAAAGAAATACAAATAATTTTTTCAACATTTGTGCGAATTCGCCTTCAGCTTGTTCTGTGTTGCTCTGCTGTAAAAATATTTCTAGCCAAAAGCTACTGTTTTAAATTGTGTCCTGTCTCTTTAAGGGTAGCCATTTTTTTTTTTTAAGGCAAAGCCGGTATTTATAACAATTTAGCTATAGGGCAGATATACTTTAAAAGATTAATTTTTATATTTATTGTCATCCCAAATTCATTCATTTTCATAGCTTAATTATCATTGCATTCCCAATCCCAAATTTTATCATTTATCATTTCTAACACCACTAAATATGTTTTTTCAAATTTAGCATTTCATTGTATTGTGTCCCCCTTTGTGTATATTACTGTATTAAAAGTCAATTTTAGGCCAAGGACTTTGTACAAAATCTAGGTATTTAAGGGGAAAAACATTACCTTTTAACTGGGCGCCATGGCACACTGCTGGGCATGGAAAGGAGTCTGCAGATGATTGGCACTTGTAAGTAAATTACCGTATTTTTCGGACTATAAGATGTACTTGATCATAAGATGCACAGCAAATTTTCATGAAGAGAATAGGTAAAAAAATTGAATGCGTCAAATGGTGTCCGTCTTACAGTCCAAATTCAACTTACCAGGGGGAGGAGGGTGCTGAGGCGATGATGGAGCGGCGTCACAGGAGGCTAGTTGGAGGGGGTGATCATAAGTGCGAGGTCTCAACTGACATTTTGTGAAAGTCCGAAGCCCCTGCACTTCCATGGTTTCAATGCGGTGGACTCTGGGAAAATGGCCGCCATAGACGGCGCATGTGCAGATTTCTATCTCAGGAGACGAGATCTCGGTGCTGAAATATCAATCTGCGCATGCGCCACCTATGGCGGCCATTTTGCTGGAGTCCACTTCATTGAAACCATGGAAGAGCGGGGGCTCCGGGCTTTCAAAAAATGTCGGCAGAGCCCTAGCACTGCCTAATACCCCCTTCTACCAGCCTGAGACTCACATCATCGCTCCACGGTGTCACAACGCCTCCCAACCCAGGGCCTGCAGAATCGCTCGACACCTGCTGCCACCCTCCCAGTAAGATACATTCGGACTATAAGACGCACGCCCATTTCCCCCAAATATTTTTGGGAAAAAAGTGCATCTTATAGTCCAAAAAATACAGCAGGTGCTGTGAGTTCCCATGGAAATTAATAAAGGGAAAGCCACTTTGTCATGGCCACCTCTCCATTTCTGATAGGTTGTGATGGGACCCCATTCTCAAGATTGGTGCTGGGTCCTACATCTTACAGAAATTTACAGCATATCTTGTTGAGGTGTCATAAATATCCAGATAGGGCAACGGCTTTAAGTCAACGTCCATCTGTGAAAACCATTTTGGCATTGTTTACCTTAATAGATCGATTATTGGGGTCAAAACAGATTTCATTATAGGGGTCAGATGTCTATTTTTTTACACAGGGCTCTAAAATCCATTTTTTTGTGAAAAATTAGTTTTTCCCACTATTCCTGATCCATACTTCATGTTACAGTGAGGTTTGGAAGGGTTTTTAGTAGTTTGAGCGATAGGCTGAAAACTACATATCCTATAATGCCCCAAGTTGTATGTGAGCTCCTTGAGCAAGAGTCACATCTACCGAAGAGAAAGTTAAAGGAAGTCTGTCTGCACAAAATGACTGTTCAAACCAAGTACAGACGCTCAGTGAGTGCATGCTTGACGTGACCAAAATGTTCAGTGGATCTTCCAAACTACTTGTTTTGCATCTATCTATGCCCTACCCTTGCTTGAATGACAGCTCTTGCTTTAGAGGAGCCGCAGAAGAATGGAGATAGATGACGAAAAATTAGGTGGGAAGGGGCACTAAACTGTTTGGCCACGCCAATGTAATTTTGTGCTGAGAGACTCACTTTAGGTGGCTAAGTTGAGTAACCCAACCCTATGTATGGCACGTGATTGATGAAAAAATGAAAAAGTTTACGAAAACCCTTTTAACCGTAGGTCAATACAGGAGATTTGGAGTTTTCTGTCAGAAAAATGGAGCTCTGACCAGCATTAAGTTTTTTAGGAAATTAGCACAAAATTGGGGAACAAAGTTAAGTGAAAAGTTATTATGTTTTTATAATTCCCACTTATTATAAGTCCTTTCTTATATAATTCCAAGATTATTGTACATAAGTCAAATGGCCACAAGGATCACCAAGATTTCAGACTTTACATAGGTGCACATACGATTTCTGCAGTGTCCTATGTATCTATATATCAGCAACTAATCAGTGATTTTCACCCTCAACGGTTACCATGGAAAACTCCCTATTTCTTTTTCACTGTATCACCTTTTGATAAGATTTCATTCTGTTACAGTCTCAGCTCCCTTCGCCACCATCATATGTACATCATTCAAAAGTTAAATACCAAAGACTATCTTCAGAGTTTCCATTTTGCCATTTATTTATAATTTATAGGAAGTGACCATCGCTGTTCCCACTTTGGATAATCTCAGAAATTTTCACCCTGCTTCTGCATTTCTCTACCATTGGTGCTATTATACATGATTAGTCATAAGGCCTTGTAGAGCATAATGTTACAATAAAACCTGAGGATAAAAATTATGCCCATCTATTCCCTTACATTAAAAATAAGAATGGGTACTTCCTTAAAGATATTGTTATCCCGGTGATAGACATTGGGACTAGAGTTGGTGTGAATCGATTCACATGACCCTGTCCATCTGCAGCATCAGTAAACTCTGGCCACTGGACAGGAGCCATGAGAACCACCTCCTACATGACAGCATTTGCGGCTCTTCTTTTTATTAGCTAACCTGGCATGACATCACATGTAGGTCACGCGGCAACATGGACGTGGCATTAGACAGGCTAACCAAAAGAAGACCTACGAATGCCATCAGGTAAGAGGCGGTTTTCAGGGCTTTAATCCAGTGGCCACAGACTACTGGCGTGGCAGATGCATTAGGTTGGGCAAATCGACTCACAGCAACTGTAATTGAGAGTTCACAGATATCAAGGTGGCATTGGTCTCACAAGTAGAAGTCTACCCTTTTCAATAAGAAGTTCTCCATAATACACATCCTCACAGAATAATCATTTGAATAGTAAGAGATTCCAAGAGATTAGAAATGAAAGTAAATATTGGTTTTCATTTCTTCAATGTTGGTCCTAAATTAATGATCATTGAGATGCCTTCATATTCTAGGTGCCTCTTGTATCGTGAAAGACAAGTTGTCCCATTTCTATGAAAACCACTCTACATCTGAGCATATTTTAGTTGGTAATGTGCCGTTTATGGCATCAAACTAAACAAATTGGATCAATGTATGAATATTCTAAGGAAGTTCCCCCAGCCTAAAAGATCACCAATCTACTGATAAAGTTTGGATTGGTAAAGGACTGATCACTGGAGCTTTTGGCTATTTCTATTGCTTCCTTAGAATTCGATAGGAATGGCTATGGACATGCTTGACCAACCCATTCAGACTTCAGTTATGAGGCTGTAGAGGCAATGGGTCGTCAGTCGGACCTCTACCAATCTAAGATTCCAGGCTGGAATATCCCTTTCGACACCGTAACAACTTAGAGCGAGCTAGCTTAGCTGGTTAAGGTGAATTCTTATCTTAGGAGTTCTGGGTAGAGATATGCAAATTTCTCAGCATGTAACATAATAATCCATAATAATGTTGATATTGATCGGATCCACATCTTGCATGGTGATATTTTCTTTACAATTCTGCTTCAAGACTTCAATAATAAAGTTCATTTTTGTACAATTTTTTTTTTTCACTATCTACGATATGACTGGGGCAGTCAAAATCAACAGCTAAAAATACCAAAGGTTCACGTGCTTTTCTGTCTGATTAGGAAAATTCCTATTTAGTGTCAAGTTAATATTTGTATATGTGTGTGTTAATATATATGTCACTTTTTGCCAAAGAAATAGACTTAATCATGGATGTATACATCGACATTTCCAGTGTTCCGAAACTTTCTTCCAGAACTTGTATTCAGCTACATTTCTGTACAATGTATACAGGTATGGTCCAAAAACAGGCGCCAAAGAAAATTGCTACTTATGACACCTCTGTTATTGATTGTGAGTGTTAAACAAGTGAACTCGTATTAATTTTAACTTTTTATATATATCTATTAAATTTTGGCTCAATTGTTTTCAGTATTCCGAATGTTAACTTCAATGCCAAACGGGTGTTTTACCGATATTTACTTTGCTGTTCTGCCAAACAAACCCATTCATCCTTTTTATTATTTGCCAAAAGAAAAAAAAAAGTTTGACCAACAGAAAACTGGGCCAACTGTATAAAATGTACAAATTAAATTCTTCCTTAATTTTCTTTCAGTTGCAAAGCTTTACCCAATATATAATTTTTAATTTATGCAACCTTTGTAATTTTTCTTTCTGTGCTTTTGATTTTTACAACTTGTACCAAAAATGTGAAATTCAATTGTTTACGTAAATATATACATTTATATTAAGTGTCAAATCTGAGTTTTTTTTTGTTTTTTTTTTAATTTGCCAAATTTGGGCTGTAATTTGCATGTAATTTTGATGTTTCGATTCATTTTAAAAATAATATTATGTTGAGGAATCCTTTTTATAATTTTTAGAAGTGGACAGTATTTTCCATGCTTAGATACATTGAAGTGAATTAGGAAAAAAAAAAACTTAAAGAAAAAATATGGACAAAATATAAAAATTCAGTTTTTGGCCGATCCAACGGAGATCTACATCCTTAGAGTTGCCTGAATGCTATCATTCCAGAGGTCACATAGTGTCCCACTCTACAGCTGAAGCCTATAAGACCATGGTGGAAGCACAACAACCGAAGAGCTGTAACACGAAGCATTGGGTAGGCAGCATGACTTGATCGGATATCATGTTGACATGGTCAGTACAAGCTGCCACCCGGTAGAGTCAAGTTGAAGATCTCCGGAAAGATAGTATTCTCAAATGAAATGTCATAGTCTGAAGCTGAAGTTTTAATTTTTGTCCGGAGTTATACTTTTGGAGAAATATTCTTGTTCTTTAATATGGTTGCCAAGTTCAAAAACTATAATATGATCACAAAATTTGATTTTGATATTCAGCCTTTTGTGAGTTTAGTCTGGCTCCAAGTATTGATCTCAGAGAGAGTATGCTAGTATTCCTCACTCGGGCCAAATTTTGCTTGTGCTCATATTACAGTTTTA
>JARQOD010000001.1:978353789-978371070 GCA_033576555.1 Oophaga sylvatica | reverse complement strand
TGCGTCGCGCTCGATCGCAGCAGTCAGGGGGTTAACAGCCAGGGGCGGTGGGGGCTCCGCTCCTGGCTGTCAGTGCAGGAAGCCTGGCCACTGCAGCGCCGACTCCTGCACTGATCGCGCTGGAGAAGCTGAAATTTCAGCTTCTCCTGCACGATCGCTGCTGTGTTTGGTCAGTCAGATTGACTGACCAAGCACAGCGCTGTAGGTGCGGGGACCGACGGCAAAGGTCCCCGCACCGCTTGCCGTGCCTGTCAGCTGTCTGTGACAGCTGTCGGCACTGATCTACCACTGCGTGTTTACACGCAGTGGTAGATCAAAGGCTTGACGTGCAGAGTCCGTCCTGGTGCCGGAACTGACACCTTGCCATGACGGACTCTGCACGTCAGTGGACATTAAGGGGTTAATAAACTCCTGGGTTGCTTTGGCTTTATGTTTTGGGTCATTGTCTATCTGCAGTATGAAACGACGACCAATCAGTTTGGCTGCATTTGGCTGGATCTGAGCACACAGTATGGCTCTGAATACCTCAGAATTCATTCGGCTGTTTCTGTCCTGTGTCACATCATCAATAAACACTAGTGACCCAGTGCCACTGGCAGCCATGCATGCCCAAGCCATCACACTGCTTCCGCCATGTTTTACAGATGATGTGGTATGCTTTGGATCATGAGCTGTACCACGCCTTCGCCATACTTTTCTCTTTCCATCATTCTAGTAGAGGTTGATCTTGGTTTCATCTGTCCAAAGAATGTTCTTCCAGAACTGTGCTGGCTTTTTTAGATGTTTTTTAGTCCAGCCTAGCCTTTTTATTCTTGATTCTTATGAGTGGCTTGCACCGTGCAGTGAACCCTCTGTATTTACTTTCATGCAGCTTTCTCTTTATGGTAGATTTGGATATTGATACGCCTACCTCCTGGAGAGTGGTGTTCACTTGGTTGGCTGTTGTGAAGGGGTTTCTCGTCACCATGGAGGTATTCTGCGATCATCCACCACTGTTGTCTTCCGTGGGCGCCCAGGTCTTTTTGCATTGATGAGTTCACCAGTGCTTTCTTTCTTTCTCAGAATGTACCAAACTGTAGATTTTGCCACTCCTAAAGTTGTAGCAATTTCTCGGATGGGTTTTTTCTGTTTTTTTGCAGCTTAAGGATAGCTTGTTTCACCTGCATGGAGAGCTCCTTTGACCGCATGTTTCCTTCACAGCTAAACCTTCCAAATGCAAACACCACACCTCAAATCAACACCAGACCTTTTATCTGCTTAATGAGAATGATATAATGAAGGGATTGCCCACACCTGTCCATGAAATAGCCTTGGAGTCAATTGTCCAATTACTTTTGGTCCCTTTAAAAACAGGGTGGCACATGTTAAGGAGCTGAAACTCCTAAACCCTTCATCCAATTTTAATGTGGATACCCTCAAATGAAAGCTGAAAGTCTGAACTTCAACTGCATCTGATTTGTTTTGTTTCAAATTCATTGTGGTAATGTCTAGAACCAAAATTAGATAAATGTTGTCTCTGTCCAAATATTTATGGACCTAACTGTATATATATATATATATATATATATATAATCAGGATGGGGTGGGGGCGGTCCCCGGGACCCATCGGACAATAGTTACGCCAATGGGTACAGAGAATCTGCAATATCAAAGCCTCCCCAAGAGCTCATCGTGGGAACGCAGCCTAAAAAGGGATTTCCAGGTTGATATAAATGCAGTTTAATCAATATTAAATAAAGAATTGTACAACTTTCTAATAAACTTTGCACATCAATTCCTCACCACTGAACACTTGCTTCTGTTCAGAGGCAGTAACCCTGCACAGAGATCACTGCTGTCTGAGAAGAGGACACATCCAGTGTGGACTCCTGACTGATACATTGTAATAAACCAGCAGAGATTTGTGCAGCTGCTGCTGATGTCTCACACTGGATACAATATATCCACTTCTCAGCTGAGAGCAGATCTGTAGAAGAGGTTACTGTCTCTGAATAGAAAGCAGTATTCTTAGTTACTGACAGCAAGAAGAGATCAGGAAAATGGTGAAGAATCATCAGAAGCATGAAGAGTCATTTACAGAAAAGCTGAAAATCCCTTTTATAAAAAGTTGATAATAGAAACTTTACAGACGTCAGCGATGGGCAGAAATGACAAAATATACAGTCATCACCAGCATTCACCTCTGTGGATACAGAACAGATCGTTGGATGTTCTGCCCCAGCCAAGACATCACCGATCACCTGTCATGGGTGCATCGCCACGAAGATCGTCGCGATTGCACATTCTGACTTCTCACAGCTGAGCTTCTGTTTCTTGTTTTTTGGTGATGTGAGAGTTAATTTTTCCTAGCTCTTTGCTAAGGCTAGGTGCAGCCTCGCCCGGCTGCTTTTGTTTATGTTCTAATTAGTTTCCTTTATATTTCTGCCAGTCTGGGTGTTAGACGCCGGTGAAAGCATTCATGTAGTTCAGCAGACTGGATCGGTTCTGAGAATATTTAAGCTAAGAGTTCATTAGGTGTTTTTACTCTTATAGCTTATAGTTAAATCTCTGAGACCTTAGGTGTTCCTACTGTGTGTGAGTGTTGTATGTAAGACTTTATTTACTTTATTCCTTCTCTTTCTTGTATGTCTTTCTGTTCATTATCGTTACCTGTTCATTCCCTTTGGTGGTATTCAGGGTCCTTCTTAGGACTAGAATACAGTTGGCAGGGATTGATAGGAGACAGGGTTTACGCTGGTGGCCTGGACCTCTGTACCTTTAACAGTACCTCCAGGTTGAGGGATTAGTTAGGACCCCAGTTCAGGGTCAGCTTAGACCCCGGTCACCCTCTAGCCGGAGACAGCGTATAACGGATTCCGTTTTGACCCAGTGGACATTCTGTCAGGTAAATCCATGTTATAATATATCTATGCGCATGTTATATAGTATGTTGCCCTTTTGATATAGATTACAGACATCTCATATATATATCTGCTATACAGCGTGACATTTTCACCGGCCCAAACTAAAGATTCTCCCCAGCTGTCATGGATCCAGTAGCCCAGCTGGCCCGGCAGTTGCAGGGGTTGTCCATGGAATTTGCAGACATTAAGTCCAAGGTTTTGTCCCTCCAGAGCAAGCCAGATCTGAACCTAAGGTTGCTCTCCCGGACAGGTTCACTGGTGGGCGGGACAAATTTTTTACTTTCCGGGAGGCATGTAAATTGTACTTTCGGCTGCGGCCTCGGTCATCTGGGAGTGAAGAGCAGAGGGTGGGAATTGTTATCTCGCTCTTACAAGGGGACCCTCAATCTTGGGCGTTCTCTATTCCTCCAGGCTCCCAGATCTCCAGTCAGTGGATCGATTTTTTACTGCCCTGGGTCTGGTATATGATGATCCGGATCGAGTTTCCCTTGCTGAAACAAAGTTACGTAAAATACGGCAAGGAAATCGTCCAGCGGAGGAATATTCTTCTGAGTTCCGTAGATGGGCAACAGATACTCAGTGGAATGACCCAGCTCTTAGGAGCCAGTTTTGTCAAGGGTTGTCTGACAAATTAAAAGATGTGTTGGCTCAGTATGATTCTCCTCCATCACTGGAGGCTGCTATGGCCCTCGCTATTCGCATTGATAGACGACTTCGGGGAAGACGCGAGGTAACTCCGCCCCCCATGATGACTCCACCTACTACTAAAGTCCCTTATACTGAGGTTCCCCTGGTCTGTTCTGAGGAACCCATGCAGTTGGGAGGGACATCATTTTGTAGGAGGGAATCGGCGGTGCGCCGCAAGACTAGAAGGTGTTTCTTTTGCGGGAGAGAGGGACATTTTGTTGGGGGTTGTCCATCCCGGACCTCTTTGACCCAAGGAGTTAACCTGGGAGTCTGTATTTCGTCCCCAAATCCCTCTCAGTTTATCGTGCCTGCGGAGGTGGTGATTGGTACTAGAACTGAGAGGATTTCTGTTTTTCTTGATAGTGGGTCCGGGGCTAATCTTGTGGACGCTCGGTTTGCCCAGGTGCATGGTATGCAACTGAGTGTATTGGCCAAACCGGTCCCTATACTCTCTATTGATTCTAGACCTCTTGGTCAAGGTAGCTTGGTTCAAGCTGTTCATAACATAGATCTTCGAGTAGGGGCAATACATAAAGAGCAATTGTCTTGTTATGTGTTGGAGGGTCTACCTACTCCTATTGTGTTGGGACTTCCTTGGTTGGCTAAACATAACCCAGTGATTGATTGGCAATCCAGAAAGATTAGCCAGTGGGGTGAATTTTGCAAGAATAACTGCATGAGCACGGTCATCGGTGCGGTTGTACCTAGGACTTTGCCTCCTTTTCTGGAGGACTTTGGGGAGATGTTCTCAGAGGAGGGGTGTAAAGAGTTACCTCCTCATCGCGCATATGACTGCTCAATAAAGTTGCTTCCTGATGCCTTATCTCGTACTTTCCCAGGGACCGGGAGGATGGATGATCCGGTTCCTATTCCTCAGGAGGGAGTTGTAGTGTCAGCTGTATGCTCTGAGCTTGAGGGGGAGGTATTGGGGGCTCAGGGGGACGCCCCTGTGGGACTTCCAGGGAGACTGATAGTTCCAGATCAGTTAAGACTGAAGGTTACGGAGAACCGTTACAAACGGATGGCTGATAGGGGGAGAGTTTCTGGTCGAGATCTGAAGGTGAATGATCTGGTGTGGTTGTCTACCAGGAATATTAAACTTAAAGTTTCCTCCTGGAGGTTGGGTCCCAGATTCATCGGGCCGTACAGGATCAGCTCCATAATTAATCCTGTGGCATTTCGTCTGGACCTCCCTCCTACGTTTAAAATTCATAATGTGTTTCACAAGTCATTACTTAAAAAGTATGTGGCACCAGTCATACCGTCACCTCTACCTCCTTCAGTGGTGGTCAATGATAACGTGGACGGACCTTTCACACAACTCACCCGGACAGACCTGGTCATGAGGGTCCGGAGGCCCCTCGTAGAAGGGGGGGTACTGTCATGGGTGCATCGCCACGAAGATCGTCGCGATTGCACATTCTGACTTCTCACAGCTGAGCTTCTGTTTCTTTGTTTTTTGGTGATGTGAGAGTTAATTTTTCCTAGCTCTTTGCTAAGGCTAGGTGCAGCCTCGCCCGGCTGCTTTTGTTTATGTTCTAATTAGTTTCCTTTATATTTCTGCCAGTCTGGGTGTTAGACGCCGGTGAAAGCATTCATGTAGTTCAGCAGACTGGATCGGTTCTGAGAATATTTAAGCTAAGAGTTCATTAGGTGTTTTTACTCTTATAGCTTATAGTTAAATCTCTGAGACCTTAGGTGTTCCTACTGTGTGTGAGTGTTGTATGTAAGACTTTATTTACTTTATTCCTTCTCTTTCTTGTATGTCTTTCTGTTCATTATCCGTTACCTGTTCATTCCCTTTGGTGGTATTCAGGGTCCTTCTTAGGACTAGAATACAGTTGGCAGGGATTGATAGGAGACAGGGTTTACGCTGGTGGCCTGGACCTCTGTACCTTTAACAGTACCTCCAGGTTGAGGGATTAGTTAGGACCCCAGTTCAGGGTCAGCTTAGACCCCGGTCACCCTCTAGCCGGAGACAGCGTATAACGGATTCCGTTTTGACCCAGTGGACATTCTGTCAGGTAAATCCATGTTATAATATATCTATGCGCATGTTATATAGTATGTTGCCCTTTTTGATATAGATTACAGACATCTCATATATATATCTGCTATACAGCGTGACATCACCTGAGCAAAGAGGCGCAGAGGCTGCAGAGGCCACCGGCACATCGTCAGATGTCTCCCTGACAGACGCCTCACCCAAAGGTCACCATAGCTCCATTTATACAGGAAAATTAAAAGCTAAATTACTGATTGGTCACTAAGGTTCACGGCAAATGTCGTCCTGCAAAACTACCACTGCCTTTCCAATAATACAGTATGTTGGGAGCTGTAGTTTTGTCACAGCTGGTGAACCAATATGTAATGTATGTACACAGTGACTGCCCCAGCAGAATAGTGAGTGCAGCTCTGGGTATAATACAGGATGTAACTCAGGATCAGTACAGGATCAGTAATGTAATGTATGTACACAGTGACTGCACCAGCAGAATAGTGAGTGCAGCTCTGGGGTATAATACAGGATGTAACTCAGGATCAGTAATGTAATGTATGTACACAGTGACTGCACCAGCAGAATAGTGAGTGCAGCTCTGGGGTATAATACAGGATGTAACTCAGGATCAGTACAGGATCAGTAATGTAATGTATGTACACAGTGACTGCACCAGCAGAATAGTGAGTACAGCTCTGGGGTATAATACAGGATATAACTCAGGATCAGTAATGTAATGTATGTACACAGTGACTGCACCAGCAGAATAGTGAGTGCAGCTCTGGGGTATAATACAGGATGTAACTCAGGATCAGTAATGTAATGTATGTACACAGTGACTGCACCAGCAGAATAGTGAGTGCAGCTCTGGGGTATAATACAGGATGTAACTCAGGATCAGTAATGTAATGTATGTACACAGTGACTGCACCAGCAGAATAGTGAGTGCAGCTCTGGGGTATAATACAGGATGTAACTCAGGATCAGTAATGTAATGTATGTACACAGTGACTGCACCAGCAGAATAGTGAGTGCAGCTCTGGGGTATAATACAGGATGTAACTCAGGATCAGTAATGTAATGTATGTACACAGTGACTGCACCAGCAGAATAGTGAGTGCAGCTCTGGAGTATAATACAGGATGTAACTCAGGATCAGTAATGTAATGTATGTACACAGTGACTGTACCAGCAGAATAGTGAGTGCAGCTCTGGGTATAATACAGGATGTAACTCAGGATCAGTAATGTAATGTATGTACACAGTGACTGTACCAGCAGAATAGTGAGTGCAGCTCTGGAGTATAATACAGGATATAACTCAGGATCAGTAATGTAATGTATGTACACAGTGACTGCACCAGCAGAATAGTGAGTGCAGCTCTGGAGTATAATACAGGATGTAACTCAGGACCAGTAATGTAATGTATGTACACAGTGACTGCACCAGCAGAATAGTGAGTGCAGCTCTGGGTATAGCACAGGATGTAACTCAGGATCAGTACAGGATCAGTAATGTATGTACACAGTGACTGCACCAGCAGAATAGTGAGTGCAGCTCTGGAGTATAATACAGGATGTAACTCAGGATCAGTAATGTAATGTATGTACACAGTGACTGCACCAGCAGAATAGTGAGTGCAGCTCTGGAGTATAATACAGGATGTAACTCAGGATCAGTAATGTAATGTATGTACACAGTGACTGCACCCGCAGATTCTGCTGGTGCAGCTCTGGAGTATAATACAGGATGTAACTCAGGATCAGTAATGTAATGTATGTACACAGTGACTGCACCCGCAGAATAGTGAGTGCAGCTCTGGGGTATAGCACAGGATGTAACTCAGGATCAGTAATGTAATGTATGTACACAGTGACTGCACCAGCAGAATAGGGAGTGCAGCTCTGGAATATAATACAGGATGTAACTCAGGATCAGTAATGTAATGTATGTACACAGTGACTGCACCAGCAGAATAGTGAGTGCAGCTCTGGAGTATAATACAGGATGTAACTCAGGATCAGTACAGGATCAGTAATGTAATGTATGTACACAGTGACTGCACCAGCAGAATAGTGAGTGCAGCTCTGGAATATAATACAGAATGTAACTCAAAATCAGTACAGGATCAGTAATGTAATGTATGTACACAGTGACTGCACCAGCAGAATAGTGAGTGCAGCTATGGAGTATAATACAGGATGTAACTCAGGATCAGTACAGATCAGTAATGTAATGTATGTACACAGTGACTGCACCAGCAGAATAGTGAATGTAGCTCTGGAGTATAATACAGGATGTAA
Organism: Oophaga sylvatica; assembly: GCA_033576555.1. Taxonomy (NCBI): domain Eukaryota; kingdom Metazoa; phylum Chordata; class Amphibia; order Anura; family Dendrobatidae; genus Oophaga; species Oophaga sylvatica. The sequence continues at coordinate 978,363,178 of JARQOD010000001.1, read as the reverse complement.
CTCAGGATCAGTACAGGATCAGTAATGTAATGCACCAGCAGAATAGTGAGTGCAGCTCTGGGGTATAGCACAGGATGTAACTCAGGATCAGTAATGTATGTACACAGTGACTGCACCAGCAGAATAGTGAGTGCAGCTCTGGAGTATAATACAGGATGTAACTCAGGATCAGTACAGGATCAGTAATGTAATGTATGTACACAGTGACTGCACTAGCAGAATAGGGAGTGCAGCTCTGGGGTATAATACAGGATGTAACTCAGGATCAGTAATGTAATGTATGTACACAGTGACTGCACCAGCAGAATAGTGAGTGCAGCTCTGGAATATAATAACAGGATGTAACTCAGGATCAGTAATGTAATGTATGTACACAGTGACTGCACCAGCAGAATAGTGAGTGCAGCTCTGGAGTATAATACAGGATGTAACTCAGGATCAGTACAGGATCAGTAATGTAATGTATGTACACAGTGACTGCACCAGCAGAATAGTGAGTGCAGCTCTGGAATATAATACAGGATGTAACTCAAAATCAGTACAGAATCAGTAATGTAATGTATGTACACAGTGACTGCACCAGCAGAATAGTGAGTGCAGCTATGGAGTATAATACAGGATGTAACTCAGGATCAGTACAGATCAGTAATGTAATGTACAGGTCCTTCTCAAAAAATTAGCATATAGTGCTAAATTTCATTATTTTCCATAATGTAATGATTACAATTAAACTTTCATATATTTTAGATTCATTACACACCAACTGAAATTTGTCAGGTCTTTTATTGTTTTAATACTGATGATTTTGGCATACAACTCCTGATAACCCAAAAAACCTGTCTCAAAAAATTAGCATATCAAGAAAAGGTTCTCTAAACGACCTATTACCCTAATCTTCTGAATCAACTAATTAACTCTAAACACATGCAAAAGATTCCTGAGGCTTTTAAAAACTCCCTGCCTGGTTCATTACTCAAAACCCCCATCATGGGTTAGACTAGCGACCTTACTGATGTCAAGAAGGCCATCATTGACACCCTCAAGCAAGAGGGTAAGACCCAGAAAGAAATTTCTCAACAAATAGGCTGTTCCCAGAGTGCTGTATCAAGGCACCTCAATGGGAAGTCTGTTGGAAGGAAACAATGTGGCAGAAAACGCTGTACAACGAGAAGAGGTGACCGGACCCTGAGGAAGATTGTGGAGAAGGACCGATTCCAGACCTTGGGGGACCTGAGGAAGCAGTGGACTGAGTCTGGTGTAGAAACATCCAGAGCCACCGTGCACAGGCGTGTGCAGGAAATGGGCTACAGGTGCCGCATTCCCCAGGTAAAGCCACTTTTGAACCATAAACAGCGGCAGAAGCGCCTGACCTGGGCTACAGAGAAGCAGCACTGGACTGTTGCTAAGTGGTCCCAAGTACTTTTTTCTGATGAAAGCAAATTTTGCATGTCATTCGGAAATCAAGGTGCCAGAGTCTGGAGGAAGACTGGGGAGAAGGAAATGCCAAAATGCCTGAAGTCCAGTGTCAAGTACCCACAGTCAGTGATGGTGTGGGGTGCCATGTCAGTGCTGGTGTTGGTCCACTGTGTTTCATCAAGGGCAGGGTCAATGCAGCTAGCTATCAGGAGATTTTGGAGCACTTCATGCTTTCATCGGCTGAAATGCTTTATGGAGATGAAGATTTCATTTTTCAGCACGACCTGGCACCTGCTCACAGTGCCAAAACCACTGGTAAATGGTTTACTGACCATGGTATTACTGTGCTCAATTGGCCTGCCAACGCTCCTGACCTCAACCCCATAGAGAATTTGTGGGATATTGTGAAGAGAAAGTTGAGAGACGCAAGACCCAACACTCTGGATGAGCTTAAGGCCGCTATCGAAGCATCCTGGGCCTCCATAACACCTCAGCAGTGTCACAGGCTGATTGCCTCCATGCCACGCCGCATTGAAGCAGTCATTTCTGCAAAAGGATTCCCGACCAAGTATTGAGTGCATAACTGAACTTTATTATTTGATGTTTTTTTTGTTTGTTTTTAAAAACAATTTTATTTTATTGGACGGTTGAAATATGTTAATTTTTTGAGACAGGTTTTTTGGGTTATCAGGAGTTGTATGCCAAAATCATCAGTATTAAAACAATAAAAGACCTGACAAATTTCAGTTGGTGTGTAATGAATCTAAAATATATGAAAGTTTAATTGTAATCATTACATTATGGAAAATAATGAAATTTAGCACTATATGCTAATTTTTTGAGAAGGACCTGTATGTACACAGTGACTGCACCAGCAGAATAGTGAATGTAGCTCTGGAGTATAATACAGGATGTAACTCAGGATCAGTACAGGATCAGTAATGTAATGTATGTACACAGTGACTGCACCAGCAGAATAGTGAGTGCAGCTCTGGGGTATAATACAGGATGTAACTCAGGATCAGTACAGGATCAGTAATGTAATGTATGTACACAGTGACTGCACCAGCAGAATAGAGAGTGCAGCTCTGGGGTATAATACAGGATGTAACTCAGGATCAGTAATGTAATGTATGTACACAGTGACTGCACCAGCAGAATAGTGAGTGCAGCTCTGGTGTATAATACAGGATGTAACTCAGGATCAGTAATGTAATGTATGTACACAGTGACTGCACCAGCAGAATAGTGAGTGCAGCTCTGGGGTATAGCACAGGATGTAACTCAGGATCAGTACAGGATCAGTAATGTAATGTATGTACACAGTGACTGCACCAGCAGAATAGTGAGTGCAGCTCTGGTGTATAATACAGGATGTAACTCAGGATCAGTAATGTAATGTATGTACACAGTGACTGCACCAGCAGAATAGTGAGTGCAGCTCCGGAGTATAATACAGGAGGTAACTCAGGATCAGTACAGGATTAGTAATGTAATGTATGTGCACAGTGACTTAAAGTGACAATTTCAGCTCTGCTACATAGTAAAATGCTGGGCCTTCTCCTCTACAATATAATAATGTAATCTGTACACTGACCCTAGAACCACAGATTATACATCTTGTTCAATTGTTACAATATCAGCCCGGCTACATCTGTACACTGTCGTCACTAGTAAAGCCTCGGTGGCACTGACAGCACATCTTGCCTCGCAGCAGTAATTTGCTATGGCTGCAAGTCACTGTGACAAAGCTGCCCCAGGAGCCCTCACCTAGGGGCTAAATATCCCTGTTAGCAGGGTCCCTGCCCTGGGGCTATCAGCCATGGCTGGCCAGACAATGGAAATAATGAAATTGGGATTATTTATTAATGACTCCGCATTGCAACCCTGGACCCAAGATCAGATTAATCACGCTAACAATCCTCCTCACTTTCCAGGGGAGCCGTCCTCTGCTGCTTGGCCTGAGGTTTTTGGCAAAGAGGCTTTGATGAATAGTCGTAGACGACTCAGACATCGAGTATCACATAACATTTGTTAAAACCTCGCACAATCACGGTGGAGTAGCAAAGGCGAAGTGCTCAGTACAACCATCAGATTGCAGCCACCATTACCCGGCACTCCGAGGATTTTCCAGGAGGAGGCAAAGTCGGCTAGATGTTTTAACTGCAGAGGTAATGCAGTATTACATGGTGGGCACACCGATGTAGAACACATTAGAGGGGGTCTCAGTTCAGATGTCAATTCATTAGCTGGAGGAGAAGGTGGCAACAAAGAGGGTCCGGAGGACTTGGCACACTGAACACTATCCTAACAGCCTACTGATTTCAATGAGAACCGTGCAATACTTTGTTTCTCCTGCGGAGGTGCTGTAGAGGAACGAGACACTACACACTAGAGCTGATCGTCTAAGGAGCCAGACACCCAGTGATCAGATTATTATTATTTATTTTTTTATGACACCTCTTGTAGAAAAGCAAAGACTTTCAATTAAAGGTAACGACATTTTATACACTCAATCGTTATGCATCTGAGCAGTAAATGTCTTTAATACCGATTATATTATAACTTTAATTGCAACTTCATACTCGATGGCTGTCATGAATGGTTATGTGCCGGACTCCTATCTGTGGACTTTTACAAGATGTAAATGCTGAAAACATTACAGAGAGGGGGAACTATGACACTAACATAAGGTCTACTCCCTCCGCCACCCAGAAGTAGCACCAATCTAGGATGCGTCTGGCATTGTAATTCACTAACAAATAAAGTTGCACTCTGTAACGCTATAGCAAGAAAACATGAAATTGGAATTGCATTACTGGTCTAGAAAATAGGAAACAAATGAAGATATGTGGTGCATAAATTGGCCAATTCATGTATGCCCAGCAACCACGACAAGGCAATCCTCTTTGCTGGGAACCTATCCTAATGTGTTTCCTTTCCTGGGCTGATATCCTACCCATATAAATGTAGGCTCCTGCTGTGCACTCCAGCCATCAGCCTATGACGGTTTTAATCACAGCAGGATCCTACCTGCCCATATAAATGTAGTCTATCAGCCCAGGAGAGAAAATGTATTAGGATAGGTTCCCAACAAAGAAGATCGCCTTGTCATGGCCGCTGGGCATACATGAATTGGCCAATTTATGCACTATGATTTTACCTATTTTCTAGTGCAGTAATGCAATTCCAATTTCAAATATTTCATATTTTCGTGCTCTAAAGCTACAGAGTGCTACTTTATTCACTAGTTATATATTTAGATGGCTACTACTAATATGCACCCTTTCAGACCTGTTTTCTGTTTGGAAGTGACAGTCAGTCTTTGATATTTGTCTACAAGAAGAAAAGGTAGCACACTGTAGCGCTATAGCTTGCAAACACGAAATATTAAAAATATGAAAAATGAATTGCATCATTACCTTAGAAATATGAAAAATTGAGAAGTCTTAGCGCATAAGATGGCCAAATTATGTGAGCCTGATAGCCACGTCAAGGCTCTTCTCGTATATCAGGTCAATCAGGTCAATTTTTGATATATATTTGATATTTGTCTGTCACTGTAATTCAGGTCTCAAAGTTTACTCTCCTGCAGAATGAAAAATGCGCAAGAGTCATATGGGCGTTACCTATTGCAGACGGGTGACCGGTGGTCCAGTGCACAAATCCATCCTTCTGGTCCTGAATTACGTTCCTTTTGGCTACTCTACTGCCAACCTTCTCGAAATCTTGCGCATGTGCCCTTGCTTTGTACTGCCTGGGCGTGCGCTGTGCAGCAAGGTGTACTGTGCCCCGGTATATTGCAGTGCTGCCCATGCAGAGATCCTGTTCTGGCTGTCACTCCTCCAGCTAACGCTCGGTTCAGTGATTAAGTCGGGCACAGTAATATTCGAACGTTCGGTGAGTAAGAGGCATACCTAACCTTTAGAGGAGGCCGATAGTGATGTACTGATGCAGCAGCGCCATCTTTATGGATGAAGCCATGCAGTGGAGCCTTCATCTATCTATGTAACGTAGATGAGCAGCCGTGTACACAGAATAGTGTCGGTAAGCTACCATGCTGCCGTACAGCTCCGTGCCCGTCTTAACTACATCCGCAGAGAGGCCAGAGTGACGTCAACCAACATGGAAGAGTGGGCTTTGGACGTTGGAGCCTGTCTGACTCTTCTGGCAAGTGGCAACGCCCACATGACTCTTTACCGGTACTTAGCATACAACATGCGGCATTTAAAAGCGGATTTTACAGATGTCATCATGACAATTTATGAAGCTAAATTGACCTGACAGTTTCCTTTAAAAGCGACTGCTCTGCAATACTAGACCTAAAATTTAGATAGGAGTGGCGCTGTTGAAACAAGGCAGCCATTTTTTTTTTTTTTTATTCCATCCTCACACAACCCCTTTAAGACGCGCTGCATCCGTAAATCAATCAGCCTGTAAATCGCTGCTGTTTCCTGGCTGTAATCAGTCCATTTATACCTATTTAGGCAGAGATTGAGAGACAGAAGTCAGCGTTTCCCACTACGATTCTTACCGGGCAGTAATTGTAAAGGTTACCGCTCTGTAAGTGTTGATTAAAAAATACGTCTGCTCGGCCAAAGATGCCATTTCCCCTTTTAAAGGCGCAGGGGGTATGTGCGCTCACACGCGGCAAAACAATCAACAAAAAGACAATCTCGGGGGAGCGCGGCGTTCTAGTGACGCTCTCCGGGGACCGCGTACAGCTGCAGTAACCTTTCAGCAAAATTTGTCTCTCTCGAAAACCTATGAATAATTTCAGAGGCATCTAAACACTTCTTGTAAATCTCCCCGTGCTCCGCGAGCGGTGAAGGCAATTACTGCCGTATTAAAAGAAAATACAGATTGGCGAACGCTCGGCGCCTGGAATTTGCCGCCTTTGTTTCGGGTTTTTTTCCCCATCTTCTTAAAGCTGTAAACCGCGGTGTGCGCTCTGGGTCGTTGTCAGTAACAATGAGATCTGAACCGTAAGAATGGGGTCTGTCGATGCGGCACTTGCCCTTTTACTATCCCACAGGGAGCGGAGGTAAGGGACTAAATAAATATTGACGAGGCAGCGCCACGGAAATGGAATGCATCAGAATGTACGAGGTACCCATCCCTGCGCCCGCCCCCTTAAATTCGGTCATCTAAGGAGGCCATTGGTGACTTCTGTTAAAGGGGTTGTCTCAAGTTCTTATCTTCAGGAGCACGCCGCTTCTGATTTGCTGCGGTAGGGGAGCGGTGCGCTGCTGAAGATTGACGGCTCACTCTGGCAGCATAGCCGAGATGCCGGCCCGAAACTGCCCGCTGCCGGCCTCAGAGCAGCACTTACAGGCTGTACAGCAAGGCACCAGCCACCCCCTGAGGAGGCTGGCAACTTTGGCAATGAGCAAAAAACTATAAAAATTAAAATCCTCTCCTCTTCCAAAAACTTTAACAAGTTGCAAAGTTACTTGTTTTTCTTACCCCTTTGCAATTTTACCTATTTAATAAGAGGAGTCACAACCCCTTGAAGTGGGGTCTCCATAAGTGCAAGTCTCAGGGGGCACTATACGACAGCCTTCTCATAAATGAGCCCTCCTACTACAGCCATCCGGTAATGGCGGACACTGCAGATGTTACCCATAGAAAAACCATTTACATCCTTCCCGGCGAGCCACAGACTTGAGATCCCGTGTTATTAATATTTGTCAGCGTCCAATCCAATTAGTCAGCGCTGTCATGAGATTTTTAATTTTGCTCCTCTTCATACATATGGCGGTGATAGAGCCTCGGCCGGGCCGGTAATGGAATGGCGACGTTTATTCAATACCGTCCTGATCGATATGAAGAGATATGAGTCAATATATCCACACATATGGATGAGCGTAGATAATGGCGTCAGGCCCCGACATCTCCTTACATCCCCCTCTAATATTAATGAGCGCTTCATCATTTACGTATCGGCTGCCCGGCCGCATGACAACTCGCTGCGTGACAAATACATCTCTGCTAAATTTATGGAAAATGAAGTAGTGGCCGGAAAATGAGAAAAGTCAATGGGAGGCTAAGAGCCGCTGCTGTCCGGAGTCCTGAAAACACCTGCAATCCTACAGGGACGCGCACATTGAATGTCATCAAAAAATTGGGATTTGCCAATATTCGACTATCTGTGGTTCGATTTGCTCATCTCTAGTATTGAGTAAACGATTTAGACATCTTTTAGGAGAAATTTTTTATTTCTTTTCTTATTTTTTTTTTTTAATCTTAAATATATGTATTTTTGCCTTAAATTCATCTTTGGGTTTATGGAACATCTGACTACAGCTGGCTGCAGAATGAGCCAACTAAAAATCTGTCAGTGAGCTGGTTCTGATGGCAGAGTTAATAACTCTTTCATCTGTCTTTTATTCTGAGCTCCTTTCAGATGATTTAGGACAACATGAAAGTTGAGCTGAACTTTCGGCTTCATTCTCATTCTGTAGCCAGAAACAGACAAAGTAACACTGAGGCTATAAAAGGCAAATGGTTCAAATGTTTTTTCCCCCACATGCAGGATCTCCCTCTAGTTTTCAGTTCTCCAGGTGAGTGAGTGGAGACTACTTGCTGTGATGTCTCTCGTACACTCCCACTTTCAGATGCAGCAGTACCAGCAGCATGAATGACCATTGTAGAGAAGTACTGAGCAGTGTAGCTGTCAATCCAGCTCTGAGATGATAAACCTATCACTAGAAAACACCACCATATATGTTTATCTTGCTGGTTCTTTTTCTCTGCTCTTCCTAGCCCTTCTATCTGCAATATGCACTTGTCAACTGATTCCTCAGAGAGCTGACAGTTTATCTTGTTTTTAGTAAAGGTAGATTTTAGCTATTTTTCAGAGAAAATGATAAGTTCAGGATGCAGGGGAGGAGAAGTGGCTAATAAGTGGAGAAAGAAGAGTATGTCTCTGATAAGATATACAAAGTTTCTTACATTTACCCGTACTAATAAATGAATCAGACTTTGTTGAAATGACAGTGACCATTTCAGGCAGACCTGGGCAAAGGGCTGAAAACTGTGGCCCACGAGACAGCTGAGGCGATGACGTGACTACATCGCATCTGCTGTGCGGAGTGTCAGTGCGCAGCAAGGACCGGAGCAGAGCGTCAGAGGCACAGGAGCAGGGTGAGTAAGTGTTGCTGAGTTTTTCATATGTATGAATGTGTGGGGATCACAGTGTATATAGGACTGTGCAAGGGCTCATACGACATATAGGGGACTATGTGGGGTCTCATACTGGATATAAAGGAGCCATACTGTATATAGGGAGGATGTAGGGGATCATACTATATATAGGGAGGATATGGATCATACTATATATAGGGAGGATATGGATCATACTATATATAGGGAGGATATGTGGGAGCGCATACTATATATATAGGGGGTTTTGTGGAGGTGCATACTGTATATAGAAGTACTGTGTAGGGGCTCATATGGCATACAGCGGGTTATGTGGGGTTTTATACTGGATATAGGGGGCCATACTATAAACAGAGAGGCTGTATATATATATCATACTGTATATAGGGACATTATGTGGGAGCGCATACTTTATATAGGAGGTTCATACTGTATATACAGGCATTATGGAGGCTCATACTGTATACAGTGGGGCTGTGTGGGAACTCAATGAATACAAGGAGGCTGTGGTGGGTTCATACTGTATACAGGGACGCTATGTGGGAGAGTATACTGTATATACGGGGCTCATACTGAATACAGGGGGCTACGTGGCGGCTCATACTGTATATAGAGGGGCTATGTGGAGGTTCATACTGTATATAGAGGGGCTATGTGGAGGCTCATACAGTATATAGAGGGGCTATGTGGAGGCTCATACAGTATATAGAGGGGCTATGTGGAGGCTCATACTGTATATAGAGGGGCTATGTGGAGGTTCATACTGTATATAGGGAGGCAATGTAGGAGCACATACTGTAAATAAGGGG
>JARQOD010000001.1:978288139-978353689 GCA_033576555.1 Oophaga sylvatica | reverse complement strand
TACAGCTCCAACATACTGTATTATTGGAAAGGCAGTGGTAGTTTTGCAGGACGACATTTGCCGTGAACCTTAGTGACCAATCAGTAATTTAGCTTTTAATTTTCCTGTATAAATGGAGCTATGGTGACCTTTGGGTGAGGCGTCTGTCAGGGAGACATCTGACGATGTGCCGGTGGCCTCTGCAGCCTCTGCGCCTCTTTGCTCAGGTGATGTCACGCTGTATAGCAGATATATATATGAGATGTCTGTAATCTATATCAAAAAGGGCAACATACTATATAACATGCGCATAGATATATTATAACATGGATTTACCTGACAGAATGTCCACTGGGTCAAAACGGAATCCGTTATACGCTGTCTCCGGCTAGAGGGTGACCGGGGTCTAAGCTGACCCTGAACTGGGGTCCTAACTAATCCCTCAACCTGGAGGTACTGTTAAAGGTACAGAGGTCCAGGCCACCAGCGTAAACCCTGTCTCCTATCAATCCCTGCCAACTGTATTCTAGTCCTAAGAAGGACCCTGAATACCACCAAAGGGAATGAACAGGTAACGGATAATGAACAGAAAGACATACAAGAAAGAGAAGGAATAAAGTAAATAAAGTCTTACATACAACACTCACACACAGTAGGAACACCTAAGGTCTCAGAGATTTAACTATAAGCTATAAGAGTAAAAACACCTAATGAACTCTTAGCTTAAATATTCTCAGAACCGATCCAGTCTGCTGAACTACATGAATGCTTTCACCGGCGTCTAACACCCAGACTGGCAGAAATATAAAGGAAACTAATTAGAACATAAACAAAGCAGCCGGGCGAGGCTGCACCTAGCCTTAGCAAAGAGCTAGGAAAAATTAACTCTCACATCACCAAAAAACAAAGAAACAGAAGCTCAGCTGTGAGAAGTCAGAATGTGCAATCGCGACGATCTTCGTGGCGATGCACCCATGACAGTACCCCCCTTCTACGAGGGGCCTCCGGACCCTCATGACCAGGTCTGTCCGGGTGAGTTGTGTGAAAGGTCCGTCCACGTTATCATTGACCACCACTGAAGGAGGTAGAGGTGACGGTATGACTGGTGCCACATACTTTTTAAGTAATGACTTGTGAAACACATTATGAATTTTAAACGTAGGAGGGAGGTCCAGACGAAATGCCACAGGATTAATTATGGAGCTGATCCTGTACGGCCCGATGAATCTGGGACCCAACCTCCAGGAGGAAACTTTAAGTTTAATATTCCTGGTAGACAACCACACCAGATCATTCACCTTCAGATCTCGACCAGAAACTCTCCCCCTATCAGCCATCCGTTTGTAACGGTTCTCCGTAACCTTCAGTCTTAACTGATCTGGAACTATCAGTCTCCCTGGAAGTCCCACAGGGGCGTCCCCCTGAGCCCCCAATACCTCCCCCTCAAGCTCAGAGCATACAGCTGACACTACAACTCCCTCCTGAGGAATAGGAACCGGATCATCCATCCTCCCGGTCCCTGGGAAAGTACGAGATAAGGCATCAGGAAGCAACTTTATTGAGCAGTCATATGCGCGATGAGGAGGTAACTCTTTACACCCCTCCTCTGAGAACATCTCCCCAAAGTCCTCCAGAAAAGGAGGCAAAGTCCTAGGTACAACCGCACCGATGACCGTGCTCATGCAGTTATTCTTGCAAAATTCACCCCACTGGCTAATTTTCTGGATTGCCAATCAATCACTGGGTTATGTTTAGCCAACCAAGGAAGTCCCAACACAATAGGAGTAGGTAGACCCTCCAACACATAACAAGACAATTGCTCTTTATGTATTGCCCCTACTCGAAGATCTATGTTATGAACAGCTTGAACCAAGCTACCTTGACCAAGAGGTCTAGAATCAATAGAGAGTATAGGGACCGGTTTGGCCAATACACTCAGTTGCATACCATGCACCTGGGCAAACCGAGCGTCCACAAGATTAGCCCCGGACCCACTATCAAGAAAAACAGAAATCCTCTCAGTTCTAGTACCAATCACCACCTCCGCAGGCACGATAAACTGAGAGGGATTTGGGGACGAAATACAGACTCCCAGGTTAACTCCTTGGGTCAAAGAGGTCCGGGATGGACAACCCCCAACAAAATGTCCCTCTCTCCCGCAAAAGAAACACCTTCTAGTCTTGCGGCGCACCGCCGATTCCCTCCTACAAAATGATGTCCCTCCCAACTGCATGGGTTCCTCAGAACAGACCAGGGGAACCTCAGTATAAGGGACTTTAGTAGTAGGTGGAGTCATCATGGGGGGCGGAGTTACCTCGCGTCTTCCCCGAAGTCGTCTATCAATGCGAATAGCGAGGGCCATAGCAGCCTCCAGTGATGGAGGAGAATCATACTGAGCCAACACATCTTTTAATTTGTCAGACAACCCTTGACAAAACTGGCTCCTAAGAGCTGGGTCATTCCACTGAGTATCTGTTGCCCATCTACGGAACTCAGAAGAATATTCCTCCGCTGGACGATTTCCTTGCCGTATTTTACGTAACTTTGTTTCAGCAAGGGAAACTCGATCCGGATCATCATATACCAGACCCAGGGCAGTAAAAAATCGATCCACTGACTGGAGATCTGGGGAGCCTGGAGGAATAGAGAACGCCCAAGATTGAGGGTCCCCTTGTAAGAGCGAGATAACAATTCCCACCCTCTGCTCTTCACTCCCAGATGACCGAGGCCGCAGCCGAAAGTACAATTTACATGCCTCCCGGAAAGTAAAAAATTTGTCCCGCCCACCAGTGAACCTGTCCGGGAGAGCAACCTTAGGTTCAGATCTGGCTTGCTCTGGGAGGGACAAAACCTTGGACTTAATGTCTGCAAATTCCATGGACAACCCCTGCAACTGCCGGGCCAGCTGGGCTACTGGATCCATGACAGCTGGGGAGAATCTTTAGTTTGGGCCGGTGAAAATGTCACGCTGTATAGCAGATATATATATGAGATGTCTGTAATCTATATCAAAAAGGGCAACATACTATATAACATGCGCATAGATATATTATAACATGGATTTACCTGACAGAATGTCCACTGGGTCAAAACGGAATCCGTTATACGCTGTCTCCGGCTAGAGGGTGACCGGGGTCTAAGCTGACCCTGAACTGGGGTCCTAACTAATCCCTCAACCTGGAGGTACTGTTAAAGGTACAGAGGTCCAGGCCACCAGCGTAAACCCTGTCTCCTATCAATCCCTGCCAACTGTATTCTAGTCCTAAGAAGGACCCTGAATACCACCAAAGGGAATGAACAGGTAACGGATAATGAACAGAAAGACATACAAGAAAGAGAAGGAATAAAGTAAATAAAGTCTTACATACAACACTCACACACAGTAGGAACACCTAAGGTCTCAGAGATTTAACTATAAGCTATAAGAGTAAAAACACCTAATGAACTCTTAGCTTAAATATTCTCAGAACCGATCCAGTCTGCTGAACTACATGAATGCTTTCACCGGCGTCTAACACCCAGACTGGCAGAAATATAAAGGAAACTAATTAGAACATAAACAAAAGCAGCCGGGCGAGGCTGCACCTAGCCTTAGCAAAGAGCTAGGAAAAATTAACTCTCACATCACCAAAAAACAAAGAAACAGAAGCTCAGCTGTGAGAAGTCAGAATGTGCAATCGCGACGATCTTCGTGGCGATGCACCCATGACAGGTGATCGGTGATGTCTTGGCTGGGGCAGAACATCCAACGATCTGTTCTGTATCCACAGAGGTGAATGCTGGTGATGACTGTATATTTTGTCATTTCTGCCCCATCGCTGACGTCTGTAAAGTTTCTATTATCAACTTTTTATAAAAGGGATTTTCAGCTTTTCTGTAAATGACTCTTCATGCTTCTGATGATTCTTCACCATTTTCCTGATCTCTTCTTGCTGTCAGTAACTAAGAATACTGCTTTCTATTCAGAGACAGTAACCTCTTCTACAGATCTGCTCTCAGCTGAGAAGTGGATATATTGTATCCAGTGTGAGACATCAGCAGCAGCTGCACAAATCTCTGCTGGTTTATTACAATGTATCAGTCAGGAGTCCACACTGGATGTGTCCTCTTCTCAGACAGCAGTGATCTCTGTGCAGGGTTACTGCCTCTGAACAGAAGCAAGTGTTCAGTGGTGAGGAATTGATGTGCAAAGTTTATTAGAAAGTTGTACAATTCTTTATTTAATATTGATTAAACTGCATTTATATCAACCTGGAAATCCCTTTTTAGGCTGCGTTCCCACGATGAGCTCTTGGGGAGGCTTTGATATTGCAGATTCTCTGTACCCATTGGCGTAACTATTGTCCGATGGGTCCCGGGGGACCGCCCCCACCCCATCCTGATTATATATATATATATATATATATATACAGTTAGGTCCATAAATATTTGGACAGAGACAACATTTATCTAATTTTGGTTCTAGACATTACCACAATGAATTTGAAACAAAACAAATCAGATGCAGTTGAAGTTCAGACTTTCAGCTTTCATTTGAGGGTATCCACATTAAAATTGGATGAAGGGTTTAGGAGTTTCAGCTCCTTAACATGTGCCACCCTGTTTTTAAAGGGACCAAAAGTAATTGGACAATTGACTCCAAGGCTATTTCATGGACAGGTGTGGGCAATCCCTTCATTATATCATTCTCAATTAAGCAGATAAAAGGTCTGGTGTTGATTTGAGGTGTGGTGTTTGCATTTGGAAGGTTTAGCTGTGAAGGAAACATGCGGTCAAAGGAGCTCTCCATGCAGGTGAAACAAGCTATCCTTAAGCTGCAAAAAAACAGAAAAAACCCATCCGAGAAATTGCTACAACTTTAGGAGTGGCAAAATCTACAGTTTGGTACATTCTGAGAAAGAAAGAAAGCACTGGTGAACTCATCAATGCAAAAAGACCTGGGCGCCCACGGAAGACAACAGTGGTGGATGATCGCAGAATACTCTCCATGGTGACGAGAAACCCCTTCACAACAGCCAACCAAGTGAACACCACTCTCCAGGAGGTAGGCGTATCAATATCCAAATCTACCATAAAGAGAAGACTGCATGAAAGTAAATACAGAGGGTTCACTGCACGGTGCAAGCCACTCATAAGAATCAAGAATAAAAAGGCTAGGCTGGACTAAAAAACATCTAAAAAAGCCAGCACAGTTCTGGAAGAACATTCTTTGGACAGATGAAACCAAGATCAACCTCTACTAGAATGATGGAAAGAGAAAAGTATGGCGAAGGCGTGGTACAGCTCATGATCCAAAGCATACCACATCATCTGTAAAACATGGCGGAAGCAGTGTGATGGCTTGGGCATGCATGGCTGCCAGTGGCACTGGGTCACTAGTGTTTATTGATGATGTGACACAGGACAGAAACAGCCGAATGAATTCTGAGGTATTCAGAGCCATACTGTGTGCTCAGATCCAGCCAAATGCAGCCAAACTGATTGGTCGTCGTTTCATACTGCAGATAGACAATGACCCAAAACATAAAGCCAAAGCAACCCAGGAGTTTATTAACCCCTTAATGTCCACTGACGTGCAGAGTCCGTCATGGCAAGGTGTCAGTTCCGGCACCAGGACGGACTCTGCACGTCAAGCCTTTGATCTACCACTGCGTGTAAACACGCAGTGGTAGATCAGTGCCGACAGCTGTCACAGACAGCTGACAGGCACGGCAAGCGGTGCGGGGACCTTTGCCGTCGGTCCCCGCACCTACAGCGCTGTGCTTGGTCAGTCAATCTGACTGACCAAACACAGCAGCGATCGTGCAGGAGAAGCTGAAATTTCAGCTTCTCCAGCGCGATCAGTGCAGGAGTCGGCGCTGCAGTGGCCAGGCTTCCTGCACTGACAGCCAGGAGCGGAGCCCCCACCGCCCCTGGCTGTTAACCCCCTGACTGCTGCGATCGAGCGCGATCGCAGAGCTCAGGGGGGGAGGCAGAGGGTCGGGAGCTCCCTCTGCCTCAGATCGGCACCCTGCAATGTATTTGCAGGGGCCTATCTCTGCCTTGATGACCCGGGGGTTGTCATGACAACCTCCGGGTCATTTAGCTACGGGAAGCTGCTGTGATCATTGTCACAGCAGCTTCCACTATAGTTGCAATGCATTGCAATGCCAGAGCATTGCAATGCATTGTAACTGCAATAAAAAGTAAAAAAAGTGAAAGTCCCATAAAGGGACAAGTTAAAAAAAAATCATTTTTTTTAAAAAATTGTAAAAAAAATATTAAAAAATAATTTAAAAAAAATCCCCTAAAAAATACACATTTTTATGTAATAAAAAAAATAAAAACAAAAAACATACACGTTAGGTATCGTCATGTCCGTAAAAATCCCATCTATAAAAACATAACCCTAGTTAACCCCTTCAGTGAAAGCCGTAAAAAAAAACCACAAAAAAGTAGTAAATTATACTTTTTCCAAGCGGTATCATTATACCGCTTGGAAAAAGTGCAATAACACGCGATCAAAAAGTCGGATATAAATAATCATGGTACCGCTGAAAACGTCATCTTATCCCGCAAAAAAAAGCCGCTATACAGCATCATCAGCGAAAAAATAAAAAAGTTATAGCTCGCGGAATAAACTGATGCAAAAATAATTATTTTTTCTATAAAATTTTTTATTGTGTAAAAAACGTCAAAACATAAAAAAAATATAAATGAGGAATCGCCGTAACCGTAGTGACCCGAAGAATAAAGCTGCTTTATCAATTTTACCACACACGGAACGGAGGAAAAAAAAAAAAAATTCCTGAATTGCTGGTTTTTGTTCATTCTGATTCAACAAAAATCGGAATAGGAAACGATCAAAAAACGTTATGTGCCTGAATATGGTACCAATAAAAACGTCAGCTCGTCCCGCAAAAAATAAGCCCATAGATAACTCTGTCGGCCGAAATATGGAAAAATTATAGCTCTCAAAATACGGCGATGCAAAAATTTCTTACAAAAAATTATTCCAAGAAAAAGCATCTTTTAGTGTGTGACAGAAGCTAAACATGAAAAAAGGGTGTAAATCTGGTATCGCTGTAATCGCACCGATCCGAGGAATAAAGTCGCCTAATCACTAATACCGCACGAGGAACGGCGTAAAAAAGAAAACCAATTCTTCACCTTTTGTGGATTTGTTCATTGTGCCTCCCAAAGATCGCAGTAAGGCGATCACAGTGGTTCCACCCCACATATGGGTATCAGCGTACTCAGGACAAAATGCACAATAGCTTTTGGGGTCCTATTTCTCCTGTTACCCTTAGAAAAATAAAAATTTGGGGCAAAAAGGTAATTTTTGTGGAAAAAAATATGATTATTTTTATTTATAAACTTCTGTGAAGCCCTTGGGGGTTCAAAGTGCTGACCACACATCTAGATAAGTTCCTTGGGGGGTCTAGTTTGCAAAATGGGGTCATTTGTGGGGGGTTTCTACTGTTTAGGCACATCAGGGGCTCTCCAAGCGCGACATGACACCCGCAGACCATTCCATCAAAGTCTGCATTTAAAAACGGTGCTCCTTCCCTTCCGAGCTCTGCCATGCGTCAAAATAGTGGTTCCCCCCCACATATGGGATATCAGCGTACTCAGGACAAATTGCACAATAGCTTTTGGGGTCCTATTTCTCCTGTTACCCTTATAAAAATAAAAATTTGGGGGCAAAAAGATTATTTTTGTGGAAAAAAATATATTTTTATTTTCACGGCTCTACGTTATAAACTTCTGTGAAGCACTTGGGGGTTCAAAGTGCTCACCACACATCTAGATAAGTTCCTTGGGGGGTCTAGTTTCCAAAATGGAGTCACTTGTGGGGGGTTTCTACTGTTTAGGCACATCAGGGGCTCTCCAAACGTGACATGACACCCGCAGACCATTCCATCAAAATCTGCATTTTAAAAAGGCGCTCCTTCCCTTTCCAGCTCTGCCATGCGTCAAAATAGTGGTTTACCCCCACATATGGGGTATCAGCATACTCAGGACAAATTGCACAATAACTTTTGTGGTCCTGTTATCCTTTGGAAAATAACAATTGGGGGTGGAAAGATCATTTTTGTGGAAAAGATATGATTTTTTAATTTTACTGCTCTACGTTATAACCTTCTGTGAAGCCCTTGGGGGTTCAAAGCTTTCACCACACATCTAGATAAGTTCCTTGGGGGGTCTAGTTTCCAAAATGGGGTCACTTGTGGGGGGTTTCCACTGTTTAGGCACACAGGGACTCTCCAAATGCGACATGGCGTCCAATCTCAATTCCAGCCAAAAAAGTCAAATGGCGCTGCTTCCCTTCCAAGCTCTGCCATGCGCCCAAATAGTGGTTTACCCCCACATATGGGGTATCAGCGTACTCAGGACAAATTGCACAATAACTTTTGGGGTCCTTTTATCCTTTGGAAAATAAAAATTTGGATGAAAAGATCATTTTTGTGGAAAAAACAAGATTTTTTAATTTTACGGCTCTACGTTATAACCTTCTGTGAAGCCCTTGGGGGTTCAAAGCTCTCACTACACATTTAGATAAGTTACTTGGGGGGTCTAGTTTCCAAAATGGGGTCACTTGTGGGGGTTTTCCACTGTTTAGGCACACAGGGACTCTCCAAATGCGACATGGGGTCCAATCTCAATTCCAGCCAAAAAAGTCAAATGGCGCTGCTTCCCTTCCGAGCTCTGCCATGCACCCAAATAGTGGTTTACCCCCACAATATGGGGTATCAGCGTACTCAGGACTAATTGCACAATAACTTTTGGGGTCCTTTTATCCTTTGGAAAATAAAAATTGGGATGAAAAGATCATTTTTGTGGAAAAAACATGATTTTTTATATTTTACGGCTCTACGTTATAACCTTCTGTGAAGCCCTTGGGGGTTAAAAGCTCTCACAACACATTTAGATAAGTTACTTGGGGGGTCTAGTTTCCAAAATGGGGTCACTTGTGGGGGGTTTCCACTGTTTAGGCACACAGGGACTCTCCAAATGCGACATGGCGTCCAATCTCAATTCCAGCCAAAAAAGTCAAATGGGGCTGCTTCTCTTCCGAGCTCTGCCATGCGCCCAAATAGTGGTTTACCCCCACATATGGGGTATCGATGTACTCAGGAGAAATTGTACAACAAATATTGTGGTTCATTTTCTACTGATACCCTTGACAAAATTTTAAAAAATTGTGTCGAAAGAAAAATTTTGGGAAAAAAAGTTACATGTTAATTTTTTCCTTCCACATTGCTTCAATTCTTGTGAAGTACCTAAAGGGTTAATAAACTTCTTGCTTTGAACACGTTGAGGGGTGCAGTTTTTAGAATGGTGTCACTTTTGGGTATTTTCTGTCATATTGACCCCTCAAATTCACTTCAAATGTGAGGTGGCCCCTAAAAAAAATGATTTTGTAAATTTTGTTGGAAAAATGAGAAATTGCTGGTCAACTTTTAACACTTATAACTTCCTAACAAAAAAAAAATTTGATTCCAAAATTGTGCTGATGTAAAGTAGACATGTGGGAAATGTTATTTATTAACTAATTTTTGTGACATATCTCTCTGATTTAATGGCATAAAAATTAAAAGTTTGAAAATTGCAAAATTTTAAAAATTTTTGCCATATTTCCGTTTTTTTCATAATAAACGCAAGTTATATTGAAGAAATTTTACCACTATCATGAAGTACAATATGTCTCGAGAAAACAATCTCAGAATCGCCAAGATCCGTTGAAGCGTTCCAGAGTTATAACCTCATAAAGAGACAGTGGTCAGAAATGTAAAAATTGGCCTGGTCTTTAACCTACAAAATGGCTTGGTCGTTAAGGGGTTAAAGCAAAGAAGTGGAATATTCTTGAATGGCCAAGTCAGTCACCTGATCTCAACCCAATTGAACATGCATTTCACTTGTTAAAGACTAAACTTCAGACAGAAAGGCCCACAAACAAACAACAACTGAAAACCACCGCGGTGAAGGCCTGGAGAGCATCAAAAAGAAGGAAACACAGTGTCTGGTGATGTCCATGAGTTCAAGACTTCAGGCAGTCATTGCCAACAAAGGGTTTTCAACCAAGTACTAGAAATGAACATTTTATTTACAATTATTTAATCTGTCCAATTACTTTTGGTCCCTTTAAAAACAGGGTGGCACATGTTAAGGAGCGAAACTCCTAAACCCTTCATCCAATTTTAATGTGGATACCCTCAAATGAAATGCTGAAAGTCTGAACTTCAACTGCATCTGATTTGTTTTGTTTAAAATTCATTGTGGTAATGTCTAGAACCAAAATTAGATAAATGTTGTCTCTGTCCAAATATTTATAGACCTAACTGTGTATTATATATATATATATATATATATATATATATATATATATATTGTCCTCCAACCTGGTATACGAGTGCCCTATCCTTGTATTTATATATGTCCTCAACCTGATAAATGTGTTACCCATCCTGATGTGTATAGATGTCCCCATCCTGGTTTATTATCTCCTTGTATTATATAAGTCCCCCCATTCTGCTGCTGTTCTTTAATGCATAGAAAACAATAAACCATTATACCTCCTCACCTCCCATCCGCTCCCCCATTGCACGACGTCCTCTTCTGAGGCCGGCAGCTGACGTGGAGCGACGGGAGCGTATGACGTCACTGCCACGCGCCCTCAGTCACATGCACCCAGACATCAGCCGCTGGCCTCCGATTGGCCGACGGCGTATATTATCGCGCACGGACCCAACGGATCGATGCTCTGCAGTACATTTCAGCTGAATGTGCGTCCGAGGATGCACATCCACCTGAAGATTGTGCTGGCATTGGCGGGCCCCCAACCAAACAGGTCCTGTCGCAGTCAAAACCTTTGAGACCCGTGGTCGTTATGTCCCTGGTCAGTTGCATTTTTTTTTTTTTGCAATAAGCACTGTCAAAAACTCACTAAAAACTCCTTGTGCGCACACAGCCTAATTGCAGCAGTCGCCAACCTGAGGTCCTGCAGCCTCCATTAGAGCAGCACTGCCATCTGCGGGCGCCAATATGTGCCCAAGCCTGTGACCATCTATCTGTCATATGTCTATGCAGCCGGTTCACATCATGGAGCTTCCATCTGATAAAAATTCTGTATTCAGACTTGGCCTCCTTTACAGAGTGTCTATATTTATAGTTCTATGGAGACACAAGCTCTTACTAGTGTTATCCTCTTCAGAAAACGCTCCTCCTTTGGGGAGTTTTTCTTTTTCCTGCCCTGACCATTTTCCTGCCCTGCTCGGTTCGGGGTGTTTTCCATCAGGAGTACCTTCCAAGAAGTGATGTGCACTTTTCCTTTTTTTTTTTTTTTTTTTTTCTTCCCCATCAATCATTGTTTAAAACCCAAAAAGGGGAAAAAAAAAAAACCTCAAAAGACTTTACATATGGACAGAAAAATGGTATTTTACTAGAAATGAATGGGAACAGTTGATTTTTCGGAGTGGAAAAGACTGTTGTGCACCAAGCCTCACGTCATAGAAGGCGCTGACATAAGTGTGACCATATATACAGATGACGTGTATGATCATACACAGAAGGGGACACATCATACATGTAGATTCCTATAAACGGCCATTGTCACTTTTCTTTTTGCTTCTGCAACGATGGTGAGACGAGACTGAAGATGGCGCCGCGCTGCATAGTGCGACGTCTGCCGTTACAATGTATCGTCTGGATATACAGTATGTAAAGGTCTAGCCATTGTAGCAGGTCGCCCCGGAGGAGGCGCGGAGGGGTTAATGACGCCGGGGCCGCGACTGACTGCAGCTGTCACTTGTTTTTGTCTAGATTACCTCCAGTCCGTAAGAAGCGGCTTCGTTCTGCGCTCGTCATTTGCCCAGGAAGTTAAAGCAAATTGTAATGAGGGAATCACAGCGGGACGGCCTCGTAACAAATGAGAGGCAGATATTGACTGACAGGCGGCATGTCACCGAGAAATGTATTTCTGCACGCCGCTCGTCAAGGTCACTTTGAGCTCTTATTGGAAGCGCGGGCTGAGAAATCACATGATCCCCCCTGCGCTGGAAAGCTGCGGAGGGGGAAATTACACCAGAAGCTTAACCCACAGATAAAGGGAGAAATCCAAGCTTCTGACAGTACATAAAATGAGAACTCTTGTTAGGGGGCGTCCGCACAGGACGGAGCGGCTCTGCGCACAGAAAAGCCCCAGCGGATTTTAGTTCCTCCTGCGTGCTTCGGATTGTGACTTTCTGTGGCAGATTTTCATGTGGATTTCACTCCGCGTAATGTATGATTTTTAGTGCAGATTCTTTATGTAATTTGAGAGCAGCATGATGTAGGGGCTGAGACCCTGATTCCAGTGATATATCACTTACTGGGCTGTGATTTACTATTTCAATAAAATCAGTGTTTTATCAGCAGGAGATTATCACTACAGGACTAGGTCTCTCATGCCTCCCGGTCCAACCACGCCCCCAACACTGATTAGCTGCTTACTGTCTATACAGAGTGTACACAGAAAGCAGCCAATCAGTGGTGTGGGCGGGTTTCCACACAGCTCAGCATTTAGAGAACTGCTAAATTTACAGCAGAGAAAACTGCGATTGTATTACAACTGCTGCACACAGCAAGTGATATATCAGTGGAATCAGGATCTCTATCCCTACATCATGCTGCTGTCATGTTACATAGCTAACAGATTTTCTTTAAGGGGTTGCCCCGTAAGCAGCATTTATCATCTTTCTACAGAGGGTATTTTACTCCATTTATTAGGGAAAGTTGTGAGAATATCTATTTTATATCTATGTATAACTGTCTATGTATCTACAGTGTCATGTAAAAGTTTGGGCACCCCTAGTCAAAATTACCGTTATTGTAAACAGGTAAGCAAGTTAAAGAGGAAATGTTCTCTAAAAGGGCTTAAGTTAAAGATGACACGTTTCCTTTATATTTTAGGCAGTAAAATATATTGTAATTTTTTTTCATTTTAAAAACTACAAAAAAGAAAATAGACCGATGCAAAACTTTGGGCACCCTTGGAGATTTGTGTTCTCAGATACATTTGAACAAGGTTTCACACCTTAATTAATCTGTTAGGGTTATGGCTTCTTCACTATCATCGTTAGGAAAGGCCAAGTGATGCTAATTTCCCATCTTTATAAAAATCCAGCCTTCTCTAACCTTGTGGCAAAAAACAGCAGCCATGGGTTCTTGTAAGCAGCTGCTTAGCACTCTGAAAATGAAGATGGTGAAGGCCACAAAGCAGAAGTAGGCTATAAGATGGTAAAGTGTTTTCAAGTTGCCCTTTCCTCAGTCCAAAATGTAATTAAGAAATGGCAATTAGCAGGAACAGTGGAGGTCAAGATAAGGTCTGGGAGACAAAGCAGAATTTCAGTGAGAGCTACTGTAGAGAAAAAAATCAGAACCCCCGCTTGACTGCAAAAGACCTTCAGAAAGATTTAGCAAACTCTAGAGTTGTTGGACATTGTTCTACTGTCTAGAGACACCTGCACAAATATGGCCTTCATGGAAGAGTCATCAGAAGAAAACCTCTCCTGTGTACTCACCATAAAATTCAGCATCAGAAGTATGTGAAAGAACATCTAAACAAGCCTGGTGCATTTTGGAAACAAGTCCTGTGGACCGATGAGGTTAAAATAGAACTCTGGCCACAATGATCAAATGTATGTGTGGAGAAAAAAGGGTACAGAATTTCAGGAAAAGAACATCTCGCCAACCATTAAGCATGGGGGTGGATCAATCATGATCTGGGGTTGTGTAGGAGCCAATGGCACAGGGAACATTTCACAGGCAGATGGAAGAATGGATTAAATGATATTTCAACAAATTCTTGATGTAAACATAACACCATCTGTAAAAAAAAAAAAAAGCAGAAGTTAAAAAGAGGATGGCTTCTACAAATGGATAATGATCCTAAACACACGTCAAAATCCACAGTAGACGACCTCAAAAGGCGCAAGCTGAAGGTTTTACAATGGCCCTCACAGTCTCATGACCTGAACATCATTGAAAATCTGTGGCTAGACCTCAAAATAGCAGAGAATGCAAGACGCCCCAGGAATCTCACAGAACTGGAAGAATTCTCCAAGAAAGAATGGAGGAAAAACCCTCAAACAAGAATTTAAAGGCTCTTGTTTGGCTTCAAAAAGAGTTTACAAGCTATGATACTTGCAAAAGGGGGTGTTACTAGGTACTCACCATCGGCCCATTTTCATTTTTGTCATTTTTAAAATGTACAAGATGAAAATATATGTTGTTTTTTTTTGCCTAAAATACAAAAGCGTATAGTGTAGGCTTATAGCCCAAGAGAGGCATATTTAGGATGATAGGACCCATCAGAGAAGTGTCACCTTGTCGCGGTTGATGGGCTCACATGAATTGGCCAATTTATGCTCTAAGAACCTTCATTTTTGTAAGTTCTTTTGTTTAAAAAAAATATGTATTTTTTTTTGTAGTGTTTATTCAGCAATAATGTTAGATTTTGTGTTTGCATATATATTAGTCTCTGCAGAGCGCTGCTGTGTCCCTCTTTTTTGCAAGTTATCTATATCATCTATCTATCATCTATCTATTATATACAGGAGCTTCTCACAAAATTAGAAAAAGTTATTTTTTTTCAGTTTTTCAATACAAAAAGTGAAACTCCTATATTATCTAGAGTCATTACACACAGAGTGATCTACAGTTAGGTCCATATATATTTGGACAGAGACAACATTTATCTAATTTTGGTTCTAGACATTACCACAATGAATGTTAAACAAAGCAATTCAGATGCAGTTGAAGTTCAGACTTTCAGCTTTCATTTGAGGGTATCCACATTAAAATTGGATGAAGGGTTTAGGAGTTTCAGCTCCTTAACATGTGCCACCCTGTTTTTAAAGGGACCAAAAGTAATTGGACAATTGACTCCAAGGCTATTTCATGGACAGGTGTGGGCAATCCCTTCGTTATGTCATTCTCAATTAAGCAGATAAAAGGGCTGGAGTTGATTTGAGGTGTGGTGTTTGCATTTGGAAGGTTTTGCTGTGAAGGAAACATGCGGTCAAAGGAGCTCTCCATGCAGGTGAAACAAGCCATCCTTAAGCTGCAAAAACAGAAAAAAACCTATCCGAGAAATTGCTACAACATTAGGAGTGGCAAAATCTACACTTTGGTACATCCTGAGAAAGAAAGAAAGCACTGGTGAACTCATCAATGCAAAAAGACCTGGGTGCCCACGGAAGACAACAGTGGTGGATGATCGCAGAATACTCTCCATGGTGAAGAGAAACCCCTTCACAACAGCCAACCAAGTGAACAACACTCTCCAGGAGGTAGGCGTATGTTGTGAATGGGTTTGAGATGAGTTCTGAGCAGAGGCTCCCTCTGGTGGTTACAAGCGGTACTAGTGAGGATTGGGAATCAGGTGTTACTGATTGGTCTTATTTAAGGGAATCATTTTCCCATCAGGGTTGCCGGTGATCAATTGTTCTGGTCTGAATCCTTCTTTCCAGTTTCCCTTGTAGCCTGCTGTGTCGTGTCTGCATCTCCTGCTATCAGATAAGACAATTTCTTATTTTGTGTTTTTGCTATATTTTTGCATTTTGTCCTGCACTTCTGTGGGGGCCTTCTGGGTCCCCTCCGGGGGCTTTTGCCCTCTCAGTTTAGTCCAGCCACTGTGTTTTGTACTTTTGCTTTTTGCAGTTTTTTCAGTGGCTGCTGTTTTTGTTACACCAGAGAACTAATTTAGGTGGTAGAGGTCGTGTGATCTCAGGTGATTTTGAAATTAGTAGAGTTGGTGTTTTTCAGGGTTTTCTGGGATTGCAGTAAGTACCCTTCCTGTCCTTTTCTATTTAGATAGTTTGGGCCCCAGCGTTTGCTCATACTATTTTCTTTCTGTGTCAGTATTTCCTCTTGTCTAACCGCCATTACATGTTTGGGGGCTTTCTATTATCTTTGGGGTTCTGCTCCGGGGCAGATAGCTTTCCTATTTCTATCTTTAGGTGTAGTTAGTTTCTCAGGCTGTGACGAGGCGTCTAGGACCATCGTAGGAACGCTCCACGGCTGCCTCTAGTTGTGGTGGTTAGTCAGGGTACTGCAATCTCATAGATTCCAACTGCTCTGGTGTATTTCCTTTTTTACCTGCACTCCTCAGCTACCGTAACATAACAGTATCACCGGCCATAAAAATTGTATGGTACTCACAGAAGGGAAAAAATATTTTGAAGGAAGAAAAGTTGTCAGAGATATTTTTCTGTTTGTTGCATTTTTTTTTTTTTTTTTTTTCCCTCTGTATCTCTGGGTGCTGGGGAGGATCTTTTCTCCCAATGGAGTTTGCACAGTTGTCTGGCCGTGTGGATCAGCTTGCCACTGAGGTTCGGAGTATTGCTGCATATCTTGCTAGGTTGCCTGTTGTGGAACCTAGGATCCCCATGCCAGATTTGTTTTCAGGGGATCGAGCTAAGTTTCAGAATTTCAAAATAATTGTAAATTGTTTCTTGCCTTAAAATCTAAGTCCTCAGGAAACGCAGCGCAGCAGGTTCAAATTGTCATCTCTCTCCTGCGCGGCGATCCTCAGGATTGGGCTTTTTCCCTGATACCTGGGGATCCTGTTTTGAGTGATGTTGATGCATTTTTTCAGGCTTTGGGGTTATTGTACGATGAGCCTAATGTCACTGATCAAGCTGAAAAAGCCTTGTTGGCATTAAATCAGGGGCTTGATGACGCTGAGTTATACTGTCAGAGATTCCGTAGGTGGGCAGTCCTGACCAAATGGAATGACGACGCTTTGGCGGCCCTTTTCCGGAAGGGTCTGTCGGATAATGTAAAGGATGTTATGGTGGGATTCCCTGTCCCCTCTGGTCTCAATGATTCTATGTCATTAGCGATTCAAATTGACAGACGTTTGCGTGAGCGGAGAAGTATGCGTGGAGTGGTGTTGCCTTGTGAGCCAGCTGCTGAGCCCATGCAGTGTGATGGAGTGGTGTCTGGGGCACAGCGTCATGAGTTTCGAAAGCGCAATGGGTTATGTTTCTACTGTGGTGATGCCTCTCATGCTATTTCAGTCTGCCCTAAGCGGGGAAGACATTTTGCACGCTCAGTTGTCTTGGGTAGTGTTCAGACTAAGTTTTTATTAACTGTCACTCTGATATGCTCTCTGTCCTCATTTTCTGCTCAGGCTTTCGTTGATTCTGGAGCAGCTATTAACCTGATGGATTATGATTTTGCTAAACGTTGTGGATTTCCCTTGATACCCCTACAGAAGTCTATTCCCTACTGGGGATCGATTCTACCCCTTTGGCTGAGAATAAACCCCAGTTTTCTACTCAGGTGATAATGAGGGTTGAACCTGATCACCAGGAGTGCTGCAAATTTTTGGTTCTATATAATCTGCATGACATTATCGTGCTGGGTTTCCCTTGGTTACAGTCTCATAATCCTGTTTTGGATTGGAAATCTGTGTCTGTAACCAGTTGGGGCTGCCAATGTGTTAATACCAACACTCCTGTTTTTTCTGCCTCCCCCCAGGCTGAGGATGTTCCTGACTTTTTGTTTGATTTTTCTGATGTGTTTAGCGAAAGTAAATCTGCATCCTTACCTCCCCATAGGAGCTATGACTGCGCTATTGAATTAGTGCCAGGTAGTAAATTCCCTAAGGGTCGCCTTTTTAACTTGTCTGTACCTGAACATGACGCTATGCGGTCTTATATCAAGGAATCATTGGAGAAGGGTCATATCAGACCATCCTCTTCACCCTTAGGTGCCGGTTTTTTCTTTGTGGCCAAAAAAGATGGTTCATTAAGGCCGTGTATTGATTATCGTCTCTTGAACAATATTACTGTGAAATATCAATACCCGTTACCCTTGATTTCTGACCTGTTTTCCAGGGTGAAAAACGCTACTTGGTTTACCAAGCTTGACCTCAGGGGGGCGTATAACCTTATTCGCATTAAGCACGGGGATGAATGGAAGACGGCATTTAACACCCCTGAAGGGCATTTTGAGTACCTTGTGATGCCCTTTGGGCTCACTAATGCTCCTTCCGTCTTCCAGTCCTTCATGAATGACATTTTCAGGGATTTTGTGGACAAGTTTCTGATTGTTTATTTGGATGATATCTTGATTTTTTCTAATGACTGGGACTCTCATGTGAAACATGTTCGAACTGTATTCCAGATTTTGAGAGAGAATGCTCTGTATGTGAAGGGATCAAAGTGTCTTTTTGGCGTACAGAAGATCTCATTTCTGGGATTCATTTTGTCCCCATCTGTTATTGAAATGGACCCGGTCAAGGTTCAGGCCATCTGTGATTGGGTCCAACCTACTTCATTAAAGGCTCTTCAGAGATTTTTGGGTTTTGCCAATTTTTATCGTAAATTTATTGGTAATTTCTCTGTTATTGTTAAACCATTAACTGATTTGACCAGAAAGGGTTCTGATGTGGTGAATTGGCCTCCTGAGGCAGTCTCTGCGTTTCAGGAACTTAAGCAGAGATTCACTTCTGCTCCTGTTCTACGGCAGCCTGATGTTTCTCTGCCATTTCAGGTGGAGGTTGATGCCTCTGAAATTGGGGCAGGTGCCGTTTTGTCCCAAAAAGATCCAGAGACCTCTAAAAGTAACCCTTGTGCCTTTTTCTCTCGAAAATTTTCTCCTACTGAACGTAATTATGACGTGGGTAATCGGGAGTTATTGGCCATGAAGTGGGCTTTTGAAGAGTGGAGACATTGGCTGGAGGGAGCCAAACATCAGGTGGTGGTCCTTACGGACCATAAGAATCTGGTCTATCTGGAATCTGCCAAGCGACTCAATCCTAGACAGGCCAGGTGGGCCTTGTTTTTCACACGTTTTAATTTTGTGGTTTCCTTTCTTCCTGGCACTAAGAATGTTAAGGCGGATGCCCTCTCGAGGAGTTTCCTTGCGGACTCTCCTGAGCTATCTGATCCCTCTGTTATTTTGAAGGAGGGTGTAGTTCTTTCCGCCATCTCGCCTAATTTGAGACTTGCTCTGGAGGGGTGTCAGGAGGATAGGCCCGAGCGCTGCCCTGTTGGAAAATTGTTTGTCCCGGACCAATGGAAAAAGAGTGTGATGTCTGAGATTCATTGTTCCGCATTGGCTGGGCATCCCGGAATTTTTGGTACCAGAGACTTGGTTAGTCGGTCCTTTTGGTGGCCTACCTTGTCTCGCGATGTCAGGGAATTTGTGCAGTCCTGCGGGACTTGCTCTCGCTCCAAGCCTTGCTCTCGCTCTAGTGGTTTGTTGATGCCATTGCCTGTGCCCAAGAGACCATGGACCCATATCTCTATGGATTTCATTTCCGATCTTCCTGTTTCTCAGAGAATGACCACCATCTGGGTAATTTGTGATAGGTTTTCCAAAATGATACATCTTGTGCCATTACCTAAGTTGCCTTCCTCCTCTGAATTGGTGCCGTTGTTCCTTCAGCACGTGGTTCGTTTACACGGCATTCCTGAGAACATTGTGTCTGACAGAGGAGTCCAGTTTGTTTCCAGATTTTGGAGGACTTTTTGTTCTAAACTGGGTGTTCAATTGTCTTTCTCCTCGGCATTTCATCCTCAGACCAATGGTCAAACTGAGAGAACAAACCAGACATTGGAGACTTATCTAAGATGCTTTGTGTCTGCTGATCAGGATGACTGGGTCTCTTTTTTGCCTTTGGCTGAGTTTGCTCTTAATAATAGGGCTAGCTCTGCCACTTTGATGTCTCCGTTTTTCTGTAATTCTGGGTTTCACCCTCGATTTTCTTCAGGACAGACGGAGGCTTCTGTCTGTCCAGGTGTTGACTCTGTTGTTGAGCGTATGCAGCAGATTTGGGACCAGGTAGTGGAGAGGTTGTCCCTCTCTCAGGAGAAGGCCCAGCGGTTTGCTAACCGGCATAGGACTGATGGTCCTCGGTTTAAAGTGGGGGACTTGGTCTGGTTGTCCTCAAAGAATATTCCTATGAGAGTAGCATCTCCTAAATTTAAGCCTAGGTTCATTGGACCTTATAAGATCATGGAGATTATTAATCCTGTTTCTTTTCGTTTGCTTCTTCCAGGGACATTTAAGATCCATAACGTGTTCCACAAGTCCTTGTTGAAGAGGTTTGTTGAGCCAGTGGTTCCTGCTGCTGTGCCTCCTGACCCTGTTTTGGTTGAGGGCAATCTGGAGTATGTGGTTGAGAAAATATTGGATTCTCGTTTTTCTAGACGAAGACTCCAGTATTTGGTTAAATGGAGAGGTTATGGTCAGGAAGATAATTCTTGGGTGTTTGCTTCGGACATCCATGCTAGGAGACTTATCCGTGCGTATCATAGAACTCATCCTGACCGACCTGGTTGCTCAAATGAGGGTTCGGTGACCCCTCCTCAAGGGGGGGGTACTGTTGTGAATGGGTTTGAGATGAGTTCTGAGCAGAGGCTCCCTCTGGTGGTTACAAGCGGTACTAGTGAGGATTGGGAATCAGGTGTTACTGATTGGTCTTATTTAAGGGAATCATTTTCCCATCAGGGTTGCGGTGATCAATTGTTCTGGTCTGAATCCTTCTTTCCAGTTTCCCTTGTAGCCTGCTGTGTCGTGTCTGCATCTCCTGCTATCAGATAAGACAATTTCTTATTTTGTGTTTTTGCTATATTTTTGCATTTTGTCCTGCACTTCTGTGGGGGCCTTCTGGGTCCCCTCCGGGGGCTTTTGCCCTCTCAGTTTAGTCCAGCCACTGTGTTTTGTACTTTTGCTTTTTGCAGTTTTTTCAGTGGCTGCTGTTTTTGTTACACCAGAGAACTAATTTAGGTGGTAGAGGTCGTGTGATCTCAGGTGATTTTGAAATTAGTAGAGTTGGTGTTTTTCAGGGTTTTCTGGGATTGCAGTAAGTACCCTTCCTGTCCTTTTCTATTTAGATAGTTTGGGCCCCAGCGTTTGCTCATACTATTTTCTTTCTGTGTCAGTATTTCCTCTTGTCTAACCGCCATTACATGTTTGGGGGCTTTCTATTATCTTTGGGGTTC
This sequence comes from Oophaga sylvatica, assembly GCA_033576555.1. Lineage (NCBI taxonomy): Eukaryota > Metazoa > Chordata > Amphibia > Anura > Dendrobatidae > Oophaga > Oophaga sylvatica. The sequence goes on along the minus strand of JARQOD010000001.1, from coordinate 978,332,732 downwards.
TGCTCCGGGGCAGATAGCTTTCCTATTTCTATCTTTAGGTGTAGTTAGTTTCTCAGGCTGTGACGAGGCGTCTAGGACCATCGTAGGAACGCTCCACGGCTGCCTCTAGTTGTGGTGGTTAGTCAGGGTACTGCAATCTCATAGATTCCAACTGCTCTGGTGTATTTCCTTTTTTACCTGCACTCCTCAGCTACCGTAACATAACAGGCGTATCAATATCCAAATCTACCATAAAGAGAAGACTGCATGAAATTAAATACAGAGGGTTCACTGCACGGTGCAAGCCACTCATAAGCATCAAGAATAAAAAGGCTAGGCTGGACTTTGCTAAAAAACATGTAAAAAAGCCAGCACAGTTCTGGAAGAACATTCTTTGGACAGATGAAACCAAGATCAACCTCTACTAGAATAATGGAAAGAGAAAAGTATGGTGAAGGCGTGGTACAGCTCATGATCCAAAGCATACCACATCATCTGTAAAACAGGCGGAGGCAGTGTGATGGCTTGGGCATGCATGGCTGCCAGTGGCACTGGGTCACTAGTGTTTATTGATGATGTGACACAGGACAGAAGCAGCCAAATGAATTCTGAGGTATTCAGAGCCATACTGTGTGCTCAGATCCAGCCAAATGCAGCCAAACTGATTTGTCGTTGTTTCATACTACAGATAGACAATGACCCAAAACATAAAGCCAAAGCAACCCAGGAGTTTATTACAGCAAAGAAGTGGAATATTCTTGAATGGCCAAGTCAGTCACCTGATCTCAACCCAATTGAACATGCATTTCACTTGTTAAAGACTAAACTTCAGACAGAAAGGCCCACAAACAAACAGCAACTGAAAACCACCACAGTGAAGGCCTGGAGAGCATCAAAAAGAAGGAAACACAGTGTCTGGTGATGTCCATGAGTTCAAGACTTCAGGCAGTCATTGCTAACAAAGGGTTTTCAACCAAGTACTAGAAATGAACATTTTATTTACAATTATTTAATCTGTCCAATTACTTTTGGTCCCTTTTAAAACAGGGTGGCACATGTTAAGGAGCTGAAACTCCTAAACCCTTCATCCAATTTTAATGTGGATACCCTCAAATGAAAGCTGAAAGTCTGAACTTCAACTGCATCTGATTTGTTTTGTTTCAAATTCATTGTGGTAATGTCTAGAACCAAAATTGCATAAATGTTGTCTCTGTCCAAATATATATGGACCTAACTGTATTTCACGTGTTTATTTCTGTTAATGTTGATGATTATGGCTTACAGCCAATGAAAACCCAAAAGTCATTATCTCAGTAAATTAGAATACTTTATAACACCAGCTTGAAAAATGATTTTAAAATCTGAAATATATGTTCAGTAAATGCACTCAATACTTGGTCGGGCTCCTTTGGCATCAATTACTGCATCAATGCGGCGTGGCATGGAGGCGATCAGCCTGTGGCACTGCTGAGGGGTTATGGAAGCCCAGGTTGCTTTGATAGCGGCCTTCAGCTCGTCTGCATTATTGGGTCTGGTGTCTCTCATCTTCCTCCTGACAATACTCCATAGATTAAGGGGTTAAGGTCAGGTGAATTTGCTGCCAATCAAACACAGTGATACTGTTGTTTGTAAACCAGGTATTGGTACTTTTGGTAGTGTGGACAGGTGCCAAGTCCTGCTGGAGAATAAAGTTTCCATCCAAAGCTTGTCGGCAGAGGAAAGCATGAAGTGCTCTAAAATTTCCGGGTAGACGGCTGCTCTGACTTTGGTCTTGATAAAACACAGTGGACCTACACCAGCAGGTGACATGGCTCCCCAAACCATCACTGATTGTGGAAACTTCACACTAGACCTCCAGCAGCTTGGATTGTGGCCTCTCCACTTTTCCTCCAGACTCTGGAACCTTGATTTCCAAATGAAATGCAAAATTTACTTTCATCTGAAAACAACACCTTGGACCACTGACAACAGTCCAGTACTTTTTCTCCTTGGCCCAGGTAAGACGCTTCTGGCGTTGTCTATTGGTCATGAGTGGCTGACACAAGGAATGCGACACTTGTAGCCCATGTCCTGGATACGTCTGTGTGTGGTGGCTCTTGAAGCAATGACTCCAGCAGCAGTCTGCTCCTTGTGAATCTCCCCCAAATTTTTGAATGGCCTTTTCTTAACAATCCTTTCAAGGCTGCGGTTATCCCGGTTGCTTGTGCACCTTTTTCTACCAAACTTTTTCCTTTCACTCCACTTCCCATGAATATGCTTGGATACAGCACTCTGTGAGCAGCCAGCTTCTTTAGCATTGACCTTTTGTGGCTTACCCTCCTTGTGGAGTGTGTCAATGACTGCCTTCTGGACATCTGTCAAGTCAGCAGTCTTCCCCATGATTGTGGAGTCTACTGAAACAGCCTAAGGCAGGGTTCCCCAACTCCAATCCTCAAGGCACACCAACAGATCACGTTTTCAGGATTTCCTTAGTATTGCTCAGGTGATAATTGCATCACCTGTGCAATACAAAGGATATCCTGAAAACGTGATCTGTTGATGGGCCTTGAGGACTGGAGTTGGGGAACCCTGGCCTAAGGGACCTTTTTAAATGCTTAGGAAGCCTTTTCAGGTGTTTTTTGTTAATTCTAATTTACTGAGATAATGACTTTTGGGTTTTCATTGGCTGTAAGCCATAATCATCATTAACAGAAGTAAACACGTGAAATAGATCACTCTGTGTGTAATGACTATATATAATATGAGTTTCACTTTTTGTATTGAAATAAATTAACTTTTTGATGATCTCATTTTTTGAGAAGTACCTGTATCTATCTATCTTTCTATCTATTATCTATCTATCTAATCTATCATCTATCTATCCTCTATCTATCATCTATCTATCTATGATCTATATATCTATTATCTATCTTTTATAATCAGCAAAGCAGAGTTTGTCATTTGGCACAGTGACGATCTGGACACTGGTACATCTCTGCGCTATTCCTGGTCTATAGCACTTTCATAGGAGAATCACAATACAGATGTAGCAGTGCTGATTGTGTTGGTTGTAACCCCAGTTACACGAATAGGAGGAGGCAGTAGCTCAAGCACTACATAGATGTAGCTGAGTTGAGTATGTCATTTATCACAGTACATGTGATGTCAGAGACAATTGTCTGGAGGTTTACATAGGACTGCAGAGAAACCTTTGTTATAAGTCCCCACTTGTTACACTAGCAACACAGCCTGCAAAGAATGAAGTGACAGACTGGACTCTGCTACATCTCAGCTTAGACCCATAGTCCGTATATAGATGTAGCAGAGCTGAGTATGTCATTTGGCCACTAGATCATGGATCCTAATAGGGGCAGACAGTCGCTATACTGATGTAGCAGAGCTGAGAATGTAAATTTTCAAGAGGGAGACAATGGCCACAGTAATAAGCAATATACAGATGTAGCAGAGCTGAGCATGTCATTCGGCACAGAGTTAAGGGACACATTGATCTCTGCTACATCTCGGCGCAGTGTCCTGAAAGCCGGCTGACATCAGGAGACAGTAGCGGGAGGTCTTTGTGCCGGGGCCGTGAGGGTCTGATGAGCTGATTATCTAGTGGAGTAGCTTCTCCCCTTGAACAGATGGAATGTACTGTAGTGTCGCAAAGTTTTATCAAAGCCCCCCGATAAGTTATGCCGTTTGGTGCAGCTTAGGAAGCCGTGTCTGACACGGGCGCGGAGGCAGCGCCGATCATTACAGATCAAGAGCCTCCCGGATTAAGGAGCCCTTGGACAATGGTGCGATCTGAGGGCAGCGCAGCTGGACATATTTACTCTTCAAATCAAAGGCAGAAAGTTGTAGCGCAGCAGCAGCACGCCTCCGCCGCCTCCCTTCATTATTTAATATTTCATGCAGATCAAGGAAGGAGACGAGAAGCCTCCGGGAGACGGCAATGTTTGCCGCCGCCCTCCGCATGCAAACAAGCACGCCGCACCGGCTCCTCCGCTCCTTTCTACATCAGTCGTCTTCGAAGTTTCATTTAATTCTCTTTTTTTTTTTTTTCTTCCTCTTGTTTTGCAGAATATTCACGGCCACAAAGGACCAATCACGGCGGTTTCGTTTGCCCCCGACGGGCGATATCTCGCTACCTACTCCAACAAAGACAGCCACATCTCCTTCTGGCAGGTAATGAACTTTCACTATTGGGTTCTTGTATAGAAATGAACTATAAATCCCAGCATGCCCAGACTGGAGCTGGAGACCCTGAGGATGATGACTACTGCTTCGTAGTGTGCTCATTCCCTTATCCTGACCCCCGCGCCCCCAACAATTCTAAAAATGATAAGGATCATGCCTCCTGATGTTCACAGTCATGGGGGTCTCGGCGGTCAAAACTCTGAAAAAGTGATGGCGTCCAGATGTAGGAGCCCCCGACATTCACATTGAATGAGCATATTGCGGAGGCGCTCTGCGCTATCGTGCCGGAGCTCGCTTAATAGCTTCTATATCTGAATCTTCGCAATATGCTGTCACTTTATAACTTTTAAAGGATATACAGGTATACCGTTTTGTGTCTACAGCTCCTATGCAGATCTATGTGTCTCCTTGGTTACAGACTACAAACAATGCCCCGTGTAGTCTGATCCTATAGTCACACTCATGGTTTACTGTGTGCGCCTAGTGAGGATGGACAGGGGAGAAACACAGGGTTATAGAAGACTCATGGGTCTGCAGATGAGCTGTGTACACCAAATGACGTTTTTATAATCAAGGCCATTTGCAGAGTGATTTAATTTCTTATTTTAGGTGCATTAAAGCAATGAAAAATGGTTGCAGAAGTATACACACCCTTTAATGAAGACACAATGGGAAAGTGATGTCTCATCATAGGGAAACGCCATCACTTTGCGAGATGGGAATAACCCTATCAGGATAGGCGCGCTCTTAGCAAATAGTCTTGATGAAAAATCCTACCGTTATGTGTATGCAGTTCCTTTGCGGACCTATGTGCCGCCATGGTTACAGACTACACACAATCCTCGTGTAGTCAGATCCTGCAGACATTGTCTCTTTTTCATCTGCTCCTGGTTCTGTTGTATTTAGTGAGGACAGCGGGCGAAGGAAGACATAACTGCAGGGTCAGGCTACCCATGGGTCTGCACAGGAGTTGTGTGCACGAAACGGTATTTTTAATATGAAGACTCTTAATAAAAGACCCCCTATGGTGCCAGAGTGGGGGGGGGGTGGCCTGGACCAGAGTCCTCTGAATCATTTCTCTCAACTCTTCAGACAACAGAAAATTTCTGCACAGAAAAGCAGAGAATTGTCTCCATTGAAAGGGCATGGGGCTCATCCACATCTGAGGAACCGCTCCGTCTTCTGCCACCAGTGTGAACATGTCCTATTCATTATATATGGTGGCCACGTGTCACACTCAGTATACTGTGCGTCCTCTTAATGTTACCCCCCGGTCTGCAGTTACCTGCGTCCCTCACACCATAATAAACATATTTAGCTAATTAATGTGAGCAGCGGATTGTATGTTTATTGATCCCCGGGTTGCCGCTCCGGTTTTACAGCCGAGTAATTAAGGATTACCGCAATGTTTACTACCTTTATCTAATCACTCGCGGACGGTTCTCATATCTGATTGATCGTAATCACCATGCACTGTCACCAGAAGAGACCGCAGAGAATGGCCCTCCAGAGATGTCATCGTGGTAATAATCATCCTACTTTGTTGTATCTTATTATTGGAATCACTTGAAACTTTCAAGAACTTTGTATTAGTAAAACAAAAGTAATTCATTATGATGTGTATCCTGTATTATACTCCAGAGCTGCACTCACTATTCTGCTGGTGCAGTCACTGTGTAACATTACATTACATTACTGATCCTGAGTTACATCCTGTTATACTCCAGAGTGCACTCACATTTGTGGTGAGCCTGTACTACTACTACGATCTGTACTGATCTGATTATCCTGTATTACTCCGAGTGCATCATATCTGGTGCAATCATGTGTACATACATTACATTACTGATCCTGAGTTACATCCTGTATTATACTCCAGAGCTGCACTCACTATTCTGCTGGTGCAGTCACTGTGTACATACATTACATTACTGATCCTGAGTTACATCCTGTATTATACTCCAGAGCTGCACTCACTATTCTGCTGGTGCAGTCACTGTGTACATACATTACATTACTGATCCTGAGTTACATCCTGTATTATACTCCAGAGCTGCACTCACTATTCTGCTGGTGCAGTCACTATGTACATACATTACATTACTGATCCTGTACTGATCCTGAGTTACATCCTGTATTATACTCCAGAGCTGCACTCACTATTCTGCTGGTGCAGTCACTGTGTACATACATTACATTACTGATCCTGAGTTACATCCTGTATTATACTCCAGAGCTGCACTCACTATTCTACTGGTGCAGTCACTGTGTACATACATTACATTACTGATCCTGAGTTACATCCTGTATTATACTTCAGAGCTGCACTCACTATACTGCTGGTGCAGTCACAGTTTACATACATTACATTACTGATCCTGAGTTACATCCTGTATTATACTCCAGAGCTGCACTCACTATTCTGCTGGTGCAGTCACTGTGTACATACATTACATTACTGATCCTGAGTTACATCCTGTATTATACTTCAGAGCTGCACTCACTATTCTGCTGGTGCAGTCACTGTGTACATACATTACATTACTGATCCTGAGTTACATCCTGTATTATACTCCAGAGCTGCACTCACTATTCTACTGGTGCAGTCACTGTGTACATACATTACATTACTGATCCTGAGTTACATCCTGTATTATACTTCAGAGCTGCACTCACTATACTGCTGGTGCAGTCACAGTTTACATACATTACATTACTGATCCTGAGTTACATCCTGTATTATACTCCAGAGCTGCACTTACTATTCTGCTGGTGCAGTCACTGTGTACATACATTACATTACTGATCCTGAGTTACATCCTGTATTATACTCCAGAGCTGCACTCACTATTCTACTGGTGCAGTCACTGTGTACATACATTACATTACTGATCCTGAGTTACATCCTGTATTATACTTCAGAGCTGCACTCACTATACTGCTGGTGCAGTCACAGTTTACATACATTACATTACTGATCCTGAGTTACATCCTGTATTATACTCCAGAGCTGCACTCACTATTCTGCTGGTGCAGTCACTGTGTACATACATTACATTACTGATCCTGAGTTACATCCTGTATTATACTCTAGAGCTGCACTCACTATTCTGCTGGTGCAGTCACTGTGTACATACATTACATTACTGATCCTGAGTTACATCCTGTATTATACTTCAGAGCTGCACTCACTATTCTGCTGGTGCAGTCACAGTTTACATACATTACATTACTGATCCTGTACTAATCCTGAGTTAGGTCCTGTATCTATCCTGCAGGATTCCTGTGCCTTTGGCTCATCTACAGTGTCTTGAATAAGTATTCACACACCTTGAAGTTTCCAAATTTTTTTACGTTACAACCCCAAGCTTGAATGTTTTGTTATCTGTATTTTATGTAATTTACCATCACAAAGTAGCTAGTGTTTGTGAAGTGTTAAATGAAATTATACTTGGTTTCTAAATATTTCAAAAATATAAATCTGAAAATGGTGACATGCATTTGTATTCAGCCCCGAGTCAATACTTTGTAGGACAACCTTCGCTGCAATTACTGCTGCAGTCTTACAGAGTCTTTCTCTACCAGCTTTGCGTATCTAGGGGTGACATTTTTGCCCCTTCTTCTTTGCACACTCGCTCTCGCTTAGGCCTTCTTCACACATCTATTTTTAAAGAACCGCAAATACGGACACACGCGCACACCCATTGTATTCAGTGGTTGTGGGCTCATGTCAGGTTTTTCACACGACCGTGTGTCTGTGTGAAAAACTTGCAGACATGTCCCTTTTTTTCACGGACGATATGCGTGCCGCCAGGGGCGTAACTAGGAACGGCAGGGCCCCACAGCAAACTTCACAATGGGGCCCCCCCGCACGCGCGTTGCCAATCCCGGTCTACCCAAGTTGTGTTAAGAAAGATACCTTTATTATCCAAAACTAGAGGTTTTTGGACTAATGATAGTGAAATAACAGAAAAGAACCAACTCCCAGGAAGCAACTGAGGTAGTGACGAAGGTAGGCTTTCTCCAGAGTAAATGTGTGAAGAAACTTGTAGTCCAGCCTGCAAATTGCTTTCAAAACAGATGATTTATTCAGTAGAACAACAGTCCGGTATACAGAATAATCTAAGATTGTTCTGTATACCGTACTTTTGTTCTACTGAATAAATCATCAATTTTGAAAGCAATTTATGGGCTAGATTACAAATTTCTTCTTCACAAGAATAATGCAACATAATTACCTTATTCAGCAGTTTCCTGGGGCCCTAGGCCCCTGATGGGGCCTGCAGTTTTCTTTGGACCTAGGCCCCTAATGGGGCCTGCTGCTTCCTTTGGACCTAGGCCCCTAATGGGGCCTGCTGTTTCCTAGGGCCCCATTAGGGGCCTGCTGCTTCCTGGGGCCTCTAATGTGGCCCGCTGTGTCCTGGGGCCTGAGGCCCCTGATACACTCACACCTCCCCCCTCCGCTCTCCCCCCTCTCCTCAAGTGCCGGGACGGGAAGCTGCGGCTGCCGCGTCCCTGTAAAAGAGAGTCAGACTCAGCAAGCATACTTACCAATCTGCCAATCCTCAGGTGACTGCGTCCTCCAGCTCTCCTGCTCCGCGCGCCGCTCCGTCCTCCACGCTCCGACGTCCACCACGCCAGCCTTGCATGTGACGTGAGAGCGCGCGCACGCCCCCACGTCACATGACGCGGAAGTGCCGGACTGCTCGGGGCCCGACCCACCTCCTCTCATAGCGGCGCCGGAGGTGGCGGCGGGCCCCATATCAGACTCCCACTACCGGCAGCTTGCATGGGCGTACCCAGGATCAAAACTTGGGGTGGGGCAAGCCAATGTCACATCTTATACAGGTTACATCATATACACTGTACATTATCCTGCATATTCGGTATGGAGCATTAGAACTGTTGTATATTGTATAATACAGCAGTGTATGCGACACTACGCTGTATATACCATATATTATACATGGCACACTCACCTCTATACAAAGAATAAGAGGCATTATATCCTGTATATGAAAAGTATAATACAGCAGTGTATATACACTCTATATACCGCACACGATGTGTATGACCCTGTATACACCATATACTACACTCTTATTTTGAAGTAAAAAAAAAAAAAAAAAACAGGAACAAATACAATACTTAAAATAAAGAACAAGTAAAGTTAAAAATCAACAAACTTACTGGTATTTCAGTGGGAACTATGGGCCTGCTTTTGGCTAATGAGATGGTCAATGTTCGGTTCCATATTTGTCACAAGTGAAGCAATTTTTCTCTTTCTTGATATCATTATTTCCTAGGGATTCCAAATTGCTATTAGTAAAATACCAATATATATACAGCGCTACAAAAACAATATACCAGCAATAAAACTGCCCACACAGAGACATACAGCCTGCACTGCCCATCATTGCAGCCTTGCAAATCCATATCATTTCATCCTCATCAGTGCACATATTGGCGCAAATCCGCTTTTTCTGCCCCATATGATCCCCCCATCCTGCCCCATCTGTCTCCATCATATCCATCCTGCCCCATCTGTCTCCAATCCTGCCCCCAGTGTCTCAAATCCTGCCCCCAGTGTCTCCAGTCATGCCCCCAGTGTCTCCAGTCATGCCCCGTGTCTCCAGTCATGCCCCGTATCTCCATTCTGCCCCCTGTGTCTCGCATTCTGCCCCGTGTCCGGCATTCTGCCCCGTGTCCAGCATTCTGCCCCCATGTCCAGCATTCTGCCCCCTGTGTCTCGCATTCTGACCCTTGTCCAGCATTCTGCCCCCCGTGTCCAGCATTCTGCCCCCCGTGTCCAGCATTCTGCCCCCCGTGTCCAGCATTCTGCCATCGTGTCCAGCATTCTGCCACTGTGTCCAGCATTCTGCCCCCCGTGTCCAGCATTCTGCCCCCGTGTCCAGCATTCTGCCCCCCGTGTCCAGCATTCTGCCCCCGTGTCCAGCATTCTGCCATCGTGTCCAGCATTCTGCCACTGTGTCCAGCATTCTGGCCCCCGGGGCCAGCATTCTGCCCCCCCCGTGTCCAGCATTCTGTCCCAATGTCCAGCATTCTGCCCCCCCGTGTCCAGCATTCTGCCCCCCCCCATGTCCAGCATTCTGCCACTGTGTCCAGCATTCTGCCATCGTGTCCAGCATTCTGCCCCCCCGTGTCCAGCATTCTGCCACTGTGTCCAGCATTCTGTCCCAATGTCCAGCATTCTGCCCCCCCCGTGTCCAGCATTCTGCCCCCCCCGTGTCCAGCATTCTGCCCCCCCGTGTCCAGCATTCTGCCCCCCATGTCCAGCATTCTGCCCCCCCGTGTCAGCATTCTGCCCCCCCATGTCCAGCATTCTGCCCCCCCCATGTCCTGCATTCTGCCCCCCCGTGTCCAGCATTCTGCCCCCATGTCTCACAGTCTGCCCCGGGCCCCCAGGATCGCCGCTCTCAATAAAAAAAAACAAAAAAAACAAGTTCTTCTTACCTGGACGCGCTCCTGCGGTGAAACTCCCTCCATGCAGCTGAAGCGCGCACTCGCAGGCGACTGACAGTATATAGCATATATATATACAGTATATATAGCTATATATCTATCTATATATATCTATATATCTATCTATATCATCTTCTCACCTGTGTCTTGCCTCTCTTGTGTTTTCTGTCTTCTTTCACCTTTTCTCTCTCCCACTCTTGTTTTTCTTTCCTTTTTGCCTCCTTCTCCCTGCTTGTCTGTGGCTCCACCCCCAACATTTAGCCCCGCCCCTCCATGGCTCTCCACAGTCTGAGAGCTGTGACGCTGCTGGAGGGGAGGGATCCGATGCTCTGCTGCTGACTACAGGTGCGGGGGTAGGGGCGGTGAGTGGTGTCACAGTGTGTGTGACTGCGCCCCTGCTACACTGCAGCCGGCAACTCTCTGAGTACGATACGCTCATGGCAGCTTGCGGAACTACCGTGGTGGTAGGTGAAGCAGCTGCAGCAGGGACGGGCCCCCTTCTAGCCCGGGCCCTGTGGCAGCTGCTTCCCCTGCTTCCACGATAGTTCCACCCCTGCGTGCCGCATACGTGCACACTGATGACATCCATGTGACACGTACCTGAATGAAAAGCTCCTGCGGCATGCTCCGGCGTCTGGAGAAAGCAGTTTTCGGTTTTCCCAGGCGCCTAGTCTCCTTTCAATCAGCGAGACCAGACGACGCTATTAATTTCAGCTCAAAGCTTCTTAGCCTTTACTGGTTATTATAGGGGGGACCCTTCCAAAAAATGACTAACCAGCAAAGGCCAAACAGACAGCTGCTGGCTGATATTCACAGCCAAGGATGGAGCCATGGATATTGGCGGCCCCCTTCTAGACTATGAACATCAGCCCTCAGCGCCCCAGGAATGACGCATCCATAAAATCTGGAGCTTAGCCTCAACTCTTCCCACTTTCACTGCTGGTGGCAAGTGGAGTAATAGTTGTGGGGTTGATGTCAGCTCTTTTATGTCCGCAGACATCAAGCTCAAGGGGTTAGTAATGAAGAGGAGTCTATAAGACACTCCCATTACTAACCCCATAGTCAAATTTAATGAAGACTAGAGTTGAGTGACTTTGGTCGGATCGGGTTTCGGACCACCCGACCGAAACAAAATTTGAGTCGGACGACACTGGTCCGACAAGGGAAAAAAAGTCAGAGTTTCGTCCGAAACCCGACCCCCATGCAAGTCAATGTGGAATAAAAGTCTGCATTGAGCGGATGACATTCATCACACTGACAGCACACGGACACCTGGATGTCACATACGTACACACAGATGTCACATACGTACACAGACCATGGATCTTACCCGTACTGGTTTTTACAGTACAAGAGTCACCAGGATGTGTGAAGGGGCCTCAGTGAGATTGGATGGAGACATCTGTGAACAGCAATTTTCAAGTCCTGCCACAGATTCTCAATGGGACTTATGTCTGGACTGTGACTGGGGCATTCACACACATGAATAGGGGAAACCATCCATCGTGGCCCTAGCAGGATGCTTAGGGTGGTTGTCCTGCTGGAAGGTGAACCTACACCCCAGTCTCACGTCTTTTGCAGCCTCTAACAGGTTTTTCTCCAGGATTGCCCTGTATTTTGCTCCATCCATCTTCCCATCAACTCTGACCTGCTTCCTTGCTGAAGCAATGCCTCCCTACAGCATGATGTTGCCACCTCCGTGTGTGACGATGGGGATGTTTTCAGGGAGATCTGCAGTGTTTGTTTTCATCCACATATAGCATTTTGCATTTAGCCCAAAAAGGTTTACTTTGGTCTCATCTGACGAAGAGCACCTTCTTCCACATGCTTGCTGTGTTCCCTACACGGCTTTTTGCAAACTGCAAACAGGACTTCTTATGACTTGCTTTAAAAATGGCTTTCTTCTTGCCACTCATCCATAAAGGCCATAATTGTGGAATATACAAATAATAGTTGCTTCTCTAATTACTGGTGTTCTTGCTTGGGAAGTCTTGTTAGGTGGACATGTCTTGGTAGGTTTGCAGTTGTGCCATACTCTTTTAATTTTTGGATGATGGCTTGAACAGTGCTCATTGAGATATTCAGAGCCTGGGCTTTTTTTTTTAGAACTTAACCCTGCTTTACTCTTCTCCACAACTTTATCCCTGACCTGTCTGGTGTGTGCCTTTGTTTTCATGATGCTGTTTGTTCCCTAATGTTCTGGCACAAACCCCTGAGTCCTTCACAGAACAGCTGTGGTTATACTGAGAGTAAATTACACACAGGTGGACTCAATTTACTACCTATGGGACTTCTGGAAGCAATTGGTCACTCAGGATTTTATTTAGGGGTGTCACATTACAGAGGGCTGAATACAAATGCACCTCACAATTTTCAGATTTATATTATTAAAATAATTAGAAATGTATCATTTTCTTTACAGTTCACAACTACTTGCTACTTTGTGTTAGTATCACATAAAATCCCAATAAAGTACCAATAAATCAGTTATTTTTTAAGGCACTGTATATTGTCATAGACAGGGGGTGTCCATCCCATAAGTCTCCGTTGGGTCTTTTCCTCTTGTTCAGTCCCAGCTGCACTTTACGGTGTTAAACTTTAATCCTGGTCAGAGCTGTGATGAGTCCGGGCTCAGCTGGTGATCTCTGCAGTGCTAATCCTATATCTGTCACCGGCTCAGAGCATTACCTGATCACCTCCATGAGCATTGGGGGTGCAGCTCGCACATTATGTGCTTTGAAGGGAAGCAAAGCCCCATCTACAGCGACTGAAAGTGGTAACTCAAGACTGCATACTGCTGGCTCCTCAAAAGTAAAGGGTCTTGGTAACTGGAAATGCATTAGATAACTTAAAGGGGTGCTCCCATATAAAAAGATGGCATGTCGCATGCATACGCCATCACTGAATAATTGCCACACTCGAGATTATGGAGCCCACAGTACAGTTTTTCCTCACCCTGGCCACTCGCTGTGCCCAGAAGTCCCGACGGCACCATTTTTTTTTTTTGACTGCAGCCAACCCGCAGCTGGTGGCTGGGAACGTCACTTTGGAAAAAACCTTGAAACTGCTCTCTTTTCATTGTCACAATTAGTGGATGGTTTCAAAGTTCGGATCTCCACCCATAATAAAGTGATATCCCTTTAACTCCTATCTATTTTTAGCCAAATCATATATTAAATAGAACGCATTCACAATCCTGCAGTTCTGAATCCAGCTGAAATCTCCCAGAATTCACTGCTGTTTTAGTTTCTGGGATGTATGGTGAGTGGGTACAAGATCATCTTATTTATACGTTTACACATGAAGCCCAACATTGAGTATTGGAAAAAAGCAATCCTGAACCTGATGTCCTGAGCCAGTGCTTCTCTTCCTCTGTGCTAGTGTAAGGCGGCCAGGATGGTAGTCTGTTATGTTTTGGTAGCTGAGGAGGCAGGAGCAAAAACCACAAAGGCAGCCAAACATCAGAGAGGTTGGAACTAATAGGTTGTAGACCCCTAAACTAACCGCACAACTAGAAGCAGCCGTGAGACGTTCCTACGGTGCCCTGGACGCCTCGTCATAGCCAGAGAGATTAGCTACCCCTGAAGATGGAAAGAGGAAAGCTAACTGCCCCAGAGTAGAGCCCCAAAAGAATAGGAAGCCCCCAAACATATAATGGCAGTTAGACAAGTTGAAAACACGAACACAGACGGAAAATAGAATGAGCAAATGCTTGTGCCCAAAACTGTCTAGATAGGACAGCACAGGAGAGAATACTGTTTGCAACCCAGAAAAACCCTAGGAAAAACTCCCAACTAGGGTTGAGCATTCCGATACTTCCGATACCTGAAATCCAATGTAAGTCTATGGGAACAAAATATCGGAAGTACTTCCGATACTTACTTCCGATATTTTGTTCCCATAGACTTACATTGGATTTCAGGTATCGGAATGCTCAACCCTACTCCCAACACTTCTGAATCCAAAAATGCTGAGACCACACGGTCTCGACCACCTATATCAGATCTCTGGTGTGAACACGCAGCTACCCAGCAGAAAAATATCACAATAACTGAGCAAATGAACAAATACAAAAAGAGAACAGAGACCAGCACAAGCCCCCAAAGGGGACCCGGCTGAACTCAAAAACAAGGCAGCAAAAACAAGGAAAATCACACCACAAAAAAAAAACAGAAAGTAACTTATCTGAATGATAGCAGGAGACAGCAGAAAAGCTAGCTGAATTCCAAACTAGACCAGGAAGTAACAATTGATCACCGGCGAGGATCATGGGAGGTCAGCTCACTTATATCAGGCCAGTCGGTCCCACCTGATAATCATTCCTCAATTGCAGGTGGTGGACTTTTGCTGTTCAACATAGGTTCAATACCCTCAGCAACCACCAGAGGGAGCCTCAGTTCCGAAGTCGTCTCCAACACGTTCACAACAGTAGTCGTAGCAACTGGCTTTACTGTTCCCACACCCTAACGCCTCACAGATGAAACAACAAGTCCTTTCTGCTGTGTGTGCAACTAAACACTTACGGTCACTGTCCAGTTCTCCTCAGGTCCCGTCACTCCGGTTTCACAAAATATCTGAGTCGCAAGTCTTTTCAAACAACACAACTTTACAGGGTAGCAGCATCTTCATCTCATAGACAGCACATTTCACACAGAGTCTCACATCCTGCGTTTTCCCTGTCATCCGGACAGGTCCTGTTCCTTCAAGCAGCGCCCACTGCCTGGCAATCCCGGCCATATTTTTTGGACTGTCCGTGTCCCTCCTGTTCTCTCCCGTCACCAGCTTCTTGTCAGCCCCGTGTCCAGCTCCAATGGGAATAGGTGTCAGGAACGCTTTCACTCCATCTCCCGCCCAGGTCATAGAACCCAAATCCTAATTAGGGATGATCACTTTAAGTTGGTGCCCGTCTGCAATGTTCCCCTGCCTGGGGCTCCTTACTGCCGTCCGCAACTTTATCCCCACTGCCTCTAATCCTCTGCTCTTCTATCACTGCGCACACGTCCTGCCCTTGGGCAAGCTGCCCGGGCGTCTGACACAACCAGGAAGTATCCTAACTAAACTCCCCTGTTCTGTGCTGCCCCTCCCATCTAGTTAACCCCTGTGCTGCCTATCTCCTAACCTATTCTATAATACGCTCTATCTCTAGTCCTTAACTCTATAATGCCCCCTCTATTCTACACCACTATGGTCCTATACTACCTAAGATCCTGTTCTATCCCTAAGCCTATAAACAGTACATGACAGGTACAATATCTAAACATTACACATTACAGCATATGACATTACAGTGTATAAACATTCATAAACAGTGAGGTGCCGCATGTGACTGTGTGAACAGCGTCCTGAAGAGAGGAGGCACGTGAGGTTCCCTGCCACCGCCTTACACTAGATTTCTCTTTTAGCTCCTGAACCCTATTCTGACAAACATATTCTCAGCTTTTCCTATATAGAGTCCCTCCAAATTGTTAAAATTCTGGCAGCCTTCAGCCACCACTAGGGGGATCTCACTGCATACATATTTATGTAACTTTGCTTCATCTCTATGCCGTCTTATGCTGGCTCAAAATTGTCAAATTAATCATTACAGAGTTTAGGGCCTCATTACAATAAGAAAGAAAACAAAATTCATCCCTTACATGGATAGTTATTCGTGGCATGTGCAGTCAAAGCTTCCCCTGCAAATAACAGCTAGGTGCCAGATGTGGTTATTAACAGTGGGTCCTGCTTCCTTGTAACAGAGGATTTGCTACCGGGTCAAAAGTGACCAGTTTTTGCTCTTACTTTATTATTATTTACTGCTCCTCTGAGTATTTCTTTCCTTCTCTTTTTTAAATCCACCAAACTGGTCCAGAGATATGAGTCTTTTTATTTAGTACTAATTTTTACAGGTTTTTCTAGGGGGTGCGGCTCACAGGATCCTCTAGGGCGTGTCTTGGCTGCTCTGCATAATTACCTCGTGGGTCACACCTCATGTGTCACGCCTCTTCAAGAGCTTGCATTAAATAAAAGGGCCCAGAGCTCTGGAATCGTATAGCGGATTTAAAAAAGGAAAATAAAGGAATACTCAGGGAATTAGTGGGAATAAAATAAGAGCCCAAACTGGCCACTTGTAACCTGGTGACAGATTCTCTGTAAAAGGGGTTGTTAAGTTTAGGAACTCATTTTCTTTTATGAAATTTTGAGTTTATAGACGGGGTCTGCAGCTGTTCAGGATCTTCGTCTGTTGCTCAGAGAGGACAGCTTTTACAAAGGATATCTCTTGCTCTGGGGGAGCTGTCTTTTACGGAATTACTCAGAAAACCCTTTAATATAATGGGCACTGTGTAATACTCAGTTTTCCCTATGGAGGCACTGCAGAGAAACTGAACACTGGTGGGCTCAGCAGATGGATACTTTGTGATCTGTTTGCATTCAAGGAATTCTTAGTAGAGATTTTTCAAAGAGAAGAACCCCTTTAACAAACATTATAGGGTAAGAAATGGAGGTGGTTTTGCAGTAATTTTTTTTGCCCATGTACAGTGGCTTACGAAAGTATTCACTCCCTTTCAATTTTTAGTGTTTTAGTACCTCAAAACCTGGAATTTCACAGTGTTTTTTTAAGGGTTTCATCAGTTCTTATAAAGAACATGTCTACAACTGTAAACATTTGGTTTTCTTTTTTTATTGTGACGCAAAGAGCAAATAGGACAAAATAGCTAATAACTTCAGTGTGCAGAGGGGGCGTGGCTGGCCTATGGAGGGATAGGAAGCAGACCTTCTGAGCTCCTGCAATCCCTGCTATAAATCTGCATTCTTGAGCGTCCCTATGCATCGTCTACCGGCCATGGGCAGAAAGAAAGGCTCTCTGAGATCGGCTGTGACCGCTGCTGCCGCTGACGGCACTTTACACAAATACCTCCGGGACTCCGGGGCTTCAGGCCTACGGGCCTCACAGAAGCCTGTGGAGAATCCAGACTGCCCTGAAGCAGAGAGCCCGAAGCTTCCTACAACGGGGGAGAAGGCGGGGGCTGAGAACAGACTCTCCATCTCAGTGATCCCAGCGGGGAGGCCCTGCAGAAGTCTCCTGTGATGGAGCATTCCCACAGCGACAGCGACAAGCTCACAGGTGACTCCAGGCAGGATAGGAGTGTGGAGGCCCTGTCTGGACAGACCCCCCTGGAGTTTTTACTGCAGACCCCCTCCTCTCTTGAGCTACCGAAGCAGAGGGTCAGAAAGAATGCTCCTCAGTCCTGCTCATCGGCTGGCTCTGCTTCCCCTGACTCTGAGGGAGGTGAGGGATCAAGCTGGGACTGGCAGGCACACCTAAAAGCCCTACCTACCAATGCGGATCTGGACCGGCGCTTCCAGAAGCTGGAGCAATTATACACCCGCAATATGGCGGAGTTACAGAAGGATTTACATCATGTGGGCCAGAGGGTCTCGGAGGTGGAGGATGAGCATTCTTCATTGAGCTCCACTGTTGATACTCATGGCGGGGTGCTGCAGGCTCACGCTTTACAGATCTCTAACTTATGGTTCCATCTGGACGGCGTGGAGAATCGTCATCGTCGTAACAATATCCGCATTAGGGGCCTGACAGAGGACATTGGCGCGGCTCAGCTGGACGGTTGGGCGCAATCGTTTTTTGGCTCTCTTCTTAACCAGGACCCTGCGACCGCCATTGAAATTGATCGCATCCATCGATCCCTGGGACCTAAACCCACTGACCCGTCTCGGCCCCGCGATGTCATCTGCAGGATCCATTTCTTCAAAATCAAGGACCGGATCCTTAATAAAGCCAGAGAGCAAGCCCAGTTACAGTTTCGTGATCGACCCATCCAGCTGCTTCCAGACCTGGCGAGACGTACGCTTCTTCAGCGCAAGGCGCTTCGGCCGTTGTTGGAGGCTCTCCGTTCCAAAGAGATTGTTTATCGCTGGGGCTATCCCTTTCAGCTCTTGGCCCGTAAGGATGGACGGTCGGCCACCTTTCGCTCTCTGGGCGATTTACCGAATTTCCTGAGCACCTTTGAACTGCCGATGATCTCTCTTCCGGATTGGCCTAAGGTGGAGTCTCCCCGATTATGGCTCCGGGTGGCGACTGGTCGGTGGTTCGTCCGCGGGAGCACCGTAAGAGAAGAAATCGCAGGGATCCGGCTATATGATATGCATTACTGCTTATTTTCTTGAGTACTTTGTTTCCTCATGTTCAGCTTTGGAAGCCTTTGGTTGGTGGATGTACATTAGGGGGGGCGGGCTGCTGGGCTCACACGGCCTTCTCCCTTGTTGATCTTTCGCTTTATTGCGGATTAATGTAAAACGCCTGAGGATATGCTCGGGTGGGGGGGGTCGTGGTGTCTTGGGGCCGGTTCTCCGGTAAATTTACAGTGTTACTGTTTGCGGGATTGCTTGGGAATGCGGGTTATGGGGGACTGCGCTACGCAGTGCCTCACAGTTATAAAGTTATATTTTTACATTGCAGGGAGGGGGTTTGGGACAGGTTCTGTCTGTTCTGGGTAGGTTATCATGCTTGCTCTTAGGGCGATCCGGCGGGGTTGGGGCCTCGGTGGGACACCGCTTTCCTGGTGGCGCTCCGGGGTCCTGAATTTCGTGGGGTCATTGTTTCCCGATTGGGATTCAGCTTTAGTTTGAGGAATTTCGGTTCCTGTGTACATTCGGGGGGGTATGGGTTTTGTTCATGTTCTGTTTTTCTGCTAGGTTCTTTTCTTCTTCTTCTTTCTGCTCTTTTTCTACTCTTTGTGTCCGGCCTTCCTCTCGTTGGTCCTCCCGCACGGCTCCAAATTTGTTCCTCCTCTGCGTGGTCCCATGGCTGATCTCACTTTTTGTTCTTATAATGTCCGTGGCCTTAATAGTCCTGGAAAACGGGGACAGATCTTGTACCATTTGCATAAAAAAAGGGTAATGGTGGCCATGCTTCAGGAGACACATTTTAAGGCAGATCAGCTTCCCAGATGCTCAACCCGCTTCTATTCTTCATGGCACCACGCTCCGAATCCGGAGGCTAAAGTAGGTGGAGTGTCCATAGCCCTTCATAAAAGCTTCCAGCATTCGGTGGTGGAGGTAGAGGCGGGTTCAGATGGTCGCTACCTTTTTCTGAAATTGTTGATTGGAATGCATCGGTATACCTTCGCTAATCTGTATTTTCCTAACTCAGCTCAGGTGTCTTTTGGACTGGAGGTGATAGACAAGCTGACCAGGTTTGCCGAGGGTTCTACTGTTATCTTGGGGGGTGACTTTAACCTATTCTTCAATGCGGAGATGGATTCGTCAACAGGTAGGTCCTCTGTCTCTCTTGCAGCCTTGAGGCGTTTGAAGAAGGGTCTCATTGCCTTACGGGTGGTGGACTTATGGCGTACACTTCACCCTACTACAATGGATTATAGTTACCACTCATTGGCACATAATTCATATAGTAGACTGGACCACGTTTTTGTATCACACTCACTATTGGATGACAATCCCACGTGTTCCATGGGGGCGTTCTTGTGGTCTGATCATGCACCTGTTTATGGCTCATGTAGGCAGTCCTCGGCGTGTGAACGGGAGTTTTCCTGGCGCCTAAATGACAATTTATTGCAGGATGCTATGTGTGTTGCGGATGTGCGCAGGGCTGTTGGGGACTTTGTCAAGGTGCATGAGTCGGATGACACGGGCGCCCCTATACAATGGGAGTCCCTTAAGTGCGTATTGCGGGGCATATTTATCTCCCATGGTTCGCGTCTGAAAAGGGATAGGGTTAGTACGTTACGAGCTCTGCTGGCAGATCTGGGTGCTCTGGAGATGGCCAATAAAAGGAGACCATCGGACGCACGACTGGCGGAACTCTCAAATGTTCGTCATAAGATCTTGAAAATTCTAGACCAAAAGTCGCTGTGTTACCGCGATAAATAGCGCAAGAATTATTATGAGTATGGCAACAAGGCAGGCACTTTGCTCGCCAGAACCTTGCGTCCGAGGGCTCCCAACTCTTATTTATTTTCCATTAATGATCAGCGTGGCCGAACAGTTCATTCCAATGGAGAAATCTTGGAGGCCTTCCGGTCATATTATGAGACCTTGTACAATATTGACCCCTCTCCGACTGGGGACCCGTTTCTGCCATCACAGCGTATTTTGGACTACTTAGAGACCTTTGCCCCGCGACGCTTAGACCCCGGGACGATTAATGCTTTGGAGGGTGACATGACGTTGGAGGAGGTGGCCCTAGTCATCAAGGACTTAAAGTTGGGCAAAAGCCCGGGACCTGACGGGTTCACGCCCAGATTCTATCGCACATTTGGGGACATTTTGGGGCCGGTAATGCTTCGGGCTTTTAATGCTGTGGCCAGGGGAGATCAGTTTCCTTCACAGACCCTACAAGCTGTCATAACGGTATTGCCGAAGCCTGGGAAGGATCTTTCAAGTTGTGGTGACTTTCGCCCTATCTCGCTCATTAATGTAGACATGAAGGTCTACGCTAAGGTCATGGCGTGGCGGCTTCGCCCACACTTGCCTGGCCTCATACACAGGGATCAGGTGGGCTTTGTTCAGGGCAGGGAGGCGGGAGATAATACCCTAAAGACATTGGCTCTTATGGATCATGCACGAGCTTTGGGGTCACCTCTCTGCCTCCTTTCCATTGACGCTGAGAAGGCGTTTGACAGGGTGCATTGGGGCTTTTTGGCAGCAACTCTCTCATGGATTGGTCTGGGTCCCCGTATGCGCTCTTGGATTTTGGCTCTATATAGATCGCCTACGGCTGGGGTGAGAGTCAATGGGTCGCTTTCCATGCCTTTCTGTATCGGGAATGGAACGCGCCAGGGGTGCCCCTGTCACCGACCTTATATGTGCTGGTCATGGAGGCGTTGGCTAATGCCTTACGCAAGGATGCCACTCTCCAGGGGTTCTGTAGGGGTGGTTTTCATCAGAAAGTGTCCTTGTTTGCTGATTATCTCCTCATATATATGTCCTCGCCACATATAGGGATTCCTACGGTGATGAAACATTTCCAAACCTTTGGCGAGCTTAGCAATTTTAAAGTTAACCATAAGAAATCGGAGCTGCTCAATGTGTCCCTGTCGGGAGAGGAGGCGGAGAGGATAAGGCTCAGTGGGGTTTTTGCGTGGCAGCCTTTAGCCATCACATATCTGGGGGTGAAAATAGCATCGGACGCTTCCAAATTATTTGACCTTAATTATGGCGCTCTGTTGCGTCAGATTGAGGAGGATCTCAAGAAGTGGAAAGTACTGCAATTGTCTTGGTTCGGCAGAGTCAATGCTTTGAAGAGTAATATCCTTCCCAGACTTCTCTACCTGTTTCAGACCATACCTTTGGTTGTGCCTAGACCCTTTTTTGATAGATTACGGCGCGCAGCTTCGAGGTTCGTGTGGGGGTCCTCCCGTCCGCGCATACGGCATTCTATTTTGATCCGCCTAAAACTGAATGGGGGGGTCGGATTACCGGACTTTCTGTTGTATTATAGAGCCACTGTTTGCAAGAAAGTCCTAGACCTGACTTACCGAGGGAAGGAAAAACTATGGGTAGAAATAGAGAGACATAACGGCCCAGTAGCGGCACAGGGCATATTTTGGCTGCCAAAATTGGCACGCTATCGCGATGGGGACTTGTCCCTGATCTTGAGGACACTGCTGACTATATGGGACGGCTTCGCGCCCGGGGTCGGTTTAGAGTCGGTTCCTGGTCCCCTGACGCCCCTTGTTGGTAATGCTGCCTGCCCATCTTTAACGAGGGGGCTCCCTGCTCTGCCGGTTTTTGACACCTGGGTTTTTTCCCTGCGCAATTTTTACACGCAATCAGGCTACGTTGGCCTTGGGGACATTCTGGGGACGGGAGCTGGTACAGCAGGCGCGTGGTTGATATACTTTCAGATGCGTAGTTATGCCTCCTCATTGGAGGCACTGGTCCGCCCACGTTTGCGACTTACAGACTTTGAACAGCTATGTACGGGTGGGACTGCTCCTGTCCATGATGTTTCTTTCGTGTATCGCCTCTTGGTTGCGGGAGAGACAGGGGACTCTTTGCCCCCATTTGTGAGTGGTTGGGAACGGGAGTTGGGTAGAACATTCTCGCCAGACTTATGGTTTAAAGCTTTCCACATGACTCACAAGGGCACGATAGCTGGCCGTGCTCAGGAGGCGAATTACAAACTGTTGTCTCGCTGGTACAGAACCCCTTCTAGACTGGCGAAGATGTACTCCACTTGTACTGATGAGTGCTGGCGCTGCGGCAGTGGCTATGGCTCCTTCGTCCACATTTGGTGGGAATGCCCCAAGATAGTTCCAATTTGGAGGGAGGTGGGGTTATTGTTTTCTAAATATAGTGGGAGATCCGTCTCAATCACATTAGAAATGGCCCTTCTATCAATGATCCCGGGAAGGGTGCAGCTCATTAAAAAAGGGCTCCTGCATTTCTTTCTGCAGGCGGTCCGTCAATTGATCCCCAGGTGTTGGAGATCTATCCATCCACCCTCGAGAATCCAATGGGTGGAACTCATGGACGACATACGTTACATGGAGGAGCTTAGGGCAGCCGATGCAGGGAGGTCTGAGTCCTATCTGCGAATGTGGAGTGAGTGGGTGACATTTAGGGGCTCTCCGGAGTTCCGGGATTGGCTTTCTCTGGGCTGTTGAGGCTTCCAGAGGTAGAAGTGGGTGGCGGTGAATAGACTTTCTGATGGATATGGGCAATGAGTGGCTGGGTGGACAGGCGAGAGTCGGACCTTTCTCTATCTTTGTTCTCCTGTGGTTGTAAATGGCTGCACATCCAGTTGGAAGAATGTCTCAAGTGGGGTACCACAAGGCTCTGTTTTGGGCCCTGTATTGTTCAACATCTTTATCAATGATTTAGATGAAGGAATTGAGGGTAAACTGATCAAATTTGCTGATGACACAAAGCTAGGAGGGGTAGCTAATACTAGAGAAGAGAGAGAGAGGATTCAAAAGATATACATAAACTGGAGCAGTGGGCAGCAACTAACAGAATGGATTTTAACAGGGAAAAATGCAAAGTACTACATCTGGGCAATAAAAATGAAAAAAGCATATACAAAATGGGAGGAATAGGGCTAAGTAACAGCACATGTGAAAAAGACTTGGGTATACTAATTGATCACAGACTGAACATGAGTCAACAGTGTGATGCAGCAGCAAAAAAGGCAAATACAATTCTAGGATGTATCAACAGAAGCATACAGTCTAGATCACGTGAGGTCATTATTGCCCTCTACTCCTCTTTGGTCAGACCTCATCTGGAATACTGTGTCCAGTTTTGGGCACCACATTTTAAAAAAGACATCAACAAACTGGAGCAAGTTCAGAGAAGAGCCACCAGAATGGTGACCGGTCTGCAAACCATGTCCTATAAGGAACGGTTGCAGGATTTGGGAATGTTTAGCTTGCAAAAAAGAAGACTGAGAGGAGACTTAATAGCTGTCTACAAATATCTCAAGGGCTGTCACATTGTAGAAGGATCATCTTTATTCTCATTTGCACAAGGAAAGACTAGAAGCAATGGGATGAAACTGAATGGGAGGAGACACAGATTAGATATTAGAAAAAACTTTTTGACAGTTAGGGTGATCAATGAGTGGAACAGGCTGCCACAAGAGGTGGTGAGTTCTCCTTCAATGGAAGTCTTCAAACAGAGGCTGGATAGACATCTGTCTGGGATGATTTAGAGAATCCTGCTTTGAGCAGGGGGTTGGACCAGATGGCCCAGGAGGTCCCTTCCAACTCTACCATTCTATGATTCTATGATTCTATTGTCTTTTCTTCCTCTGCTCTTCTTTTTCCTTTTCTTTGGCTTTTGCTTTTCTTTACTCTTTTCAGTTTCTTCTTATATTTTCCTTTTATGGTGGATGCTGCCTCTCTCATTCTGTTCTTGAAGTTTATTAAAGCAAAGTGCCTGGGTATTGTGAACAATGTTCCTATGAGTTTACCAGAGCCCGGAATACTACTGAATGCTATGTTTCTAAACATTACTGTATAATTCGGTGCTGGAGGTTGTCTTGTGTTCTAGATGTACTTGCTCTATTTCATTGCCGAGAGAGGCGCTGCACTATAACTGTTTATGCAACTTGTTTGTTGCCTTTTGTATTACATAAATGCTATAATAAAAACTATTTGAACCATAAAAACTTCAGTGTGCATAGGTATTCACCCTCAAAAGTCAGTATTTTGTAGAGATTTCTGCTTCAGCTTTCTCAAGTTAGATGGTTTCATCTGGTGAACAGTAATCTTCAAGTCTGACCACAGGTCTGGGCTTTGACTAGCCCGCTCCAAAACATTTACACATTTCACCTTAAACCACTCGAGTGTTGCTTTATCAGTATGCTTTGGATCATTGTCTTGCTGGAAGGTTGACAAACAAACAGGTTTTGCTCAAAAATATCCCTGTATTTTGCACCATCCATCTTCCTCTCGACTTAGACCATTTCTGTTGTCCCTGCTGCCGAAAAACATCCTCACAGCATTATGCTGCCACCACCATGTTTCACTGTGGGGATGGTGTTCTTGGGGTGATGATCTGTGTTGGTTTGGAGCCAGACATAGCTTTTACCTTGGTGGGCAAAAAGGTCTCAATTTTGGTCTCATCTGACCACAGCACCTTCCTCCATACATTTGAGGACTCTCCCACGTACCTTTTGGAAAACTGAAAACGAGCCTTACAATTTTTGTGTGTAAGCAAAGGCTTTTTTTCTGCTCTTCCATAAAGACCACCTCTATGGAGTCTATGGCTTATTGTGGTTGTATGGACAGATACTCCAGTCTCTGCTTGGGAACTCTGCAGCTCCTTCAAGGTTACTTTTGGTCTCTGTGGGTCCTCTCTGATTAATGCCTTCCATGCCCGGGATGAGAGTTTTGGTGGGTGGCCTTATCTTGGTAGGTTTGTTGTGGTACGAGCACCATGTTTTTTCCATTTGATGATAATGGATGTGATGGTGCTCCGGGGAATCATCAGCGATTGGGACATTTTTTATATAACTCAACCCTGACTTGTACTTCTCAACAACTTTGTCATTGACTTCATGGTGTTGTTTGGATATCTCCTTGGTCTTCATGGTGGTGTTTGGAGATCTTCTTGGTCTTCATGGTGGTGTTTGGAGATCTTCTTGGTCTTCATGGTGGTGTTTGGAGATCTCCTTGGTCTTCATGGTGTTGTTTGGAGATCTCCTTGGTCTTCATGGTGGTGTTTGGAGATCTCCTTGGTCTTCATGGTGGTTTGGAGATCTCATTGGTCTTCATGGTGGTGTTTGGAGATCTCATTGGTCTTCATGGTGTTGTTTGGAGATCTCCTTGGTCTTCATGGTGGTGTTTGGAAATCTCCTTGGTCTTCATGGTGTTGTTTGGAGATCTCCTTGGTCTTCATGGTGGTGTTTGGAGATCTTCTTGGTCTTCATGGTGGTGTTTGGAGATCTCCTTGGTTTTCATGATGGGGTTTGGAGATCTCCTTGGTCTTCATGGTGGTGTTTGGAGATCTCCTGTCATGGGTGTATCGCCACGAGGATCGTCGCGATTACACACTCTGACTTCTCACAGCTGAGTTGCTGTTTCTTTGTGTTTGGTAATGAGGGAGTTAATTTTACCTAGCTCTTTGCTAAGACTAGGTCCAGCCTCGCCCGGCTGCTTTTGATTATGTTCTAATTAGATTCCTTCATATACCTGCCAGTCTGCTTGTTAGATGCCGGTGAAAGCATTCATGTAGTCTAGCAGACTGGATCGGTTCTGAGAATACTTAAGCTAAGAGCTCCTTAGTTGTTTTTACTCTTACAGCTTATAGTTTATCTCTGAGACCTTAGGTGTTCCTACTGTGTGTGAGTGTTGTATGTAAGACTTTATTTACTTTATTTCTTGTCTTTCTTGTATGTCTTTCTGTTCATTAACCGTTACCTGTTCATTCCCTTTGGTGGTAATCAGGGTCCTTCTTAGGACTAGATTACAGTTGGCAGGGATTGATAGGAGACAGGGTTTACGCTGGTGGCCTGGACCTCTGTACCTTTAACAGTACCTCCAGGTAGAGGGATTAGTTAGGACCCCAGTTTAGGGTCAGCATAGACCCTGGTCACCCTCTAGCCGGAGACAGTGTATAACGGATTCCGTATTGACCCACTGGACATTGTCAGGTAATTCTATGTTATCATATATCTATGCGCATGTTATATAGGATGTTGCCCTTTTGATATAGATTACTGACATCACATATATATATATCTGCTATACAGCGTGACATTTTCACCGGCCATACTAAAGATTCTCCCCAGCTGTCATGGATCCAGTAGCCCAGCTGGCCCGGCAGTTGCAGGGGTTGTCCATGGAGTTTGCAGACATTAAGTCCAAGGTTTTGTCCCCCCGGAGCAAACCAGATCTGAACCTAAGGTTGCTCTCCCGGACAGGTTCACTGGTGGGCGGGACAAATTTTTTACTTTCCGGGAGGCATGTAAATTGTACTTTCGGCTGCGGCCTCGGTCATCTGGGAGTGAAGAGCAGAGGGTGGGAATTGTTATCTCGCTCTTACAAGGGGACCCTCAATCTTGGGCGTTCTCTATTCCTCCAGGCTCCCCAGATCTCCAGTCAATGGATCGATTTTTTACTGCCCTGGGTCTGGTATATGATGATCCGGATCGAGTTTCCCTTGCTGAAACAAAGTTACGTAAAATACGGCAAGGAAATCGTCCAGCGGAGGAATATTCTTCTGAGTTCCGTAGATGGGCAACAGATACTCAGTGGAATGACCCAGCTCTTAGGAGCCAGTTTTGTCAAGGGTTGTCTGACAAATTAAAAGATGTGTTGGCTCAGTATGATTCTCCTCCATCACTGGAGGCTGCTATGGCCCTCGCTATTCGCATTGATAGACGAATTCGGGGAAGACGTGAGGTAACTCCGCCTCCCGTGATGACTCCGCCTACTACTAAAGTCCCTTATACTGAGGTTCCCCTGGTCTGTTCTGAGGAACCCATGCAGTTGGGAGGGACATCTTTTTGTAGGAGAGAATCGGCGGTGCGCCGCAAGACTAGAAGGTGTTTCTTTTGCGGGAGAGAGGGACATTTTGTTGGGGGGTGTCCATCCCGGGCGTCTTTGAGCAAAGGAGTTAACCTGGGAGTGTGTATTTCGTCCCCAAATCCCTCTCAGTTTCTCGTGCCTGCGGAGGTGGTGATTGGTACTAGAACTGAGAGGATTTCTGTTTTTCTTGATAGTGGGTCCGGGGCTAATCTGGTGGACGCTCGGTTTGCCCAGGTGCATGGTATGCAACTGAGTGTATTGGCCAAACCGGTCCCTATAGTCTCTATTGATTCTAGACCTCTCGGTCAAGGTAGCTTGGTACAAGCTGTTCATAACATAGATCTTCGAGTAGGGGCAATACATAAAGAGCAATTGTCTTGTTATGTGTTGGAGGGTCTACCTACTCCTATTGTGTTGGGACTTCCTTGGTTGGCTAAACATAACCCAGTGATTGATTGGCAATCCAGAAAGATAAGCCAGTGGGGTGAATTTTGCAGGAATAACTGCATGAGCACGGTCATCGGTGCGGTTGTGCCTAGGACTTTGTCTCCTTTTCTGGAGGACTTTGGGGAGATGTTCTCAGAGGAGGGGTGTAAAGAGTTTCCTCCTCATCGCGCATATGACGGCTCAATAAAGTTGCTTCCTGATGCCTTATCTCGTACTTTCCCAGGGGCCGGGAAGACGGATGATCCGGTTCCTATTCCTCAGGAGGGAGTTGTAGTGTCAGCTGTATGCTCTGAGCTTGAGGGGGAGGTATTGGGGGCTCAGGGGGACGCCCCTGTGGGACTTCCAGGGAGACTGATAGTTCCAGATCGGTTAAGACTGAAGGTTACGGGGAACCGTTACAAACGGATGGCTGATAGGGGGAGAGTTTTTGGTCTAGATCTGAAGGTGAACGATCTGGTTTGGTTGTCTACCAGGAATATAAAACTTAAAGTTTCCTCCTGGAGGTTGGGTCCCAGATTCATCGGGCCGTACAGGATCAGTTCCATAATTAACCCGGTGGCATTTCGTCTGGACCTCCCTCCTACGTTTAAAATTCATAATGTGTTTCACAAGTCATTACTTAAAAAGTATGTGGCACCAGTCATACCGTCACCTCTACCTCCTCCTTCAGTGGTGGTCAATGATAACGTGGAATTTCATGGGTCGAAAATCATTGACTCACGTCTCAGTCGCCGATCCCTTCAGTACTTGGTTCATTGGAGGGGGTATGGTCCTGAGGAGAGGACGTGGGTCCCTGCGTCTGATGTTAACGCAGATCGATTGGTTCGGACCTTTCACACAACTCACCCGGGCAAACCTGGCCCTGAGGGTCCGGAGTCCCCTCGTAGAGGGGGGGGTACTGTCATGGGTGTATCGCCACGAGGATCGTCGCGATTACACACTCTGACTTCTCACAGCTGAGTTGCTGTTTCTTTGTGTTTGGTAATGAGGGAGTTAATTTTACCTAGCTCTTTGCTAAGACTAGGTCCAGCCTCGCCCGGCTGCTTTTGATTATGTTCTAATTAGATTCCTTCATATACCTGCCAGTCTGCTTGTTAGATGCCGGTGAAAGCATTCATGTAGTCTAGCAGACTGGATCGGTTCTGAGAATACTTAAGCTAAGAGCTCCTTAGTTGTTTTTACTCTTACAGCTTATAGTTTATCTCTGAGACCTTAGGTGTTCCTACTGTGTGTGAGTGTTGTATGTAAGACTTTATTTACTTTATTTCTTGTCTTTCTTGTATGTCTTTCTGTTCATTAACCGTTACCTGTTCATTCCCTTTGGTGGTAATCAGGGTCCTTCTTAGGACTAGATTACAGTTGGCAGGGATTGATAGGAGACAGGGTTTACGCTGGTGGCCTGGACCTCTGTACCTTTAACAGTACCTCCAGGTAGAGGGATTAGTTAGGACCCCAGTTTAGGGTCAGCATAGACCCTGGTCACCCTCTAGCCGGAGACAGTGTATAACGGATTCCGTATTGACCCACTGGACATTGTCAGGTAATTCTATGTTATCATATATCTATGCGCATGTTATATAGGATGTTGCCCTTTTGATATAGATTACTGACATCACATATATATATATCTGCTATACAGCGTGACATCTCCTTGGTTTTTATGATGGGGTTTGGAGATCTCCTTGGTCTTCATGGTGCTGTTTGGAGATCTCCTTGGTCTTCATGGTGGTGTTTGGAGATCTCCTTGGTCTTCATGGCGTTTGGTTAGTGGTGCCTCTTGCTTAATGGTGTTGCAGCCTCTGCGGCCTTTCAGAAAAGATGTGTAATATAATGACAGACCATTGAACACTTAGATTGCACACAGGTGGACTTCCTGTGTGACAAAAGAAGTGAATACATATGCACATGGCATTTTTTAGTTATTTGATACCATATATTTTTCTCATTTCACTTCTTCACCAACTTAGATTATTTAGTGCTGATACATCACACACTAATCGGAATACAAAAGTATTTAACCATAGGTTGTAATGTAACAAAATAGGTAAAAAGTCAAGGGGGTGAATACTTTTGAAAGCTACTGTACAACTAATAGAAAGAGCCCTGTAAGCACAATGAAGTGTAATGCTCCTTGCCTGCAGGCCAACTTCGGTAGACCAGAGATTAGCGGCATAGGACGCATTAATTGCCTCCCCGTCCGCTCGGTCTGCCCTCTCGTGCCGCCTTTTTCCCCCGCTCCGTTTCTGAGCTATTACTAATGTAGGAAAATCAGTAACATTAGTCATCTTAAAAGGGCTATTACTCAAGATGATTTAAATTGTGGAAATGTCAGCGGTGCTTGTGCGCTCCCTGCTAGAGATGCTGTGATTTACACCCACTGACACCATCATGCCACAAAGCAGGAACAGAGAAAAATAGTAAATGACTTATATTCTTCCCCGGACAGAATGTGGAGCATAACATCTCTTCAGCGTCCGCACGGTCAGCCATTAGTCACATTAGCTACGTGCTGTACCGGGATGATACTGCGGGGGTTAAACATGGTGTCATGGAACCTACAAAGATATTCGTAAGGATGTTGTATGAGCGTGTATATAGATGTTAACTGGGCAATAAACGGAAATAATGCGTCCCCAAGGAGGTGAATAACAAATGCAGCTCTGCTACATCTATTAGCGTTCCACAGTCAGTCCCCATACAATAAGCTGATCTCAGGGCGTCCTGCCGCTGCTGGGAACACCATCAATCAGTTGTGGTCTGCAGGAATATACAGAAGCAAGTGTTCAGTTTCTCTGCAGTGCCTCCGCAGGAGAAAAGAAGTATTACAAGGTGGTAATTTATCCTCCAGACTCTCTGTAGCCGCACTCCATTTTAGTTAATTGCAAAGTGTTTATCTAAAAAAGCAATTTTTACCCCTTATGAAAAATAATTTTCCATCCTCAGGAGTAGAGGGATTTTATATTCTGTAGTTTACTGCTCATTGCCTACGTTACCGGCCACTGCAGAAGTCTATCAGAGGTGGCCGCTGATCTAGGCAGTGAACACGGCTCTTGAAGCCACTCATGAACATAGAACATGAGACCACCCCTTTAATAGATGAGGCTCAATTAAAATAAAGTTAACCCCTTAATGACCACCGTGACGTTACGCATGTGGTGATTTAACTGTCCCAATTTAATTATTTTGATATTTCTTGGGTTGCCAGATTCATTTTTAGTGCTTGCTGTATGATGCATAACGCTGGTTTTTAATATAATTTTACCATTTTTTTTATATTTTATTTTTGTTTTGTTAGGGATAAAAAGTAAAAAAAAAAATGTTGACGTTTTTGGTTTCTCTCTTTCGTAGATGAACACGTCCTTGCTGGGAAGCATCGGGATGCTGAACTCCGCACCTCAGCTGCGCTGTATTAAAACGTACCAGGTGCCCCCCGTTCAACCAGCATCCCCTGGTTCGCTCAACGCCCTAAGACTGGCAAGACTCATCTGGACTTCCAACCGCAATGTCATCCTTATGGCGCACGACGGCAAAGAGCATCGATTCATGGTCTAGCGATTGTGCGGCTCGTGCCCACCCATTGCCTCCCACTTTACAAAATGTCTATAGCATGATCACTGCAGAAATTGGTGTTGTCATATCATACATGGGGTAGACTTTGCTGTGTTGGTGCTGCATGATTTCCCAGTAATGAGAATGGGAGTTCTTTCATGTACATAGTATGTGTGGGAGTTCCCCTATTCCTCTCTGTAAACCCCAATAATGGAAGAGGCTTCCGCAGTATACGTTCTACTATGAAGCTAATTATGAAGCTGAATATTCTAGACATAGTCAATATATAATGGTGAGTAACTTTATAACAGTCAGTGATATCATGTCTTCCACTCCTGACACAACCAGAGCTGCATTCAGAATTCTGCCGTGGCTGCGTTCGAAATTTAGCCTGAGCTGCATTCAGAATTCTGCCAGAGCTGCGTTTGGAATTCTGCCAGGACTTCATTCGGAATTCTGCCAGAGCTGAGTTCAGAATTCTGCCAGGGCTGCGTTTAGAATTCTGCCAGAGCTGCCTTCAGAATTCTGCCAGGGCTGCGTTTAGAATTCTGCCAGAGCTGCGTTCAGAATTCTGCCAGAGCTGAGTTCAGAATTCTGCCAGGGCTTCGTTCGGAATTCTGCCAGAGCTGAGTTCAGAATTCTGCCAGGGCTGCGTTTAGAATTCTGCTAGAGCTGCGTTCAGAATTCTGCCAGATCTCCGTTCAGAATTCTGCCAGGGCTGCACTCAGAATTCTGCCAGAGTTGCGTTCAGAATTCTGCCAGAGTTGTGTTCAGAATTCTGCCAGAGTTGCGTTCAGATTTCTGCTGGGACTGCGTTCAGAATTCTGCCAGGGCTGCATTCAGAATTCTGCCAGTTGTTGCATAAAGACTCATCCCTAGGAACAAAGATGAAGGTTATATACAGAACCTGGTGTAGACTGCAAAACCCAAAGTAAATGTAAAATTGAGCAGATCCTGAAGCAGCTGCATATCTTAGCTCAGCACTAAAGACTGCCATACACCTCATATAGCTGTCATCCCGAAAAGTATTCTTCCAAACTCCCCGATACACATGGAATACGATGGGGTCGAGCAACCATATCTGTGTTCTCCTTGGGGTAAGAAGAATAAGCTTCTGCCAGACAACTGTCTAAAGCTAAAAACTGATTGGGCATATTGAAATACAACTGCCCAATCCTTCTCCATACAAGTTAGATGATCAGCTTGTCCTCATGAAATCGACTGGTTGTTCCAACACTTATCTAATGAATATGCCCCCCTAAAAAAAAAAAAAAAAAAAATGTTTTTGAATGCTGCTCCAGATGTGTTTGGAGGATCTCCTCTGAAAATTAAAGGATTGGGCATATTGAAATCCAGCTGCCCCATCCTTCCTTTCTCCATCATCTGCCGTTTTAGTGTAAAGTCGGAACCTCACCATACACATCTGTAGATGTAGTAGGTTTTTTTTTCTAACTTTTATTTAATGCCACCTTAAAAATCAGTGATGTTTTTTTGAATGCTGCTCCGGATGTGACTGGAGTATAGCACTTGAAAGATGCATGTCTGTAAAGTCACTTGACATTCTATGTAGATAATATCTGGGTATAAATGGTGTTTGAAGGTGATCCTACACTAACGCGATATACTCCCCTGTTACACTTGGATATCTTACGCCAATCATTCCCGTCACATTCCCTCCTACGCTGCGCGGTTTTTGTATGACCAAATTGTTTACATTTAGCAACATTGTGTTGAGGAGGTGTCATTTCTTTTCTGAACTTTCTTCCTGTGTTGTATGTTGTCTTGGTTCTCTATCTGTGTATTTTATTTGCCATGTGATGCAGGTATTTAGCTTTGTACTTAGCGCTATGATTTATTTAAGATGGTGTGATCCCGATTAAAGTATGACTGTGTTCGACTGTACATATGATGTTTCTTATATTTATCATGTATTGCACACCCCAAAAGTCATGGTGGTTTGTAAAGTCAGATTCAAGTCAAGTAGGCGGAGCTGTAGGAGGTGGAGTCTTTTCAGCAAATCCACATCTTAACCCAGTAAAGACTCCTGATTGGCTAAGGAGATGTTTCCATCCCCCTGCTCCACCGACCCAACCAAGAAACATAGTTAAGGTTCACATATTTGTGCAAAGTTGGTTTTGCAACTAATGAGGGATTTCCGATCCTATAAACTTTACTGTTTGAGCTTACACATTTCTGTCCCTACAAAACTACATTTGGGTCATTAATTCATGGCAAAATGGCCTCCGTTGTGCTGTCACACATTATGCAAAGACGTGAGCTCGAATCCCCCATACCTTAGAGAAGTCACCTGAGTCATGTTCCCGTTTTCAGGTTCATACAGCCCAAGAAGTATCACAGAGCCGGCCCCATGGAAAGGAGGTAATGTTCCATAAAAGTGTTATGTGGTGGAGGGTATTTTGCTGTATCACTTTGTTCTTGGGTCCAGAGATATTTTGCCTTTTGTTACATTCGGTGGGTTCAACATTTGAATTAATTGGGAAACCAAGTTATTTTCTTTTGCACCATCTGATTGTATGGATTAATTTCAGTCCTTTCTAAGAAGAATTTCAAGCCTAAATAAAATCAGGTACCTAAAACAGAACTGAATAAAAGAGCCGTATAATCTATGTTATGCTTTACGCAGGGCCTGAAAGGAGCAGAGCATGACACATGAATTCTCTGCTTGGTGTCACTCTCCACCCACTCAGTCTCTGCACTGAGCATAACACAGGGAATCCTTCTTACCCAATTTGTTCCTTTAAATTCCCTAGTACTAGTGATTTGGCTAGCACAGTGGCTCATGCTAGGTGATAAATTTTAGCGCATCTTAAGTCACGTTTTGCATTTTATGCCACACCTATTTCCTCTTAGAACACACCCATGCTTAACTAAGCCACACCCATGCTCAGCTAAGCTCACACATGTGCTTAACGAAGCCACACCCATGTTCAGCTAAGCCCACACCTGTGCTTAACTAAGACATACCCATGTTCAGCTAAGCCACGCCTGTGCTTAAGTAAGCCACAACTATGTAAAGCTAAGCCACACCTGTGCTTAACTAAGACACACCCATGTTCAGCTAAGCCCACACCTGTGCTTAACTAAGACACACTCATGATCAGCTAAGCCACGCCTGTGCTTAAGTAAGCCACAACTATGTAAAGCTAAGCCATGCCTGTGCTCAACTAAGCCACACCCACGCACAACTAAGCCACGCCTGTGCTCAACTAAGCCACTCTCAGCTAAGCCAGACACATGCTCAATTAACCCACACAACCCTGCCAAATGGGTAGGGTTGCCAACTTTAATTATTTTATTTTTTTCCAGACACCTAATAAAAAAATCACAGACAGACAACATAACAGACATATTGGAAAACCGTAATAAATTATTAAACTCCTAAGTGGCACCTGTCTACGAGCCATAATTCTGATATGTAGTCATTAGCTGATTTGTAAAATAATTATAGTCATAATATTTTCTTCAGCTTTAAAAAAATAAATCACAGAAACATCTTTTTTTTTTTTACGAACAGACAGAATAAAGTGTCCTGTTTTTATGGATTGTTCTGGAATCTTGGACGGTTTGCAATCCTGTGAATGAGTTGGAGAAAATGTCTAAAACACATAATTGGTCTAAAGATTAATGCAACATTATGCACCAAAGATAAAAAATATATTTATTAACGTCTCCTAGTTGCCCAACTTCGTTACATCAGAACAATACATGGAGGATCCCTTTAAATTTTAGTTTTCATTTATATGCTTTTTTTCTATAATTATAAATATCAATGAGGATTTTATTGAAATAATATTATGTATAATATAAAATAAATAAGGTGTCTACCTGCTATGTGCTGCTCTTACAGGTAGAATCCTCTGGATGGGGGAAGGTAGAACCCCAAGAACAGAACATTGCTATTTTTCTTCCATTGGATAATTGAGTTTTTATACTTATCACATTATAGCTTCTACTCTAAAACCTTGTGGAAAATCTTATTTTTACCATCTCACACTGGTAGAATAGTAAAAAACTCAAAACCTCCCACCATGATGGGAATAAACATCAAATACATTTAAGATCTTCTTACCCAGAAATAGCCACGATGATGAACACGTGCTGCTACGTACTCCCCAGGAACATAATTAAGTACCTTATATTTGATCTCCTGCTATCTTGAATTAATCATGAAGTATACTGGATGCCCTGCTGTCCTGGAGTAATCTTGTAGTATACTTGCTGCCCTTCTGTCCTGGACTCTAGCTATGAAATGTACTGGATTCCCTGCTTTCCTGGAGTAACCATGATGATTTTCTTGAGTAATTATAAAGTATACTTATTTTCCTGTCCAACTTAATCCTGACCAAGAACTATACATTTTCCTGCAAATAGCAGTCAAAAACTTCTGAATTCCTGATGTCCTGGAGTAATCATGAAGTATTCTTGATGTTCTGGATACATCAACAAGTATACGTCCTGTAATAATCACATTAATTATTCTTGATGTTCTGGAATGATCATGTATACTATATGTCCAGCTGTCCTGGAGTAATCATGAAACATTCTCAATGTTCTGGATGTACTGCTGTTCTGGAGTAATCATGAAGTATGCTGGATGCCCTTGAGTAATCATGTAATATACTGGATGTTCTGCTGTCCTGGAGTAATCATGACATATACTGGATGTCCTGGAGTAATCAACAAGTATACTTTCTCCTGCTGTCCTGTAATAATCATGAATTATTCTTGATGTCCTGGAGTAATCATGAAGTACATTGTATGTCTTGCTGCCTTGGTTTAATCATTAAGTATACTGGATATCCTGCTGTCCTGGAGTATTCATCCAGTAATACTGTATGTCCTGCTGTCCTGGAGTAATCTTGTAGTACACAGACAGCCCTGATGTCTTGGAGTAATTGTGAATTATTCTTGGAGACGCGTTGTCCTTGAGTAATTATGACGTATACTTATCTACTTGTCCAGCGTAATCCTGACCAATAATTATATGTTTTTCTGCAAATGGTAGTCAAATACTCGGCTTGATGTCCTGCTGTCCTGAAGTAACCACTCGGCACTGTATACTTCATGTCATTCTGTCTGGAAGTCTTGGTTTACTGAGTACTTGCCTGTATTTTGTGATCATAGCCAAGAACTATACTCATTATTTCATGATGAATGATGATACACCATTATGCAGGAGTAACCATGATATATAACGGTTGTTTTCCTGTTTTGGACTTATTATGATCATTAAGTTTATTTAATGCCCTCATGTGTTGTTTCTTCATGTCCAAGAACCCTTGTATATGCCATTTTCGTAAGTCTTTGAGTAGTCACAAGCTCTACTTGATGTCCTGGGGTGATCTAGGCTTTTGCCTAATATCTTCTTATCTGGATTTTGATTTTCCAGTTGTAAATATTTTTATTTCAGTCTTTGTAATTGACAACCTTTTCAATCTTGGCACAGATCATTCCATTCACAAATCTCGTGACCCTATGTACCTTTTTCTGGTAGCGCTGTAAGATATATGTCACAAGTCGGACGGGTGATCTTTCTTTTCTGACTGCATTTTCCAATGTATATCATACATGAAGTCGTCAGACTCTGGGTAAGTTCCAAAAAAGCCCATGTGTGCTGAACGGGCAACCCACTGATGAGAAGAGACCCATGTATGTGACTATGAGGTGTGCTGAACCGACAGCCCACTGATAAGAAGAGGCCCATGTGTGTGACTATGAGGTGTACTAAGCGAGGATACACAAAGCTTGGACACGAAGCAGTCTGGGCAGTGTCATAGAAAGAAACATTATACTCCATATTCTCCTACCAAGAAGTAATCATGGCGTATCTGTGTCTCCTACCAAGAAGAAATCATGGCGTATCTGTGTCTCCTACCAAGAAGTAATCATGGCGTATCTGTGTTGTCTTACTATCTTGGTGAATCAATGAAATATACTTGATGTCCTCCTGTCTTGGATTAATTATGATGATAAAGTTTACTGAATGACCTCCTGTCCAGCATGACCATATCCAATAAATAACTCCCAAGTCTGTCCAGGAGAAACCTTGAACTCTGCTTAATGTCCTCCTATCTTGGAGCAACCATTAACTTTGCTGTTGTCCAGTGGGATCACAACCAAGAACTTTTCCCTGTGCCCTCCTGTTTTGGAGTATCTATGTCCTTTTATCTCAGATGAAAATGAGAAGTACAATAGCTGACCTATAAGTCAATGGCCAACCCTTTAACAAGCGTTGCAACATGACCACGGATAATACCCCAGCTAGAAATGTATCTACAGACAGCTGCAGCTTACGCCTCATCAGGCTACAGCAGGGTAACGGTTTTCTTTAAAGGTATCAACTGAATATGGAGTTATATTGGCAATGCTCCACGGAGAAAAGTATGAAAATGATGTGTCTTGCAGAAAGAAAGAGAACTATTTTGCAAGTGACATCAGAAATGTTACCTTGTGTCCTCCTCATTTCTAGAAGTAATCAACAAGTCTAACCTGTGTCCTCCTGTCTCTGAGTTATCATAAACTCTACCTTATGTGCTCTTGTTTTGTGGTTATCATGACTTCTACCATTTGTCTACAGGTCTCGGAGTTATTATGAACTCTACCTTATGTCATCTTGTTTCATAGCTATCATGGATTCTACCCTATGTGCTCCAGTCTTTGAGTTAGCACGAACTCCACCACTTTCCCTCCTGTCTCAGAGTTATTATGAACCTTAGCATATGTCCTTTGGTCTTGGAATAACCATGATCTTTATCATATAACCCTGGTCTCAGAGTTATGATGAACTCTTCCCTATGTCGTACTGTCTTGGAGTAACCTTGGACTCTACCCTATGTCCTCCTATGTTGGAGTTATCATGAACTTTACACTATGTCCTCCATTTGTCCACCCATCTTCGAATTAGCATGAACTCTGTGCTTTTGTCTGAGTTATCATGAACCCTTTATCATGTCCTCAGTCTTGGAGTAATCATGGATTTTACCCTATACCCTCCAGTCTTGAAGTAACCATGACTTACCCTATGTCCTCAGGTGTAGGGGTAGTCATGGTCTTTACCCTATACCATCCAGTCTTGGAATAACCATGGACTTTACCCTATGGCCCTTGGTCGTGGAGTAACCATGGACTTTATCCTATGTCCTCCAGTCTTGGACTAACTATGGACTTTATCCTATGTCTTCCAGTCTTGGAATAACCATGGACTTTACACTATGTCCTCCAGTCTTAGGGTAAGGTTCATGGTTACTAAAAGACCAGAGGACATGGGTTAAAGTCAATGGTTAGTACATGTCTTGGAGGAACCATAGACTTTACCCGATGTCCTGCTGTGTTAGAACTTTACATTATGTCCTCTTGTCTTTCACTTATCATGAACGGTAGCCCCATGTCCTCCTGGCTCAGGTATTCTGAGCCTAAAATGTATTCAATGTTCTCTTGTCTATTAGTAATAATGGAGTATATTTAATGTAAGGATCAATCATGAAATATACTTGTACTCCTGTGCAATATCTGTGACATACCTTTTTTAGAATTAACTTTGTCACTTTCTATTCAGTTTTCAAAACCAATATCTCCTATTGAAAAGACTTGGGGCTTAGTGGTTGATCAAGGACATGGTTGATCACCAATTAGCGGTGATGAGAAGAAATCATTAAACTTTCCTTTCAGCTGTGTGACATTTATGAGAATTGCTTCTGTAACCTGCTCAAGTCATATCTTCTGTCAACTTCATAGTACAGATGATAAAAGCCAATCTCTTGTCGTGGGCCCTGCTTTACTGCATGTCCTACACTGTATTTTATATTGTTAGGAGGTGATGGCATCGTAACCATTCGAGAAGCCTTGCTGTGCCGTGGCCTTTTAGAAGGCCTCATGTTATTGTGATGAGGCTTATCCTATTTTTGAGAATAGGACATATATATTAAGGCTGCCACATGTTTACGTTAGTGTCAAATGCTATAGAATCTTCAGAGACACGTGGTCCTACGACTTATTAATGCGGAGGAGTATGAAGTAAGTAGTAGATGGTCATATCATAACCGAGAGACATGATTGTTTTTCTCCAAAGTAATTACACGACAACACAAAAAACATCAAAAATATCACAATAGAATAAGCAATGAAGCTCAACGTAAAAGTCAACATTAATGTACATGTTTTTATCGGCTCGCGTCCCATCAGGTCCTTGATCATGTCACTAAAAGGATAGGATATCTGAACATTTTTTTAAAAAAAATTTGTAAATAATCCCTTTAACAAAAGTTTATTTGGCTTTGTATTTACCCCAATGTTTCTTTAATTACGTCTTCCTTATGTCTTCTTTTAATCCATGAAATATAGAGCTCTTTCACCTGAGGACAAAATGTC
This sequence comes from Oophaga sylvatica, assembly GCA_033576555.1. Lineage (NCBI taxonomy): Eukaryota > Metazoa > Chordata > Amphibia > Anura > Dendrobatidae > Oophaga > Oophaga sylvatica. The sequence continues at coordinate 978,292,716 of JARQOD010000001.1, read as the reverse complement.
CACCATTTCCGAGCCAGACAGGCACATTGGCTCCGAAGAGGAAGGGGGGAGGTAGATGGCTATAATAAGACTTAAGCGTATGCCACACTAAACAGCGTCGCTAACGAGATCGCTAAAAAACGTCACTATTTAGCGATCCCGTTAGCGACGTTGTTGTGTGCGGCATCTAGCGACGACGTGGCCCCTGCTGAGATCCTGCTGTGATCTCGTTCGTCGCTGACATCGTTCCGGACCCTATTTTTATCGTCGGCGTCCCGCTGGTAAGTATATATCGCTGAGTGTGGCACCTTTTTGTTAGCGATTTAGCGGTATTTTGTACCGCTAAAGTCGTTAATGAGATCGCTAACCGCGATAGCGTCCTTAACGACATCGCTAAATTAGGCAGCCACTAGCGATATTATAACAATCACGCTAGCGATCTCATTAGTATGCGACGTTAACGAGATCGCTAGCGGGATTGTTTAGTGTGGCAGTACCTTTAATCTCAAGATTGAATTGTTCCAATCTATTCCCCTTTCGGCCTTGAAGATATGAAGGATCTTGCTGCCCCTATGGACATTAGGTTGTCAATGAGCTGGCCCTATGGACATTAGGTTGTCAATGAGGACCAACAACAAATACTAGATAAATGTAGGGTTTCCTCATATTCATATGCAACCACCATATTTTCACACTATTTGCATCTACTTGGTTGATTATGGAGGATTTTATGTGTGGTCCGCAGCTGAATCCAATTCATATAAATCGGGTTTACACATTCTCAAAAATTAGATTTTGTGGGCCTCTTTGAAAACAAGCACCAGGCTACATATTTTCTGCACACACCACATGGAAAAGCTGAGAATTATCCACAGTGAATGACAATGGGCTAATCCTTGAGCAACTCTGTAAAGAATATTGAGTATAGGTTTGAGATATTCTACCTTCAAGCGCAGACTATATATATATACTATAGATCTATATACAGCTCTGGCAAAAAATTAAGAGACCACTGCAAAATTTTCAGTTTATCTGATTTTTCTCTTTGTATAGTTTTGAGTAAAATGTAAATTGTTCTTTTATTCTATAAACTACTGACAACGTCTCCGAATTTACAAGCAATAAATTTTGTAGTTATTTTCAGAAAATGAGGAATGGACAAAATAACAAAAAAATGCAGTGCTTGCCGACCTCAAATAATGCTAAGAAAGAAGTTCATCAATCATTTAGAAACAACAATACTAATGTTTTACCTCAGAAAGACTTCAGAAATCAATATTTTGTGGAATAACCATGATTTTTAATCACAGCTTTCATGTGTCTTGGCATGCTTTCCACCAGTCTTTCACACTGCTTTTGGGTGACCTTATGCCACTCCTGGTATAAAAATGTAAGCAGTTCTTCTTTGATGGCTTGTGACTGTCCATTTTCCTTTTGATTACATTCCAGAGGTTTTCAATGGGGTTCAGGTCTGGAGATTGGGCTGGCCATGACAGGGATTTGATGTGGTGGTCCTTCATCCACACATTGATTGACCTAGTTGTGTGGCATGGCGCATTGTCCTACTGGAAAAAACAGTCCTCAGAGTTGGGAAACATTGCCTGAGCAGAAGGAATCAACTGTTTTTCCAGGATAACCTTGTATGCGGTTTGATTCATACATCCTTCACAAAGATTAACCTGCCCAATTCCAGCCTTGCTGAAGCATCCCCAGATCCTCACCGATCCACCACCGAATTTCACAGTGGGTGCAAGGCACTGTGGCTTGTACGCCTCTCCAGGTCTCCGTCTAACCAGTGGACGACCAGGTGTTGGGCAAAGCTGAAAATTAGACTCATCAGTGGTGAAAGGCTTTTTTCTAGCTTACATGACTTGAGCCCTGCCTCTAGGAGCCTGTTACGAACTGTTCTTGCCATGCACTTCACCCCAGCTGCCATTTGCCATTCCTTTTGTAGGTCACTTGATGTCATCCTACGGTTGCTGAGTGACATTCGAATAAGATGACGGTCATCCCGGTCAGTGGAGAGTCATTTTCGCCCTTTGCCGGTCTGTAGCTTTGTTTTCCCCAATGTCTGCTGCTTGACCTTGTTGTAATGGACTGCCATCTTAGAAATTTTAAGGATGGAGGCAACATGATGCTCACTGTACCCTCTGCTAGTAAAGCCAGAATTGAGCCCTTCTTTTCCTCACTCAAAACTTTTCTTTTCAACTTCTTTGGCATGGTTAAAAGTTATTTTTTCATTCCTATTACTTTTGGGATATTACTAGCGCTTGTTTTGACATCCAGCTTCTCCTATTGCAAGAGGATTGTGAACACCACAGCAGTGTTTTTTATACTTTCCTTCGTTAAATAAGATTTGCTTCAGGTGATCACCTAATCAGAAGCACATTAAGTAGAATGAGGTGAACTCTGGTTGGAATTCAGCTGACACTGGAATGGAACGGCTGTCAGACATGTAGAGAAGCTGATCTTTATAAAACTGTGCAGTGGTCTCTTAATTTTTGCCAGAGCTGTATATATATATATATGTATATAATAAAAAATTATATAAATATATATTTATATATAATTATGTATATATATGATTTTTATTTGTACTTTATTATTTTTTTTTTAGTTCTATTGTTCTATTATTATTTTCCTTGTTTAGTTAATTTGAAAAATATGAAATGAATCATGAAAGTGAAAGCATATTCAACATAATAAAAGGTTGTTATTTCACAAAACCACCATGATTTTATCGCACTGCATTACAAAAGGGGTACTGGATTTTATTACAAGTTTATAGGGCTGTCCAGGATAACAAAAAACATGGCTGTCTTCTTCCAAAAACCAGTTGAGCTGTACTGCGATACCAGACACAACCCATGGACAGGTGTGGTGCTGTTTTTGAAATACAGCGGCCATGTTTTTCTAATCCTGGACAACCCCTTTAATTTTTTTTTTTTACTACGTTTTCTCTTTGTTGCTGTTATCACAGTACGATTTTGTTGTTTAGAATTGTGGTGTTGTGTTTGGATGTGTAAATGTAGAACATTTCGGGTGGCTTGACATGGAGAATTTGTCTCGGTAGTATCATGCTGTAAGAAATTATAATTTGTGTCATTGTGTGTTGTAAATGAATATAATTGCCAGATATGGCGGAAATGATATAGATCTGTAAAACGCTTGTGTACATATCTGTGTGTAATAAACTGGATCTAGAATCACTCGTGGACTGGTATCATGATTATTATAGATACCTCCTGGGGAGAAGTGTAGCCATGAATGGGGTCTGTATCCATCTAAGGGGACGGGCGCGGACCAGTCGCTTAGCGTCACCCTTTTAACTTTGTCTCTTCTTACGCCAATCCCCACTAACATAACTGAATAGTAGACAAGTCACTGCCTCCTTCAAGATCAACACACTCATCTCCTTCTGTAGTTAAGATTCCCATTGACTACATTCTTCTTTACTTCTCTCACTTCACAACACATCTGAGGATAATTACTGTGTTAAATGGCTACACTGTGAATGTGCACATCGCACGAACACCAACATGTGTGCCGGCCCATTTCTTCAGTATCGCTTTAACGTCTTGCTCTTTGTACATACAGGGGCATGGATCCCATTTTTGGCTTATGCATTGCCTCTGTATAGCTCTTCGCGGACAGGTGTTGAAACAGTCAGGTCAAGGGTCCTACTCTGCCCCGCCGTCTACTTTGAGGTCTGCAGGCGCGTAGCGAGGAGAACCACAAGTTAGCAACCATCCTGATCGGGTACACCTCGTCACGGTGGGATGGTTTTTATGCTTTTTTGTTCAAAATAGTATCGACTAAGTCCCTTTTTTATTTTTCAGTCAGTTATATTTATGCAGGATATTTGCTCACTTTTTTTTATCTATTCTGTATGCGGAAAGCCAATTTGATCCCAAAATTTCACGATGAGGATATGGAGCATTTTAGGGTATTTTTTTTTTAATTACTTTAATGATAATTTAAAGGGGAAAAATATTATTTCAATTTGATTTCATTAAAAGGCTTCTATCCACCACCTCTTCCAACCAACACTTGAAAACCCATCTTTCTTTTTTGAGCTCCTCTCGCTGATTTAAACCGAGTCCATTCTTTTTGATGTGGGCTTGGGCAAAAACATCTGTGGTCAAAGATCATCGGGAAGCTAAAAAAAAAAAAACACGTAACAGTGGGGAAAATAAGTATTTGAACACTGAGATTTTGCAATTTTCCCCCCTACAAAGAATGGGAGGTCGTAAATTTTTACGAGGACACTTCACCTGTGAAACAGAATTTAAAAAAAAAATCCAGAAAAACCATTATGATTGTTTCTAATTAATTTGCATTTTATTTCATGAAAAAAATTTTTAATAGAATAAAAAACAAAATATTTGGGACATAAACCTTTGTTTGCAATTCAGAGGTCGAGTTTCCTGTATTCTTGACAAGTTTGCACACTTGCGGGAGGGGTTTTGGCCCCTCCCCCAACACTTCTCCAGGCTTTAGGTTTCGGGGGTGTGATATATGTTTTTTCAAAATCGACATGAAATCAAATAAACCTTTCCCGTTTTTGGTGGGTTAATTTCCATAATTATTGAAATTTA
>JARQOD010000001.1:978249519-978288039 GCA_033576555.1 Oophaga sylvatica | reverse complement strand
CGCTTACATGATGGCACGGTCATGGGGGGGCGACCTGGCCCCAGGGTGGGTTTCTGTAGAGCGAGGGAAAGAGTCTTTTATTCTTTTATTATATTAAAAGGGAACTCTATCTTTATCAGATTCTATAAACATTCTAAGACCGGATGGACGCCTGTCATTAATTCTTATGGCCAAAATTGCTTCCGTTTGCCCCCCTGTCCACCTCATTGAGTCACAGTTTCAACACCATCCAGTTCTTGCTAGGACTACTCCCAAAAGACCGGTGCACAAACAAATTGATCCAGTTGACCCTAATTACCCGCAAGACCCTTCCATTGTTCATTGATAAGCCTTGAGTACCATACACTGCAACATGGAGGGGAGAGGTACAGCATTTCAGAAGGTATTCATATCTGAAGTCAATGGTTAAATTCTGGACAAAGACGAAGACCACAGTCAATGGCACCTAGGTCTTCTTTCTCCAGCATCAACCTGTCTGCCCTCTAACCCCAATATTTAACACTTAAGTTTCTTTTATAACTTTTAGTATTTGTTGTAAACTTCTCCTAAGATGATGGAGGGAAGATGGCAGTCAACAGAAAGGTCCATGTATCAGCATACCTCCAGATAAGGGTCTGTTAGACTTATACAGATGCAGTCAAAGGGAATCTGTCAGTAGGATCAACCCTCCTAACCTGCCTATATGGACACGCAGGTCATAGGAAGCTGATAATATGATATTTTGAATTCTGTGATCCGATAAATTATTCCAGAGAAATCAATGTATTTCTTAATATGTAAATGAGCTGTTAAGATCTATGGGCCGGACATAGATCTCCATAAAAATCTACTAGTGTGAGACAAGAAGACTAGGAGACCAGAATGTCAGTGATTACATGTCTCACACTGGTAATGCCTCCTTTCAATTAATCTCTGGAGGCGGATTCTTAGGGAGATCTATGTCCCACCCATAGATCTTAACAGCTCAATTACATGCTTAGAAAAATGTGGATTTCTCTGGAACGAGACATTAGATCGCAGATATCAAGGTGTAATTTTATTCAACTTTCTATTAACTGTGTTCCCATACATGCGGCTTAGGAGGGTTGATTCTACTGACAGATTCCCCTTAAGTTCCTCATACATATTAGAAGAACATTAGCTGGACGGGTCAATATCGTTGAGTTCCGTCAGCAGTCTGTTTATGGGGCCTCCTTACTGTACCCTGACAGATGATGTCGGGTGGGAGAATATCCGGTACATCAGATTTCTGAAAGCCGATCCTTTCGGTCTCCAGGAGATAAGCTGCTGCCAGAATGGTGGATCCTGTGTTATCTATTGTATATAGAGGTGCTATCAGTCATTGTACAGGAGGAGGAGGTGAGCTGTGACATCACCTATTGTAAATGGTGGATTCTGTGTCATCTACTCAACATAGCGGTGTTATCATGCGTTGAATAGGAAGGGGAGGAGGTGAGCTGTAATATCACCTATTGTGAATGGTGGATCCTGTGTTATCTACTGTATATAGAAGTGTTATCAGTCATTGTACAGGAGGAGGAGGTGAGCTGTGACATCACCTATTGTGAATGGTGGATCCTGTGTTATCTACTGTATTATCAAGAGGTGTGTTAATCACGTACCCGTTGTTACGTATGGGAGTGAAGGAGGGAGTGAGCTGTGATATCACCTATTGTGAATGGTGGATCCTGTGTTATCTACTGTATATAGAGGTGTTATCAGTCATTGTACAGGAGGAGGAGGTGAGCTGTGACATCACCTATTGTGAATGGTGGATCCTGTGTTATCTACTGTATATAGAGGTGTTATCAGTCATTGTACAGGAGGAGGAGGTCAGCTGTGATATCACCTATTGTGAATGGTGGATCCTGTGTTATCTACTGTATATAGAGGTGTTATCAGTCATTGTACAGGAGGAGGTGAGCTGTGACATCACCTATTGTGAATGGTGGATCCTGTGTTGTCTACTGTATATTAAGGTGTTATCAGTTATTGTACAGGAAGAGGAGGAGGTGAGCTGTGATATCTATTGTCATTAGTGGATTATGTGCTATTTACTATATAGAGATGTGTTATCTGGCATTGTAATCCTCTTTGTGATACTTTGCATGCCCAGAATATATATTTTTGTATTATAGTGGATTTTTATCATGGATTTCACCCATTCAATGTCCCGGGCTGAAATCCATGTTGAATCCACGGCACAATGCATGGCGTGTCTAATGTGGATTTACAGCAAGATCTACAGTGGATTTCCTCTTCTCTGTTGACCTGGCTTAGTCTTGACTTGTCCTGACCTCACATTCAGGAATTTCATGGATTCTGTGACCAAACGTTAGATTGCTTTAACCCCTTTGCTACTGCTTAATAAGATTCCATATAAACAAGTATTTACAGAATAGGTGATAAATGTACAGTATGATCGCAGGAGGTCTGACCATTGGGATCGTCACTGATGATTGGAACAGGGGTCCCTTACAGTGGAGCAACCTGAAGACCATGGGCCGGTGACCCCAATTAAAAATTTCCAACAAAGCCCCCAATTATCATAGCTCTTTAATATTATTGATCTTCACAAATGCCTTGTTTGCCATAAGGTTTAGGGTCTGGGTGCAGCTGCAAATCGTTTATCTAATAAAATATGGCTCTGGTCCCAAAGTTTCTTGGTGTGAATGGAGCATGTATGACCACTGCTCCATTCACTGTCTATAGTAGTAATGGTCGCACATCCCCACTACCGCTCCATTCACCAAAGAGACTTTAGGAAACATGTTCTCTAAATTGTGGGGGTCTCAGCAGCTGGACCCCCACAATTATCTCTCCTGTGGACTGTGATGATGAAAGGGTTAAATGGTCAGTTTTGACGGTGATCTGGACTACATCGATGAGATGTTCTCGCATGTCATGATTACGTTTCCCTTGTACTTTGTAACTACTAATTTTCCAAAATGTCACCACGTAGTGTTGTAAGTAATCTAACACTGGATTGTTCTGTTGTTTTTGTGCGGTAGTGTTAACTGTCACAAGAAGAGTTACCCTTCCACATGTCCTATAGGACTCCACAGGGACACAAGGCAGAATATTGATGTCTTCTGCTCTGGACGTCCTTAAAAGAAGACGATTCTCAATATTCTAAAATGAATCCGTACAATAGAAGTCGCTGGAGGAGAACCGTCAGAACCGTCAGAAACTTTGTATCATCCTTTAAATTGTTTTGGCCCCCAGTGTGTCACACAAAGTCCTCCATTCATGAGCATTCAGCGAGCATACCGATAAATTCATCTCTCTGATCAACGTCCATGCTGTATAAAATGATTTATGCTGAGACCCGATAGAGTGAGATATGTGGAGTCACCGGAGAGGATAGAAGAGACTAATATGGCAGAATAATCGTGCAGTGACGTATAATAAGAGAAGGTAATCACAGGATGGAGTGACCGGCCACTGTCAAGTGCATTGGGCTGGAAAATAGAAGAATTTGGGGGTAAGCTGCATGCGCGACCCCAGGAGAAAACAAGCAATCAACGACTCAGGGACCCATCTTACAACACGATGAGACATTACAAAGTAATTTTCTGGAAGCTTCATTCTGATATGAAGAACACGAGGGAATAAAAAAGCTCATTGATCTGTCACCTATCTATCATCTATCTATCTATTATCTATCATCTATCTATCATCAATCTATCATCTATCTATCTATCATCAATCTATCATCTATCTTTTATCTATCTATCATCTATCTATCTATTATCTATCTATCCTCAATCTATCATCTATCTATTATCTATCTATTATCTATCTATCTTTCAATCTATCTATCATCAATCTATCTATCATCTATCTATCATCAATCTATCATCTATCTATCTATCATCTATTATCATCTATCTATTATCTATTTATCATCAATCTATCTATCATCTATCTATCATCAATTTATCTGTCATATATCTATTATCTATCATCTATCTATCATCTATCTATTATCTATCATCTATCTATCTATCATCTATCTATTATCTATCATCTATCTATTATCTATCTATCATCTATCTATCTATCTATCATCTATCTATTATCTATCTATCTATCATCTATCTATCATCTATCTATCATCTATCTATCATCTATCTGTCATCTATCATCTATCTATCATTACTATTATCGATCTATTTATCTATTATGTATCTATCTATCATCTATCTATCATCTATCTATCATCTATCTATCTGTCATCTATCTATCATCTATCTCTATCATCTATCTATCATCCATCGATCTATTTATCTATTATGTATCTATCTATCATCTAACATCTATCTATCTGTCATCTATCTATCATCTATCTCTATCATCTATCTATCATCTATCGATCTATTTATCTATTATGTATCTATCTATCATCTATCTATCATCTATCTATATATTATTTATCTATTATCTATCTATTTATTATCTATCTATCTATGTATCTGTTATCTATCTCTGCACTCCTCCCATTGACCAGCAGGTGATGTTCATCTTGAAGGAAGAGAAACCAATCACAAACTAAAGTGTTTCTATACGAATGCACAAAGCATGGGCAACAAACAAGGAGAACTGGAGCTACTAACGCAGGAGAAGAAATATGATGTCATTGGAATCACTGAGACTTGGTGGGACGATACACATGATTGGAATACAAGGCTAGAAGGATACAACTTATTTGCAAGAAACAGACTTGATAAACGAGGAGGAGGTGTTGCATTGTATGTTAGAAAAGCGTATATCTGCACAGAGATTGACGCTTCAGAGACTGGGAGTTCTGTAGAAACTGTTTGGGTAAGAATACAAGGACAGAACAATGGAAAGGACACCATTGTAGGCATTTACTACAGGCCACCTGTGCAAGCTGAAGATATGGATGAACTCTTTATGCATCAAATGGCCAAGTTCTCCAAAAAATATGACATAGTGGTCATGGGAGATTTCAACTATCCAGACATTTGTTGGGAATCTCTCTCAGGCAAAACTAACAGGTCCAGGAAATTCTTATCCTCTCTTGCTGACAACTTTATCTTCCAAAAGGTAATGGAGAAAACAAGGGGATCTGCTACCTTGGATCTAATCCTCATAAACAGGGAGGAAATGGTGGAGGAGGTAAGAGTGGCTGGGACTCTAGGAGGTAGTGACCATGCTATTTTAGAATTTTGGATAACAAGAGGAGGAAGACCTGTGAAGACTCAGACGTCAAGGTTAGATTTCAGAAAGGCAGATTTTAAGGAACTCAGAAAGAGAATTGGAGGGATCCAATGGCTGGATATCCTTAAGGACAAAAATGTCCAGGAAGGTTGGAAAATCTTGAAAAATGAGATTCTCAAAGCACAATCGTTAACAATTCCGAAAAGAGGGAAGAATGGGAAGCATTTAAGGAAACCAGGATGGATGAACATACAACTTAAACACATGCTAAAAAGGAAGAAAGAAATGTTTATCAAATGGAAAGAGGGAGGCATATCTAAAGAAGAATATAATGCCGTCTGCAGAACCTGCAGGGCACAAATCAGATTAACTAAAGCTGACAATGAATTAAGGCTTGCAAGTGACGTCAAAAGCAACAAAAAAGGATTTTGGGGATACGTCAAAAGTAAAAGAAAAGTCAAAGATGCTATAGGATTTTTACAGGATGAAAATGATGAAATGGTAAGTCAGGATGTTGAGAAGGCTGAACTTTTAAATTCCTATTTTGCATCTGTTTTCTCTCAGAAAGGAAATGTAACATCAACTGATCTTCACTGCCTATTAAAGGAATAGAAGAATCCAGGATATCTATAAACAGAAAGACAGTGAGGAAACATTAGCTAACCTAAATGAATTCAAGTCTCCAGGTCCAGATGAATTACACCCCAGGGTACTGAAGGAGATAGCAGAAGAAATTCTTGAACCACTGTCCATAATCTTTGAAAATTCTTGGAGAACAGGAGAAGTCCCAGAAGACTGGAGAAGAGCAAATGTTGTTCCTATCTTCAAAAAGGGGAAGAGGTGGACCCAGGGAACTACAGGCCGGTGAGTCTGACTTCTATACCAGGAAAGATCTTTGAACAAATTATTAAAGAACATGTATGCAAGTACCTGGATAAGAATGAAGTGATTAAACAGAGTCAGCATGGGTTTGTAACTAATAAGTCATGTCAGACTAACTTAATTTCCTTCTATGACAGAATCACTGACTGGGTGGATCAGGGAAATGCTGTAGATATAGTATATCTTGACTTCAGCAAAGCATTTGACAAAGTATCTCACACAATCCTTATTGAAAAAATGACTAAGTATGGAATGGACAAGGCAACTGTTAGGTGGATTCATAACTGGCTTAGTGATCGGACCCAAAGAGTGGTTGTAAATGGCTGCACATCCAGTTGGAAGAATGTCTCAAGTGGGGTACCACAAGGCTCTGTTTTGGGCCCTGTATTGTTCAACATCTTTATCAATGATTTAGATGAAGGAATTGAGGGTAAACTGATCAAATTTGCTGATGACACAAAGCTAGGAGGGGTAGCTAATACTAGAGAAGAGAGAGAGAGGATTCAAAAAGATATACATAAACTGGAGCAGTGGGCAGCAACTAACAGAATGGATTTTAACAGGGAAAAATGCAAAGTACTACATCTGGGCAATAAAAATGAAAATATCATATACAAAATGGGAGGAATAGGGCTAAGTAACAGCACATGTTAAAAAGACTTGGGTATACTAATTGATCACAGACTTAACATGAGTCAACAGTGTGATGCAGCAGCAAAAAAGGCAAATGCAATTCTAGGATGTATCAACAGAAGCATACAGTTAGATCACGTGAGGTCATTATTGCCCTCTACTCCTCTTTGGTCAGACCTCATCTGGAATACTGTGTCCAGTTTTGGGCACCACATTTTAAAAAGACCTCAACAAACTGGAGCAAGTTCAGAGAAGAGCCACCAGAATGGTGACCGGTCTGCAAACCATGTCCTATGAGGAACGGTTGCAGGATTTGGGAATGTTTAGCTTGCAAAAAAGAAGACTGAGAGGAGACTTAATAGCTGTCTACAAATATCTCAAGGGCTGTCACATTGTAGAAGGATCATCTTTATTCTCATTTGCACAAGGAAAGACTAGAAGCAATGGGATGAAACTGAATGGGAGGAGACACAGATTAGATATTAGAAAAAACTTTTTGACAGTTAGGGTGATCAATGAGTGGAACAGGCTGCCACAAGAGGTGGTGAGTTCTCCTTCAATGGAAGTCTTCAAACAGAGGCTGGATAGACATCTGTCTGGGAAGATTTAGAGAATCCTGCTTTGAGCAGGGGGTTGGACCAGAAGGCCCAGGAGGTCCCTTCCAACTCTACCATTCTATGATTCTATGATTCTATGATCAGTACTACTTACCCATGTGAATTGTAGGCTCATGGCGCGGGAGAGACATGTTTTGTCCATTTAACTGTAGGCTGATAGCTCAAGAGACGTATGTCCAGTAGAGCAGGGACCCATCAGAGGGAGGTCACCGTGCCGCGGTTGATGGGCAGACATGAATTGGCCTTCATTTTTGTAAGTTCATCTTACTGAGTGATAACAAAGTTTAGATTCCATGTTTTCAGTGTTTGCATATATCTTGGCTCCTAAAGAGTGCTGATGTTTGCTTACTTTATCTATCTATCTATCTATCTATCTCGCTATTATCTATCTATTATCTATCCATCTATCTATTATCTATCTGTCATCTATCTATTATCTATTTGTCATCTATCTATTTATCTATCATCTATCTATGTATATTATCTATCATCTATCTATCTATATCATCTATCTATTATCTATCTATCTGTCATCTATCTATTTATCTATCATCTATCTATCTATATCATCTATCTATCTATCTATCTATTATCTATCTATTATCTATCTATATCATCTATCTATCTATCTATTATCTATCTATCTGTCATCTATCTATTTATCTATCATCTATCTATCTATATCATCTATCTATCTATTATCTATCTGTCATCTATCTATCTATCTATTTAATCTATCTATCTATCATCTATCTATTATCTATCTATCATCTATTTATCTATCTATTTATCTATTATCTTATCATCTATCTATTATCTATCTATCATCTATCTATCTATTATCTATCTGTCATCTATCTATCTATCATCTATATCTATTTATCTATCTATACATCCGTGTCTCATGCCATGTTGTATGTGGGTGTCGGATATTAGAGGATTCATCTTCACATCATTATTATGGTAATGTGTTTTGTATAGCACTTGCTTCATCTTGCAATGAGCCCATGAACAGTGCTATGTTGTGGAGGAGTGTGGTGCTGCGGGCCATGTCATTCCCTGGATCTCCTCACAGCTGGGGTCCTCCTTGTTACACTGACGGATAGGACGGTTCCTTAGACATGTATGGCAGGTATCACGTCCTCAGCATCTGCTTCCTTCATACAGCTCCTTCTAGGTAGAGATTAGTCATATTGTTGAAGCAACAACTAGTATTACAGAGGATATCTGTCTTCGGATCTGTCATATAGAGAACATTAGTTTAGTGCCTTGGTCGATATTGGTGAGGGTTTTACCCCAGGGACCCCATGATCTTAAAGTAATGCTTTACTATTTTCCCTGAAGAGAGTGAAGATGGCGAATCACCATACCAGCTGTGTGGCCCCAAATTCTAAGAGCAGTTCTAATTTAGACGAAAAATGCCTTATTTTCTAAAAAACACAAATTCTGTAAAAGCAGGGAGAAAAAACTTATAAGGTCTCCTTACACTGGCATGTCACTGTTACTCCTTACACCCCAGTCAGAGGCCTCTCATACACCCAAACAACATCTTATGCTTTGTACTGAGGAGCAAAAACACCATGAAACACGTGTCTGCAAATTGAGATTCTGGTTTTGTCCTAAGTCATTATGGCAAGGCTCGTTAAAGATACTGACTTGTAGGATTGCTTCTTCCAATGGGTGGCACTAGAATTTAAGCCCTCTTCGTCTCCTAAGAGGTAATTTACATATTTAATTTCCCAGAGGAGCATTGCATGGCCTATAAGTCTCCTTACACTGGCATGTCAGGCACATCACTCTCCACAAAGTGGCAAATTGAAGCATTTTAGAATTTTGCCCATGGCATCATCAATGTAGCTACCAGTACTGAAGTTGGGCAATGTTGGAGTGGGGCTGCTTGGGTCTCCAGAAGGTTTAAATCTTAGGGTTGACTATTTATACAGAAAATGTGCACATTGACTATAAGTTGCATTGTAAGGTCTTTGAGAAATAGTCCCTCGTCCCTAGAGATTGACCCTAAACTCGTGTCCGAATGGTGTGTTGTCTTTGTTTGGATCTTTTGCGGCTGTTAGTGGGTCAGATGCTCCTTTGGAAAACTGATGGGCCAACTTAACATTGTAAAGATAGTGGAAAATTTTTCAGGTTTCAAACTCACCTGTCCCCAACTCTGGAGTAACTTTTCAGTACAGAGGCGTCTTTCCTTACTTTGGCTTGAGATATCCTGGTGCGAAATGACAAACTTTGAAAACCCCTCCCAAAAACTAGTGTACTCTGTAGGGAGATGATTATTCTATGTGTCTATCTGAGACAATATCTGATTTGTGTAGTTTCAAAATTGAAACGTTTATGACATTTCCAGCAATTTTTTCGATATCGACGGGTTTTGTCGATGATCTAATGTGTATGTGACAGATGTTTGATAAGTATCCATCATATCCGATTTTGGATTGCTGATCCTCTTTTTTTCCAAGATAAAGCTGCTGCTAGAGAGTTTGGCAGTGGCTCTTTCATAGAGAACACGGAGTGATTGGCAGCGTGCGTGTATGGTAGAGTTGAGTGAGATATCTGCTGGCCATATATGATGAACCATCATCAGGCTGAGGCTATCTGAAGCGTATATGGGGCTTTACTGTCCCACTAAAGGAGTTGTCTGAATTTAGACACAGTTGATGATTTTTTTTTCAAAAAGGATCAATGCCAGCTTGTCAATAGCGGTCTCTAGAATTTCATGTCATCTTTATTCAACAAAAAGGGACTGAACTGCAATACCAGACACTGCCCGCAGACAAGGGTGGTGCCTTTCTGGATTAAAAATAACACCTAGGCCCGATTCACCATAGTGTTTTCTCCAGATCTATAGAGTTGCAACACTTTTTCTCAACTGGAATTTCGCAAACTTTTTTCTAATTTTGGCGTTTTCATGTGAGTTCGACAAGATGGATGTGCCAAAGTGTGTGGAGCAAGCGACATGGTGAAGTGGGCTCAAAAATTCTTTAAAAGGTATGTCACTTTAGTTATGCCAAAAATGTACTCCAGTGCCTGACTGGAATAACATTACTGGCGATGTGAACAAAGGCTCATGCCAGTGATAAGATGCGCCTAAATCATCAACTGGTGTGCACCTTTTAATGAATTACGTTCAAAACACCAGTCTTAATAAATCGGGACCTTTGTTTCTAATTTTACACAACTAATTAAGGAGTATCTGTCACTCGTATAAATACATATATTTTTTTTATCTGGTGTAAATGTTGCTGCCCTCCTGAATCCAGTGTTGTTTTTCTTTCGTTCTTACGTCCCTTCGGTCCTGAGAAATGGCTGCCTTTTCCCTTTATGTCTTCTTTTCTTGGGCGTCTTCTTGATGACCACGCCCACATGGCTAAATAAAATCGATTTATATATACACTATATGTATAGGGAAGAAGAAGTATTTCAGAGATGGAGAGGCATGGGAACAAAAGAAAAATATTGCCAGATTTAGAAGAACAATTTACACCAGGCTAAAAAAAAAAAAAAAAAATTGATTTTAGAAAATTAGCAATTAAATTAGCAAAAATTACCTACAAAAATGCTCACAGCCTTTTTACGCTTTGCAGAAGATAGCATCAGCCACAGAAAGCTCACATGTATAGCAAAGAGAATCAGAAGGGCCTATCATAGTTTGTACTAAAGAAGAGGCAGGGAATGCAGCACTCATTTTAGGGTGAATCTGGATAGTGAGAGGACGTCACAGATCAAAAATAGAGATAGATAGCTTGTACTAAAGCAGAGGCAGAAAATGCAGCACTCATTTTAGGGTGAATCTGGATAGTGAGAGGACGTCACAGCTCAGAAATAGAGATAGCTTGTACTAAAGCAGAGTCAGGGAATGCAGCACTCATTTTAGGGTGAATCTGGATAGTGAGAGGACGTCACAGCTCAAAATAGAGATAGATAGCTTGTACTAAAGCAGAGGCAGGGAATGCTGCAGCACTCATTTTAGGGTGAATCTGGATAGTGAGAGGATGTCACAGCTCAGAAATAGAGATAGCTTGTACTAAAGCAGAGGCAGGGAATGCAGCACCTATTTAGGGTGAATCTGGATAGTGAGAGGATGTCACAGATCAAAATAGAGATAGTAGCTTGTACTAAAGCAGAGGCAGGGAAGCAGCACTCATTTTAGGGTGAATCTGGATATGAGAGGACATCACAGCTCAGAAATAGAGATAGATAGCTTGTACAAAAGCAGAGGCAGGAATGCAGCACTCATTTTAGGGTGAATCTGGATAGTGAGAGGATGTCACAGCTCAGAAATAGAATAGATAGCTTGTAGTAAAGCAGAGGCAGGGAATGCAGCACTCATTTCAGGGTGAATCTGGATAGTGAGAGGACATCACAGCTCAGAAATAGAGATAGATAGCTTGTACTAAAGCAGAGGCAGGGAATGCTGCAGCACTCATTTTAGGGTGAATCTGGATAGTGAGAGGACGTCACAGCTCAGAAATAGAGATAAGTAAAGAAAGCTATAAAACACTGAATAAACATTACAGACAGTGTGTGACAGCAGAGCAGCAATCTTTAAGGTTACCATCTCTTTACCCATCTATGTCAATTGACGTTACTAAAACTGTGCTTGCATTAAAGACCTCAAAATGAGATGGATACAGTCCTAAGGAGACCTCAGAATATTATACACATTTTCTGAAAAATTTGTCGAACCTGAAAATTTTGAATTTCAAAAGTTTCGCTCATCCCTAACATTTATGGAAAGTGTCAGATCCTCCGTAAACACAATTGTTCTCAAAGATTTAGAGCTATTTCTTCAGAATTTTTTGCCATTTTTGTATCAGCACAAAATTCTCACCAAAGATTGCTATTCGTTATCCGCCATTGTCTTTAATAATGGCTTATAGGCTGCATTATCTTCCAATGCATTTTACAACATACTTAAGGAAACGCAGCTGGCCGCCTATAATGCAGTTAACCAACATAACATTAACAATAAGATTTATGAAGCTATTGTTGATATAACAATGTGGCTATATATAGCCCCGGTCAGGGGATGCAGCACGTAGGGCCAAAGGTTGTGACTCGGAGGTCAAAGGCCTCAGTCACCAGAGAGCCATGGTGATTAAATATTTCCATTCCATTTCTTCTGTGTCTAAAATCATAGATTGTAATTAATTTATTGTAATGGCAGTGTATTATTATTTTTGCACGTGGCTTATGTAATCAGATTGTGGAATGATGTTTCTTTTTTGCCTTTAATGCATCGCTTTCTATGCTCCCACAGTCTTATTGATATCTGCTCCTACATCTACGGGTGGTGACAACTCCTATGTGTGATGATACATCGGCAGCAGAATGTGGATATTGTAATTAATATGTTGCTTTTATGCTTTTTTATATCTATTGTTCTTTTAGATTTCACATAGAAGTGGTCTCCAACTTTTGGTCTCCAGTTATAAAATTATGACCTCCATCATGCCCTACCGTTAGAGTACCTTCCTTTATAATCCGACAGATAACACCAGATTAACCCCTTTACCCCCAAGGGTGGTTTGCATGTTAATGACCGGGCCAATTTTTACAATTCTGACCACTGTCCCTTTATGAGGTAATAACTCTGGAACGCTTCCATGGATCCCGGTGATTCTGACATTGTTTTCTCGTGACATATTGTACTTCATGACAGTGGTAACATTTCTTTGAGATGACTTGCAATTATTAGTGAAAAAAATAGAAATTTGGCAAAAATTTTGAAAATTTTGAAATTTTCATGACCTTAAATCACAGAGATATGTTACACAAAATACTTAATAAGTAACATTTCCCACATGTCTACTTTACAACAGCACAATTTTGGAACCAACATTTTTTTTGTTAGGAAGTTAAAAGTTAAACAGCGATTTTCTCATTTTTACAACACCGCTTTTTTTTTAGGGAACACATCACGTTTGAAGTCACTTTGAGGGGCATCTATGATAGAAAATACCCAAAAGTGACACCATGCTAAAAACCACCCCTTAGGATACTCAAAACCACATTCAAGAAGTTTTCTTAACCCTCTTGGTGCTTCACAGGAATTTTTGGAATGTTTAAAAAAAATCGAAAGATTCCATATAATGAGGCAGATGGAGGCACTGTGGATGCTGTCTGGCCTGTGATCCAGCGGTGACAGTCTTTTTAGGAATGCATAAAAACACAGTCCACAGTTTTGTGTACTTCAGAAAAGCACACCACTGAATGGAGGCCAGGCGGAGTAACTCTGCTGCCTCGGGGGTTTCATCTGAATCAAGTCATTCAGAGAGATGGAAACCCCATGTAAATGCTCAGTGTAGTGTATTGTAAATGTGACCCCAAACGTTATGTACACTGGCTTGCAAAAGTATTCTCCCATTCTCCCCCTTAACTTCATGTTTTTCTACCTCACAACCTGAAATTTCACTGTTTTTTTGAGGGTTTGCATCAGTTCTTGTAAAGACCATGCAAACAACTGTGAATATTTGGTTTTCATTTTATAACTGAAAACTTCAGTGTGCATAGCTATTTACTCCCCTAAAGTCAGTACTTTGTAGAGGCTCCTTTTGCTGCAATTACATCTGCAAATCTCTTTGGATACTTCTCTATGAGCGTTCCATATCTTGACACTGTGATTTTTGCCCAGTCCGCAAGGCAAAACTGCTCCAGCTCTAGTTTCCTCTGGTGAACAGCAATCTTCAAACCAGACCACAGATTCTCAATTGGATTAAGGTCCAGGTTTTAACTAGGCCACTCCAAAACATTTACACGTTTCCCCTTAAACCACTGGAGTGTTGATTTAGCAGTATTCTTTGGGTCATTGTCTTGTTGGAAGGTGAACCTCTGTCCCACTCTCAAATCACTGACAGACTGAAACAGGTTTTGCCCAAGAATGTCCCTTTGGGGATTGCATTCTTGGGGTGATGAGCTGTGTTTGTTTGGGGCCAGACATAGCGTTTACCTTGGTGGCCAAAAAGTTAAATATTCGTCTCATCTGACTACAGCACCTTCTTCCATACAGTTGAGGAGTCTCTCACATGTCTTTTAGCAAGCTCAAAACGAATGTTACAATTTTTGTGTACAAGTAATGGCTTTTCTCTGCTTACTCTTCCATAAAGGCCACTTCTATGGAGTGTATGGCTTATTGCGGTCATAAGGACAGATACTCCAGTCTCTGCTTGGGAACTCTGCAGCTCCTTCTGGGCTACCAATGGTCTCTGTGCGTCCTCTCTGATTAATGCCCTCCTTGCCCAGGCTGAGACTTTTGGTGGGCGGCCCTCTCTTGGCAGGCTTGTTGTGGTACCATATTTTTTCTATTTGATGATAACGGATTTGATGGTGCTCCGGAATCATCAGAGATTGGGATATTTTTTTGTAACCCAACCCTGACTTGTACTTCTCAACAACTTTGTCCCTGACTTAATATATCCTAGGAATTTGAGCCTAGGGAAATGGCACTTCCCTTTGTACAAATTAATCAGAAAAGAGCTGGAAGCATATAGCCAATTAACAAACACTTTATTGAAAAATATTTTAAAATTACCAAAAACAACTTTTAAAAATGAGATGTGCATCCAATGATTTCCCATTGATCAATATGTGCAAATAAAGATCTCAATTGCGCTCTGCGCTGATTCAATAAGCAAATACTCTATTATTCCAATACATTTGCTATATGCTTGTTAGAAAAATTTTTTTACAACCATGTTGTGTGACCAATGCCATATTATAAAGCATAGAGTATGTAATGGAGTAAATAATGTGGACACATATATATAAAGCAATAAATGGCTATGGCGCCACATTACTAATAGCCATATGAATGTATAAGATGCCGCTAATAGTCTATACACTGGGGGGACAGATAAATATATAGTACAATTATACTGCTATAATAAGCCTAAATAAGGTGGTTTCAGCAGTTATAGAACAACTAATGCATCCCCATTCAAATAGCCTGCCAGGCTACAAGATGTGCTAAGGGCCCAGGCTATGGTATGCAGGTGAATACCTATTTAACAATACAGCAGAAAAACCACACATACGACCTTTGGGAAATGACGGAGGTGTCCCGATGTCCCGACGCGCGTTTCGCGTTCGCTTCGTCTTGGGGAAAAGATTCACGTGGTCAATAGTTCAAAATACCCCCTATATATACCTCTAAAAAGTAGTGTGATTACCATGTGTTGCATGTGGGCAGGTGATCGGCTTCCAGCGTGTGACGGATTCGACGTCAAAACTACACAAGAACAGCATCACACCTCCGGGACGTCCCATTGTATCGGGAAATGGGAGTCTTTGTGAGATAATCTCTAAATACCTAGACTTTTATTTGAAACCCATAGTTGTAGATCTTCCCTCCTATGTTAGAGACACTTCAGATGTCCTCAAGAAAATCGAAGGAATTCCTATGGAACAGGACATGTGGCTCGTCAGTTTTGACGTCGAATCGTTATATACCTGCATACAACACAAAGATGGGTTACGAGCTGTTAAGATGTATCTCATGATGTCCGATCTCGATGCTGGCCTGACTGAGTTACTATTAACCTTATTAAAATTTGCACTGGAACATAATTATTTCCTATTTGGGGAAACATTTTACCTTCAGAGGCAGGGTACGGCTATGGGGGCGGCCTTTGCCCCCTCATACGCCAACCTGTTTTTGGGCATGTGGGAGAGAGGAATTTTCCTCACTAACCCCATAGCCTATATCGAGAGGGTCCTGCTCTGGGTCCGTTATATAGATGATATTCTCATGATATGGCAGGGGACGGAGCAGGACCTTCTCGACTTTCTGGGCATATTAAATACCCATTCCCTTAACATCAAGTTAACGTGCAAGTATAGTCAGACCAGCATTGACTTCTTGGACATCATGATATCCAAGAGTGAGAATGGTTATCTACAAACTGACATACATCGAAAAGAAACCTCAGTCAACTCTATTTTATATGCCACCTCTTCCCATCCAAAATCATTGATAGAGAGCATCCTTACAGGTCAATTCCTAAGAGCCAGACGTGTTTGCTCCAGTGAGGAAACCTTTGAAAAACAGGTTGACGATTTAACGTCAAGATTTCTAGCAAGAGGGTATTCCAAAAGAAGTATTAAAAGAGGCATACGTAGGGCCAAATCAGCAGTGCGCAATGATCTATTAACCCCCAAAAACCGAAACAGCAATTCGGATCAACAAAAAGTGAGATTTATTTCTACTTACAATGACAAATGGAGGGAGGTAAAAGTAGCCTTAGAGAAATATTGGCCACTTCTTGTGACAGATAAGACTTTGAAAAAGTTTGTTCCCAAATATCCATCCATCACATATAGGAGATCCAATAATCTTCGTGATACCTTGGTACATAGTTACCATAGAGATCCTAAAATCCAAACCAGCTTTGGATCCAAAGGCCCTAAGTGGGATTTTTCCCATGTGGAACATGCATTTCGTGCCCCAATATGATTCGTGCCACATCATTTACATCAATTGATTGCAGTAAAGCATTTCAAATCACTCAACATATCACATGTGATTCCACTGGGGTAGTGTATTATGCCTCATGTCCGTGTACGAAAGTATACGTGGGCATGACATCCAGACCCCTCAAAGTTCGAGTGAGGGAACACTACAGGGATATTAAAAATGCCAGTGAAATAGATAATGTCACCATTTTGAAGCCGATACCTAGGCACTTTAAGACTTATCATGACTCAAACCCCAAATTACTTAAAGTCATAGGCATTGACAAAATATGGGTGGACCTTAGAGGAGGAGATTGGAGAAAAAAACTGGCCCAAGTGGAAACACAATGGATTCATAAAATTGGATCCATGGTTCCGGCCGGATTGAATGAGGTTCTGAGCTTTGCCCCCTTTCTATAATTAGTTTTAGTGGTATATTTCATTTTATTTTAGAAAATGTTATTTTAGAATTTATATTAGTTCAATATATCTTATATATACCTATCTCAGTTTAAATTTATAGTTTACGTACAAGATCCATCATTTCCTGCAAAGGTGGACCTTGATGGAGAAAAAATTTGGAGAATGAAAATCATCAGGAACATAGAGGAGATGACTTATTCTTCAAGCTTTACCATCTCATATGAATGAAGACATTATATATATCAGCCGATGAAAAATACGGACACTTTGAAACATTCCATCAGAAATCAAGTCTATGCCTTGTATTAATATTATAAATTTTTCCCTTTTCTGTTTTATAAGGTCCAAATATACAAATTTAAGATACTAATAATTTAGAATTAACTTGTGTCTAGGATATATCGTTGTGCTCTTTGTATGGATCATTTATAGATAGGATGTTCTTTTAAGGTGTGTCGAATTCGTGCACTATTTATTATATAACTACAAAACTAATTTTGTGATTAATAGTGGGTTATGGGTTTAATTGTGTAACACAAGTTCGGTTTTTGTAGCAGCTGGCGTATATGTGAACACTGTGTAAGTTGCGGTTGCGGAAAGGAACCACTTCCAACAAAACATCTCCGAGATGTATTCCTCGGTCTGACTACATACCGCCTCCCCTATCCTGACGTCAGATGGGGGCGTGGCTTAGCAGCCGATGACAACAGATCGTGATGCAGGGCGCTGCCATGGTGACGCGTCCGTTCTGCTCAGCTGTGGCTTTTCCTCCTCTGACGTGTCGGAGGAGGGAGTCACTGCATGGGCGGCCGGCGCGTGCCCTGGAGCGTCACACGCTGGAAGCCGATCACCTGCCCACATGCAACACATGGTAATCACACTACTTTTTAGAGGTATATATAGGGGGTATTTTGAACTATTGACCACGTGAATCTTTTCCCCAAGACGAAGCTAACGCGAAACGCGCGTCGGGACATAGAATCATAGAATGGTAGAGTTGGAAGGGACCTCCTGGGCCTTCTGGTCCAACCCCCTGCTCAAAGCAGGATTCTCTAAATCATCCCAGACAGATGTCTATCCAGCCTCTGTTTGAAGACTTCCATTGAAGGAGAACTCACCACCTCTTGTGGCAGCCTGTTCCACTCATTGATCACCCTAACTGTCAAAAAGTTTTTTCTAATATTTAATCTGTGTCTCCTCCCATTCAGTTTCATCCCATTGCTTCTAGTCTTTCCTTGTGCAAATGAGAATAAAGATGATCCTTCTACAATGTGACAGCCCTTGAGATATTTGTAGACAGCTATTAAGTCTCCTCTCAGTCTTCTTTTTTGCAAGCTAAACATTCCCAAATCCTGCAACCGTTCCTCATAGGACATGGTTTGCAGACCGGTCACCATTCTGGTGGCTCTTCTCTGAACTTGCTCCAGTTTGTTGATGTCTTTTTAAAATGTGGTGCCCAAAACTGGACACAGTATTCCAGATGAGGTCTGACCAAAGAGGAGTAGAGGGCAATAATGACCTCACGTGATCTAGACTGTATGCTTCTGTTGATACATCCTAGAATTGCATTTGCCTTTTTTGCTGCTGCATCACACTGTTGACTCATGTTAAGTCTGTGATCAATTAGTATACCCAAGTCTTTTTCACATGTGCTGTTACTTAGCCATATTCCTCCCATTTTGTATATGCTTTTTTCATTTTTATTGCCCAGATGTAGTACTTTGCATTTTTCCCTGTTAAAATCCATTCTGTTAGTTGCTGCCCACTGCTCCAGTTTATGTATATCTTTTTGAATCCTCTCTCTCTCTTCTCTAGTATTAGCTACCCCTCCTAGCTTTGTGTCATCAGCAAATTTGATCAGTTTACCCTCAATTCCTTCATCTAAATCATTGATAAAGATGTTGAACAATACAGGGCCCAAAACAGAGCCTTGTGGTACCCCACTTGAGACATTCTTCCAACTGGATGTGCAGCCATTTACAACCACTCTTTGGGTCCGATCACTAAGCCAGTTATGAATCCACCTAACAGTTGCCTTGTCCATTCCATACTTAGTCATTTTTTCAATAAGGATTGTGTGAGATACTTTGTCAAATGCTTTGCTGAAGTCAAGATATACTATATCTACAGCATTTCCCTGATCCACCCAGTCAGTGATTCTGTCATAGAAGGAAATTAAGTTAGTCTGACATGACTTATTAGTTACAAACCCATGCTGACTCTGTTTAATCACTTCATTCTTATCCAGGTACTTGCATACATGTTCTTTAATAATTTGTTCAAAGATCTTTCCTGGTATAGAAGTCAGACTCACCGGCCTGTAGTTCCCTGGGTCCACCTTCTTCCCCTTTTTGAAGATAGGAACAACATTTGCTCTTCTCCAGTCTTCTGGGACTTCTCCTGTTCTCCAAGAATTTTCAAAGATTATGGACAGTGGTTCAAGAATTTCTTCTGCTATCTCCTTCAGTACCCTGGGGTGTAATTCATCTGGACCTGGAGACTTGAATTCATTTATGTTAGCTAAGTGTTTCCTCACTGTCTTTCTGTTTATAGATATCCTGGATTCTTCTATTCCTTTAACTACATTCTGATGATACTATTCCTTCAGAGAAACGTGCCGAATAGGGAAGTTAAAATTCAGGCCATCCTGCACATCCTGAGACTTACCTATTCCAGTCTTTTCATCCTGATTATACATCTTGACTTTCCATTGTACTTTTCGACGTCAAAATCCGTGCTCTGGACACTTTAACCCTAATCATTCACAGCAATCGATACTTATCCTGCAGGTTACTGGGGAGCACAATTATTCTGCTTTGTGGATCCTGCCGCCCCTTGAAAACCCTCCCTTTTAGCATGCGAAGTCATGTTCATCCCTGTTCTGAGTGCTTCCTCTTCCTCTATGGTACCCTGAGAATCCAAGTCATGCGTCCGGATGTCCTTAAGGAGAGTCCACCCATTGTCCCTGCCGAGATGCACTCTGAGAAATGCCTCAATCTACCTGTGCGATCGCTGGTGTGACAGAGTGCTGTGCACACTGCCACACCAGCGATCTGATAAAATACTGTTATGTCCCACCCTGGGACAAAGTAAAAAAGTTAAAAAAGTAAAAATAAACATGTGTAAAAAAAAAATCCAAAATAAATAAAAAAAAAAAAAAATATTCCCCAATAAATTCACTTCTTCCTGTAAATAAAAAAAAAAAAACAAAAAAAGTACACATATTTGGTATCGCCGCGTCCGTAACGACCCCCCCCTATAAAATTGTCCCACTAGTTAACCCCTTTAGTGAACCCCTTAAAAAAAAAAAAAAAAAAACGAAGCAAAAAATCAATGCTTTATCATCATACCGCCGAACAAAAAGTGGAAATAACACGCGATCAAAAAGACCGATATAAAAATACATGGTACCGCTGAAAACGTCATCTTGTCCCGCAAAAAACGAGCCGTCATAAAGCATCATCAGCGAAAAAAATAAAAAGTTATAGCTCGCAGAATAAAGCGATGCAAAAATAATTATTTTTTATATAAAATTGTTTTTTATTCTATAAAAGCGCCAAAACATGAAAAAAATGATATAAATGAGGTATCGCCATAATCGTACTGACCCGAAGAATAAAACTGCTTTATCAATTTTACCACACGCGGAACGGTATAAACGCCTCCCCCAAAAGAAATTCATGAATTGCTGATTTTTGTTCATTCTAACCTCCCAAAAATCGAAATAAAAAGCGATCAAAAAACGTCACGTGCTCGAAAATAGTACCAATAAAAACGTCAACTCGTCCCGCAAAAAATAAGACCTCACATGACTCTGTGGGCCAAAATATTCAAAAATTATAGCTCTCAAAATGTGATGATGCAAAAACTATTTTTGCAATAAAAAGCATCTTTTAGCGTGACAGCTGCCAATCATAAAAACCCGCTATAAATAGTAAATCAAACCCCCTTTATCACCCCCTTAGTAAGGGAAAAATAATAAAATTAAAAAAAAGTATTTATTTCCATTTTCCCATTAGGGTTAGGGTTAGGGTTGCGGCTAAAGTTAGGGTTAGGGTTGGCGCTAAAGTTAGGATTAGGGTTAGGGTTGGGATTAGGGGTGTGTTAGGGTTAGGTTTGTGGTTAGGGTTGGGACTAGGGTTAGGGGTGTGTTGGGGTTAGAGTTGGAGTTAGAATTGGGGGGTTTCCGCTGTTTAGGCACATCAGGGGCTCTCCAAATGTGACATGGCGTCTGATCTCAATTCCAGCCAATTCTGCGTTGAAAAAGTCAAACGGTGCTCCTTCACTTCTCAGCTCTGCCATGCGTCCAAACAGTAGTTTATCCCCACATATGGGGTATCAGCGTACTCTGGACCCAAGAGTTATTGTGCAATTTGTCCTATTTCTTCTGCTACCCTTGGGAAAATAAAAAACTGGGGGCGAAAATATCATTTTTGTACAAAAAAAAAATATTTTTTTGTTTTTATGGCTGTACATTATAAACTTCTGTGAAGCACTTGGGGCTTCATAGCGCTCACCACACATCTAGATAAGTTCCTTGTGGGTCTATTTTCCAAAATGGGGTCACTTGTTGGGGATTTCCACTGTTTAGGCGCATCAGGGGCTCTCCAAATGCGACATGACGCCCCCAGACCATTCCATCAAAGTCTGCAATCCAAAACGTCACTACTTCCCTTCCGAGCCCCAACGTGTACCCATACAGTAGTTTTCTCCCACATATTGGATATCAGCGTACTCAGGACAAATTGGACAACATCTTTTGGGGTCCAATTTCTCCTGTTACCCTTGTAAAAATAAAATATTGGGGCAAAAAAAATCATTTTTGCAAAAAAAAAAAGGATTTTTTATTTTTACGGCTGTGCGTTATAAACTTCTGTGAAGCACTTCGGGGTTCAAAGTGCTCACCACACATCTAGACAAGTTCCTTGTGGGGTCTATTTTCCAAAATGGGGTCACTTGTGGGGGGTTTCCACTGTTTAGGCGCATCAGGGGCTCTCCAAATGCGACATGACGCCCCCAGACCATTCCATCAAAGTCTGCAATCCAAACGTCACTACTTCCCTTCCGAGCCCTGACGTGCGCCCATACAGTAGTTTTCTCCCACATATTGGGTATCAGCGTACTCAGGACAAATTGGACAACAACTTTTGGGGTCCAATTTCTCCTGTTACCCTTGTGAAAATAAAATATTGGGGGCAAAAAAAATCATTTTTGTAAAAAAAAAAAGATTTTTATTTTTACGGCTGTACCTTAGAAACTTCTGTGAAGCACTTCGGGGTTCAAAGTGCTCACCACACATCTAGATAAGTTCCTTGTGGGGTCTATTTGCCAAAATGGGGTCACTTGTGGGGGGTTTCCACTGTATAGGTGCATCAGGGGCTCTCCAAATGTGACATGACGCCCCCAGACCATTCCATCAAAGTCTGCAATCCAAAACGTCACTACTTCCCTTCCGAGCCCTGACGTGCGCCCATACAGTAGTTTTCTCCCACATATTGGGTATCAGCGTACTCAGGACAAATTGGACAACAACTTTTGGGTTCCAATTCTTCTGTTACCCTTGTGAAAATAAAATATTGGGGACGAAAAAATCATTTTTGTAAAAAAAAAAAAGATTTTTTATTTTACGGCTGTACGTTATAAACTTTAGTGAAACACCTGGGGGTTAAAAGTTCTCACCACACATCTAGATAAGTTCCTTGAGGGGTCTAGTTTCCAAAATGGCGTCATTTATGGGGTTTCCACTGTTTAGGCAGATCAGGAGCTCTCCAAACACGACATGGCGTCCAGCCAATTCTGCGTTGAAAAAGTCAGACGGCGCTCCTTCCCTTCCAAACTCTGCCATGCACCCAAACAGTGGTTTACCCCCACATATGGGGTATCAGCGCACTCAGGACAAATTGCACAATAACTTTTGGAGTCTTGTTACCCTTGGAAAAATAAAAATTGGGGTGAAAAGATCATTTTTGTGGAAAAAAATATGATTTTTAAATTTTACGGCTCTACGTTATAAACTTGTGTGAAGCACTTGGGGGTTCAAATTGCTCACCAAAGATCTAGAAAAGTTCCTTAGGGGGTCTAGTTTCCAAAATGGGGTCATTTGTGGGGGGTTTCCACTGTTTAGGCACATCAGGGGCTCTCCAAATGCAACATGGCATCCAATCTCAATTCCAGCCAATTTTGGTTGGAAAAAGTCAAATGGTGCTCCTTCCATTCCGAGCTCTGCCGTGCGCCCAAACAGTGGTTCCCACCACATATGGGGTATCAGCGTACTCAGGACAAATTGTACAACAACTTATGTGGTCCAATTTCTCCTGTTACCCTTGAGAAAATAAAAATTAGTGACTAAAAGATAATTTTTGTGGGAAAAAAATAGGATTTTTTATTTTCATGCCCGGGCATTATAAACTTGTGTGAAGCACTTGGGGGTTCAAAGTGCTCACCAAAGATCTAGATAAGTTCCTTAGGGGGTATAGTTTCCAAAATGGGGTCACTTGTGGGGGGTTTCCACTGTTTAGGCTCATCTGGGGCACTGCAAACGGAACATGACCCCCATCAACGTCTGCATTCCAAAACGTTACTACTTCCTTTCCAAGCCCTGCCGTGCACCCAAACAGTTCCCCCCCCCACATATGGGGTATCAGCGTACTCAGGACAAATTGGACAACAACTTTTGGGGTCCAATTTCCTTGGGAAAATTCAAAAATTTGGGACTAAAAAATCATTTTTGTGGAAAATTGTTTTTTTTTTTTTCACACCCAGGCATTATAAGCTTTTGTGAAACACTTGGGAGTTCAAAGTGCTCACAACAGATCTAGATAAGTACCTTAGGGGGTCTAGTTTCCAAATGGTGTCACTTGTGGGGGTTTCCCCTGTTTAGGCGCATCAGGGGCCTCCAAACACGACATGGCGTCCAATCTCAATTCCAGCCAATTTTAGTTTGAAAAAGTCAAACGGCGCTCCTTCCCTTACGAGCTCTGCCGTGTGCCCAAACAGTGGTTTTCCCCCACATATTGGGTATTGGCGTACTCAGGAGAAATTGCATAACAACCTTATTTGTCCATTTTCTCCTTTTACCCTTGTGAAAATAAAAAAAAAGTTTGTAAAAGATCATTTTTGTGGCTAAAAAGTTAAATATTCATTTTTTCCTTCCACGTTGCTTTAGTTCCTGTGAAGCACCTGAAGGGTTAATAATCTTCTTGAATGTGGTTTTGAGTACCTTGAGGGGTGCAGTTTTTAGAATGGTGTCACTTTTGGGTATTTTTCTGCCATATAGACCCCTCAAAGTGACTTCAAATGAGAGGTGGTCCCTAAAAAAAATGGCTTTGTAAATTTTGTTGTAAAAATGAGAAATCGCTGGTCAACTTTTAACCCTTATAACTTCCTAACAAAAAAAAAATTTTGGTTCCAAAATTGTGCTGATGTAAAGTAGACATGTGGGAAATGTTATTTCTTAACTATTTTATGTGACAGATTTCCTATCCTTGTTTTATAAAGGAATAATAAATTCAAATTTTAAAATTGCAAATTTTTAAATAATTTTCATCCATACTTGCAATTTTTTAAATAAAACTGCAAGTTTGTATGAAGCAGAAGCATTCTTCACTTCTACCTTTTGAATAGAACAACATTGTCATCGAGGACATCTCCCGATTCGTCCAAGAATTTCAAGTTATGGCGTTCAAGATTTCTACTCCTCATAAGGGAATCACTGTGGGACTTAGAATTAGTAGCAAGTGTTTCCCCTGTCATTACGTTCATAACTATCCTGGATTTCTATCTTAATAGGACAGTGAAGATCATTTGATGTTACATTTCCTTTCTGAGAGAAAACAGATGCAAAATAGGAATTTAAAAGTTCAGCCTTCTCAACATCCTGACTTACCATTTCATCATTTTCATCCTGTAAAAATCCTATAGCATCTTTGACTTTTCTTTTACTTTTGACGTATCCCCAAAATCCTTTTTTGTTGCTTTTGACATCTCTTGCAAGCCTTAATTCATTGTCAGCTTTAGCTAATCTGATTCTTATCCTGCAGGTTCTGCAGACATCATTATATTCTTCTTTAGATATGCCTCCCTCTTTCCATTTGATAAACATTTCTTTCTTCCTTTTTAGCATGTGTTTAAGTTCTATGTTCATCCATCCTGGTTTCCTTAAATGCTTCCCATTCTTCCCTCTTTTCGGAATTGTTAACGATTGTGCTTTGAGAATCTCATTTTTCAAGATTTTCCATCTTTCCTGGACATTTTTGTCCTTAAGGATATCCAGCCATTGGATCCCTCCAATTCTCTTTCTGAGTTCCTTAAAATCTGCCTTTCTGAAATCTAACCTTGACGTCTGAGTCTTCACAGGTCTTCCTCCTCTTGTTATCCAAAATTCTAAAATAGCATGGTCACTACCTCCTAGAGTCCCAGCCACTCTTACCTCCTCCACCATTTCCTCCCTGTTTATGAGGATTAGATCCAAGGTAGCGGATCCCCTTGTTTTCTCCATTACCTTTTGGAAGATAAAGTTGTCAGCAAGAGAGGATAAGAATTTCCTGGACCTGTTAGTTTTGCCTGAGAGAGATTCCCAACAAATGTCTGGATAGTTGAAATCTCCCATGACCACTATGTCATATTTTTTGGAGAACTTGGCCATTTGATGCATAAAGAGTTCATCGGGACACCTCCGTCATTTCCCAAAGGTCGTATGTGTGGTTTTTCTGCTGTATTGTTAAATAGGTATTCACCTGCATACCATAGCCTGGGCCCTTAGCACATCTTGTAGCCTGGCAGGCTATTTGAATGGGGATGCATTAGTTGTTCTATAACTGCTGAAACCACCTTATTTAGGCTTATTATAGCAGTATAATTGTACTATATATTTATCTGTCCCCCCAGTGTATAGACTATTAGCGGCATCTTATACATTCATATGGCTATTAGTAATGTGGCGCCATAGCCATTTATTGCTTTATATATATGTGTCCACATTATTTACTCCATTACATACTCTATGCTTTATAATATGGCATTGGTCACACAACATGGTTGTAAAAAATTTTTTCTAACAAGCATATAGCAAATGTATTGGAATAATAGAGTATTTGGTTATTGAATCAGCGCAGAGCGCAATTGAGATCTTTATTTGCACATATTGATCAATGGGAAATCGTTGGATGCACATCTCATTTTTAAAAGTTGTTTTGGTAATTTTAAAATATTTTTCAATAAAGTGTTTGTTAATTGGCTATATGCTTCCAGCTCTTTTCTGATTAATTTGTCCCTGACTTGTTTGGAGAGCTCCTTGGTCTTTATGGTGTTGTTTGATTAGTGTTGCCTCTTGTTGATGGTGTTGCAGCCTCTGTGGTCTTTCAGAAAAGGTGTATATACTGACAGATCATGTGACACTTAAATTGCGCACAGGTGGACTTCCTTTAACTAATCATGTGATTTATGAATGTAATTGCTTGCACCAGAAATTTTTAGGGGCTTCATAGCAAAAGTGGTGAATACATATGCTCATGACAATTTTTTGTTATTTGATCCCATACATTTAATTTATGCCTATATTTTTCTCGACCCGAATATAAGCCGAGGCACCTAATTTAACCACAAAAAGCTGGGAAAATTTATTGACTTGAGTATATCCCTGGTATGTGTGGCCCCCTCATCCCAATACTGGTATGCATGGCATCCTCATCCCTATTCTGGTATTCATGGCCTCCTCATCCCCATCCTGGCATGCATGGCCCCCTCATCCCTATACTGGTATGATTGCCTCCTCAACCCCATCCTGATACGCATGGCCCCCTTTCAGAAAAATATAAAAAAAAACATAAGCCATTCTACTTACGTTCCCTGAACTCCCTCGCAGCTTCCTGTTCTGATGCCAGTAGCTGATTTATGCTTGTAAGAACTGCATGGCATTGACATCATGTGCTGCTTACAAGCAGAAGACAGCTGCCAGAATACTCACTGCTGTCCACGCTGGGACTATGGGCATGTGGATCAGTGAATATTCATCGATCTTTAATAGCGGGCACAGTAACCTCAGGCGATAGCTTGCTGCAGCTGTTGGGCGATCACATGTGCCCTCTACTAAAGGGAATGAATATTCACTGCTCTCCACGCTCATGGGAATGGAGAGCAGTGAATATTCATTCCCTTATGTAGATGGCACACTTCAGAGCCCAGCAGCTGCAGGAAGCCGGCTGCTGCGGCTAACAGCGTGTCTGCTATTAAAGAGAAATGAATATTCACTGCTCTCCACTCCCATTGGCGTGGGGAGCAGTGAATATTCATTTCTCTTTAGCAGCGGGCACAGGTGTTAGCCACAGCAGCCGGCTTCTGCCTCCTGTCACCCGCTGTTCCGCTGCTGCCGCTCCACCTCTGTCTTATAGTCCGAAAACTACGGTAAGTGGAACCCTCACTTGTGTATAAGCAGAGCGGGGATTTTTCAGCATAAAAAATGTGCTGAAAAACTCAGCTTATACATGATGTACGGTATTTAGTGCTGATGCATCACACACAAGTCGGATTACAAAATTTAAGCAAAGATTGTAATATAACAAAGTAGGTAAAAAAACAAGGGGGTGAATACATTCGCAAGCCACTGTAAAATGGTCCCAATAAAAGCTTCAACTCAGTCCTCACTCATGTCTGTCATCTGTTAAGGGAAATATAGGGGGCTTCCTTGTTACTGATAGTACAAAGGCTGTGGAAAAGCGCTATGGCTACTCACCCCCCAAAAGAAATCCAGCGAATTATGCTTTCCCAAATCCAAATGCCTCCTCCCTTCTGAGCCCCACAGTGTGCCTAAACCACATTTAGCGTCCACATGTTTGGCATTTCTGTAGCAATGAGAGCCGGCCTAATTTACGGGTGTATGTGTCCAGATGCATACTGGGCAGTACAATGTATGGACACTACAACAGCAGATTTGCAATTTTCACTTGGCAACATCCACTGCTGCTTGCTTTTGGAAATCACCAATGGAGCCAAATCATCACTACAATTCTAGATAAATTCCAAAAGGGGTGTAATTTCCAAAATGAGATTATTTGGGATTCGTCCCAAGTCTCACTGTCTGGCTAAGCAGTACTGCACAGCCACATATGGGGTATTTCCACGTGCAGCAGAAATTGTGGTGCCTTTTTTACCAATTTCACCTTGTGAAAATGTAAAATCTGGGGCTAAAACAAAATTTAAAAATGTAATCATTTTTCTTCACTGCCCAATGGTATAAAATTCTTTGACACACCCGTACTGTCAATATGATCACTGCACCCCTAGATGAATTCATTGAGAGGTATAGTTTGTAAAATGGGGTCACTTATGGGGGGGTTCTACTGTTCTGACACCTCAGTGGCAGTGGCTCTCCCAGTGGGACATGGCATCAGCAAACCATTAACAGTAAAATCTGCACTAAATTATGGTGCTCCTTCCCTTCTTAGTTTGCAATATGCCTCAAAAGAATTTCCCGATAGTATGTAGGGTATTTGTGCACTCAGGAAAAATTGCAGAACAACCTGAGAGGTCCATGTTTTCTTATTAGCCCTTATAAAATTAAAAATTTGTGGCAAAAACAACATTTTAGTGGTAAAAATGTAATTATTCTTTTTTCATGGCCCAATGGTATAAATTTCTGTGAGGCGCATGTGGTGTCAGCATGCTCATTGCATTCCTAGATGAATTAATTGAAAGGTGTAGTTTGTAAAATTATGTCAATTATGGGGGTTTCTGCTGTTCTGTCACCTCAGTGGCTCAGCCAATGTGACATGGCACCCTCAAACCATTCCAACAAAATCTGAACTCCAATATGGTGATGTTTAACTTCTGATGCGCCTCAAAAGTAGTCTTCCACCACATATTGGGTATTGGTGTACTCAGGAGAAATTGAACAACAAATTGAATAGCCCATTTTTCTCCTGTTGACCCTGTGAAAATGAAACATTTGGGACAAAATTAACTTTTTTTATGGAAAAATTAACTTTTTCATTTTTAGAGTTCAACGTTCGATGAAGCTTAGAAACTTCTGTGAAGCTGGGGGTTCAAAGTGCTCACCATACATCTACATAAATTCATTGAGGGGTCTAGTTTCCAAAATGACTTTACTTGTTGGGGTTTCCACTGTTTAGGCACATCAAGGGATCTCCAAACCTGACATGGCCTCCGCTAATGATTCCAGCAAATTTTGGGGTCAAAAAATCAAGTGTCGCTCCTTCCCTTTCTGAGCCCTGCCGTGTACCTAAACAGTAGTTTTCCCTCACATATGGGGTATTAAAGTACTCAAGAGAAAGTGCTCAACAAATTGTACAGTGCATTTTCTCTTGTCACCCTTGTGAAATGCAAAATTTGGGGCTAAAAGAGTATTTTTGTGGAAAAAATGTGACTTTTTATTTTTTGCAGCTCTACGTTATAAACTTCTGTGAAGCACCTTGGGGCTCAAGGTGCTCACCACACAGCTTGATACGTTCTTTGAGGGGTCTATTTTCCAAAATGCGGTAACTTGTGGGGGATTCCACTGTTTAGGCACATCAGGGGCTCTCCAAATGCGGCTCGGCGTCCACTAATAATTCCAGCAAATTTTGCATTCAAAAGTCAAATGGTGTCCCTTTCCTTCTGAGCCCTGCTATGCGCCCAAACAATAGTTTTACCCCCATATGGGGTATCAGCGTACACAGGAGAAATTGCACAACACATTTTGGGGTCCATTTTCTCCTCTTACCGTTGTGGAAATAAAAAATGTGAGTCTAAAGTAAAAAAAAATTGAAAAAAAAAAAGTAAAATGTTCATTTTTTTCCTTCCACATTGCATTAATTCCTATGAAACACCTGAAAGGGAATCTGTCACCCCATTTTTGGAGTAAGAGATGCGGCCACCGCCATCAGGGCTTATCTACATTATTCTGTAATGCTGTAGATAAGCCCCCGATGTTACCTGAAAGATAGGAAAAACGAGTTATATTATACTCATCCAGGGGCTGTCCGCCGTCCGATCCGATGGGCGTCGCAGTCCGGTTCGGCGCCTCCCATCTTCTAGCGAAACCATCCTCTTCTCTGCGTCCCGTCGCGGCTCCTGCGCAGGCGCACTGATCTGGCTTGTTGAGGGGCAGTGTGCAGAACTGAAATAAATTAACTTTTTGATGATATTCTATTTGTTTTAGAAGCACCTGTGTCATTTTTTATGGCTTTATTGGAGAAATAAAAGCAATCACACCAATTTATTACAATATTTACCAGTCACCATAACTATATATGTTTTCTTGATAAAACACAGTGGACCTACACCAGCAGATTAAATATAAACCTTGGCACACTCAAGTGGTCTCAAGAAAAGTGAAATTTAATCAAAACTGTACATACAGCAAACGTTTCGGTCTTACATGACCTTCCTCAATGTACTGAAACATAAAATAAATTTGACTTTACAAAGTTGCTCTTGTTCTCCAACAGCAGAAATGGACATAACAAAAGTATATACAGAGATATTCAAAGATATTCATTCATTGGTATCGATTCATCCAGAATTCATATTAGAAATAACTGTATGGTATATCATATAATACTCAGAAACATCCATATATAGCCATATATAAGTGCATTATTAGAGGTAAATGGCAACCCCAAAAGAACAAGATCAATGGTTGGAAAGATGCACATACCAGTTTAAAGATACTGTGAGCCTAGAGGAAATAGGGTAAACCTAAAGGCGATATGGTGGAAAAAGGTGTCACAGGTATCTATCGTCTTACTTGTGGTAAGTATAGTATCAGAAGGTTGTACATACCACTAAGGAGGGTAAAAAAGGCTTCAGACCATGTGTCTATAAAATGCAGAGCGGTAACCTGCATTAGGGACCATAGATACCTAAGTGCCAAATGAGAAAGATCACAGAGACATATATGCGCTTATCAGTACTGTGAGTGCAACTATTGCGGCGGCATAGACGCGGTATTCCACCGCTTATCAGGAGTGCTGTGAAGCGAAAAGTGCCAGCGTTAAAAAGCAGTGAAGGCGTGGAGTCCGGACCGGAAGTCCGGGACCGGAAGTCGTGCGGCGTGCGTTCCAGCATGACGCTGTTGCGTTCCACCTACAGGAACCAGTATGGAGGGAGAGTGAAAACGTGTCACAGTATATCTGGTGCGTGTTGCTGTGATCTTTAAGGGCACTACTGTGCTTATATAGGTCCAAAAAAAGGCAGGAGGTGGATTAACCATCCAAGTGCTGGATGTTTTTGAATGGGTGAATGAAAGCCGGAAGAATGGTGTTCACACATGGTCTGTGATCAGAGGGTGAAGTTATAGAGAAATCTCATTGTGGTTGGTTCTGCAATAAAGAAATACACAATCAGTATCATTCAGTACATATATATATATATAGAAAAACACTCTGAGAAACCTATTATTATAAGACACATTATGACAAGAATGCCAGTACAGTCATGGCCAAAAGTTTTGAGAATGACACAAATATTAATTTTTAC
Source organism: Oophaga sylvatica (assembly GCA_033576555.1). NCBI lineage: Eukaryota > Metazoa > Chordata > Amphibia > Anura > Dendrobatidae > Oophaga > Oophaga sylvatica. The sequence goes on along the minus strand of JARQOD010000001.1, from coordinate 978,256,366 downwards.
AAAGTCTACTGCTTCACTTTTTCTAATGTCAATTTGCATATACTCCAGAATGTTATAAAGAGTGATCAGCTTAACAGCAATTACTTGCAAAGTCAATATTTGGCTAGAAAATGAACTTTATCCCCCAAAACACATTTCAACATCATTGCAGCCCTGCCTTAAAAGGACCAGCTAACCTCTTTTCAGTGATTGCTCCATTAACACAGGTGTGGGTGTTGATGAGGACATGGCTGGAGATCAATCTGTCATGATTAAGTAAGAATGACACCACTGGACACTTTAAAAGGAGGCTGGTGCTTGGCATCATTGTTTATCTTCTGTTAACCATGGTTATCTCTAAAGAAACACGTGCAGTCATCATTGCAATGCACAAAAATGGCCTAACAGGGAAGAGTATCGCAGCTAAAAAATTGCACCTCAGTCAACAATCTATCGCATCATCAAGAACTTCAAGGAGAGAGGTTCCATTGTTGCCAAAAAGGCTCCAGGGCGCCCAAGAAAGACCAGCAAGCGCCAGGACCGTCTCTTAAAAGTGTTTCAGCTGTGGGATCGGGCTACCAGCAGTGCAGAGCTTGCTCAGGAATGGCAGCAGGCAGATGTGAGTGCATCTGCACGCACTGTGAGGCGGAGACTCTTGGAGCAAGGCCTGGTCTCAAGGAGGGCAGCAAAGAAGCCACTTCTCTCCAGAAAAAACATCATGGACAGACTGATATTCTGCAAAAGGTACAGGCAGTGGACTGCTGAGGACTGGGGTAAAGTTATTTTCTCTGATGAATCCCCTTTTTCGATTGTTTGGGACATCAGGAAAACGCCTCATTCGGAGAAGACAAGGTGAGCGCTACCACCAGTCTTGTCTCATGCCAACTGTTAAGCATCCAAAACCATTCATGTGTGGGGTTGCTTCTCAGCCAAGGGAATCGGCTCTCTCACAGTCTTGCCTAAAAACACAGCCATGAATAAAGAATGGTACCAGAATGTCCTCCAAGGCAACTTCTCCCAACCCTCCAAGAGCAGTTTGGCGATCAACAATGCCTTTTCCAGCATGATGGAGCACCTTGCCATAAAGCAAAGGTGATAACTAAATGGCTCAGGGAACAAAACATAGAGATTTTGGGTCCATGGCCTGGAAACTCCCCAGATCTTAATCCCATTGAGAACTTGTGGTCAATCATCAAGAGACGGGTGGACAAACAAAAACCTAAAAATTCTGACAAAATGAAAGCATTGATTGTACAAGAATGGACTGCTATCAGTCAGGATTTGGTCCAGAAGTTGATTGAGAGCATGCCAGGGAATTGCAGAGGTCCTGAAGAAAAAGAGTCAACACTGCAAATATTGACTTGCTGCATTAACTCATTCTAACTGTCAATATAAGCTTTTGTTACTCATATGTTTGCAATTATATTTCTGTCTGTGATAAAAACATCTGTCAAAACACACATAAGAACCAGAGGGCAGCAGATCATGTGAAAATATAATATTTGTGTCATTCTCAAAACTTTTGGCCATGACTGTACATCGTATTCTCTATTTAACCCTTTAGGTGATAATGTATTAAGCTCATGAATCCAGAAGGCTTCTCTTTTCTTTAGGAGGCTAATGCGATCGCCCCCCCGCGTGGCATCTGTACCTGTTCGATGACCTGGTATTTTAATTGTGCTATATTATGGCCGGCTGACAGAAAATGGTGAGGAATTGTAAGGAGTAAATTTTTGCATCTGATTGTAGATTTGTGTTTTGATATGCGATCCTTTATTGCTTGCGTTGTCTCTCCCACATATAACAGGCCACACGGACATTTTATTAGGTAGACAACAAAACTTGTATTACAGGTAAAATACTCTTTAATGTCATATCTTTTGCCTGTGTGGGGATGGTAGAATACGTTGCCTTTCAAAATGTTGTTGCACTGCATGCATTGTAAACAGGGAAACGTGCCAAATTTTGGATTTATAAGGAAACGTTGGTGCTTGGGTGGGCGGAAGGGGCCAATGTCGGCCCTAACTAGGTGGTCACGTAAATTACGTAAAAATGGTTTGTTGAATTCCCTTATATCAGGGTGCGCAGTACTCAAAATGTGCCAATGGCGGCGTATGCTGGTATGTAGGCGATACGCTATGGGGTGATAGTCATGTACAAAGGGAATTCGATCCCTCGTGTCTGATTTGGGATGGAGGAAAGTAGTGGAAACACTTAGGGTATGTTCTGGATAACCCCTTTCTCGGAATTTGGAACACATTTCTTCAGTACGTTGTTTTTGAATTGTTTTGTCAGAGACAATCCTCTGAACTCTTTTTAACTGCGATTTGGGGATGGAGTTTTTCATTTTGGTTGGATGGAAACTCTCATAGTAAAGGAGACTGTTGCTGTCTGTCGGTTTGGTATAAATATCTGAAGATAATTTACCGTCAGTTTCTTTTATGACTAATACATCCAAAAAATTGACACGACTGACATCATGTGTCATTGTGAAATCTAGTCCCGGCCATGAGGTGCACAGGAAAGAGAAGAAGATATTCAAAGTGCTTAACGGTCCGTTCCAAATACAGAAGATATCGTCTATGTACCTCTTCCACACCACAGCATGTGTGCGGAAGAGGTCATTCCCATAGATCATACTTTCCTCAAAATGGGCTACATAAGTTTGCGTACGGAGGTGCTGTATTGGAACCCATGGCAATTCCCTTGATCTGCAAGTAATGAGTATCACCAAAGAGAAAATAATTTTTAGTTAGGATGATAGTGAGTAACTCGCAACACAAGTCAACCTGATCTGGATTGTATTCAGAGAACTCCAGTAGTCTGCGTACTGATTGTATACCCTCAGTGTGTGGTATAGATGTATATAGATCCTTGATGTCAACGGTCACAAGTAGGGCCTCCTTTGGGATGTGGTCAAGATTATGTATCAAGTCAAGAAACTCTCCTGTATCAAGTATAAAGGAGGTGGTTTGTCTTATTAGGGGTGTCAGGATTTTTTCAAGGTACTTAGATATTGGTGAAAAAATTTATTCTGTGGAGGCCACTATGGGCCTCCTTGGTGGATTTTTTAAGTTCTTGTGCACTTTGGGTAGTATGTAGAATACTGGAGTGATCGGGAATTATTTTTTAAGATAATCACAAGTTTTGTTGTCTAAAGTCCCCTTAGCGATATATTTTCTGAATGTCTCCTGTATAAGAGAATTGACTTCTCTAGTCGGATCATGTCCTAGTTTTAGGTAGACCGTACTGTCATTTAATTGTCGGTGGACTTCACCCAGATACATGGGTTTATCTAATACCACTATCGCTCCCCCCTTGTCTGCTGGTTTCACTATAATATTCTTGTCCTCCTGTAGATTTTTAAGGGCCTGTTGGTCAAGTGGTGTCATGTTGGATGGAAAAAATACCCTCTTCCTATTGACATCCTCTCTTAATTTTTGGAATGTAGTGTTGATAAATGAGATAAATGTCTCCAAGGCGTGGGAGCCCATAGGGGGTCTAAAGGTGCTTTTTTTCTTCAGGCCCAAACTGCTGGCTGAAAGGGTCACCTGAGTCTCAATACCTGAGTCAGGAGTCATGTTTTTATTAGAAAAGTGTAATTTGAGTTGAGGGATCTAAAAAGTCGTTGTAAGTCCATGTCTACATTGAAGGTATTATATCTATAACTAGGACAAAATGACAGACCCTTTTGTAGCATTGGTATTCAGCTATACCCAAACTTTTGGACGAAATATTAATCACCAGGGGGTTGTTACCTGGGAGCGTGTTACGCAGTTGAAGTCTCTGCGAAAGTCTCTTTCCTCGGCGGGTCCTCTTCTTCTTGTGGCCCGCCTCCTTTGGCCTAAAAAACGATTGGAAACGATCTCTCCTGGTCCGACCCTGAAGTTGAAATGTCTGTAGATGATCTGTAATAGGGACGTGAAAAGTTTCCAGATGTGGACGACACTTGCCATTTATAAACTCTCTGTAGTTCGTAATCCTCAGTATCTTAGCGAATTTATTTATTTTTCTTGGTTCCGTCTCCCGTCGGTGTTGGTCAATGATACCATTGATCTTGGTTTTGAGGTTGGTTAATTCCTCTGTAGTGGTAGAAGTTGCCAGTTGTCCTTCGATGTTGGTGATTTCCTCCTTACACTTGGTAATTGCTCGGTGTAGATGCTCTAGCGTTAAGGTCATAAGGTCGAAAGAACACTTGTTAATAATTTGTTCAAATCGTGTACAAAATTCTTGTGAGTCACTAAACAAAGTTGGATGTAATGGTACGCGTAACTCCCTAGGTATCCTTTGTACCTTAAGGTACTCCGTGAGGGTTGCGCAGTGTAGTTCAAAATTAGTACAACGCCTTAATTCTCTTTCTAAGTCACGTTCCCTCGTCTCCTTAGGGGGGACCTATAGGAAATCACTAGAAAGTGTGGATTGTGCTATGATATTGGATGTTTCATCCGCATTATATGAAAAAGTGAGAGATGTCATTGCCCAAATGAAGTGTGCTCAACGTAAGGGTTAATACGTAGTAACAAAATCGTGGCACAAGTCGAAAAAGGAGGATGTGGTGCTCAGGTAGGACCCCAATCCGTGACGTATTATATTTAATACGTCACGGATTGGGGTCCTACCTGAGCACCACATCCTCCTTTTTCGACTTGTGCCAACGATTTTGTTACTACACCAGCAGATGACATGACTCCTTGAATCATCACTGATTGTGGGAACTATGACACTAACATGAAGCAGTTTGGGATTGTGGCCTCTCCACTCTTCCTCCAGACCTGGGGGGCCTTGATTTCCAAATGAAATGCAAAACTTACCTTCCTTGTGAGAGTGTCAGTGACTGCCTTCGGGACATCTGTCAGGTCAGCAGTCTTCCCCATGATTGTGGAGCCTACTGAAACAGACAAAAGGACCTTTTAAACGCTTAAAGCCTTTTGCATTGTTTTTTGTTACTTATTATAATTTACTGAGATAATGACTTTTGTGTCTCATTGGCTGTAAGCCATAATCATCAAAAATTAACAGAAATAAACACGTGAAATAGATCACTCTGTGTGTAATGACTCTATATAATATGAGTTTAAATTGTTGAACTGAAATAAATTAACTTTTGATGCTATGTATTCTAATTTGAGAGAAGCACCTGTATAAATTTAGCAAAATGGCACTTGAAATTACTGCTCTTCTCACAAAAAAATAAGACCTTACATCATAAATCTTTTAAAAAAAGGTATGGCTGTAACAATTGTGAATGGATGGACAGAAGTACTTCCATGCTGCATTTAAATCTATTGCAAATAATACGACATGGTATATAGCACCACTGTGATAGTTTTTTTTCAATCTGGGCAAAGATTCAGCTTGCTGCCCTGGTCTAGTATAAAAATACTCTAGTAAAGCCTCAATCCAAGCACCTTGACCACATTTACTGCACCCCCTATAAAACCCTCCTCCTCTCTCATATAGTGATTGCTTTATAAAAACTATGACCGGGTTCAGATGGGCGTATTTTACATGGACCACAATGCCCGAACTGACCGCAAGTCTCCACTCATGAATTTACAGCCTCATAAATGTCCTAACCAACAGTGAGTCTTTGCATTGCGTTCCCTCCACGTACGCACGTGAAAAAATGCCCAGAGCCTAAGAATAACCCCAAACACAGGATATTTTTGCTGAGTGTTTGTTTTTAACATCGTCAAGCAAGGTTTATAAAATTGTTGATTCGGCCCCCTTGAATTAGGACAATTTTCAATCACATCTATTGAATCAGAGGACGATGGCTGACAGGGTGGCCTTTGTATCTGGACACATCTCAGCCGTGAAATGACATTGCCAAAGTCAGATGTTCCTGGATTAAGATTTGAGTGTAAATTTTTAATGCCATAATTTTCCTGCCGTCTTCTAAGGTTTCATGAAGTGTTTTATAACGTTTGGAAATCTTGTTGGTGAAGGATCCTGAGACGGTGACTGTTTCTGCCAAATCCCCATGGATAGCAGCGCTGCTGTGGTCCCGTCCCTTATCGCTATCGTCGCTGCAGCTCCACTTCCCGATTGTCGTCTCTACGGCGTATCCATTATTTACACCATGTTGGAACTATTCTATTATACATTTACGGAAAAAAACCTTGCATCTGAATGTGCAAGTGCGACTAATTTCTTGCGTATTACGCATTGTAAAACCGCCAAATTGTACGGAGCGTAATACCGCACCCATAATTAATCATAGACTTTAATGCACTTCTGCACTTTTTTTTGTCATAATATAGAATTATTATTCCTTACAAGAAATTGCTAAGGCGGTGAAGCAGAGCACCATATGGTGGCACATTTTGTTATACAGGCTCAGTGCACACATCTCTGCTATGTCATAGAGGTCATACTCTTACTGTAATGGCCACTGTTGTTGTGGGAGGCGCTCGATAAATATGGTGTTCACGATGACCGGTATTGGCATTATATCAGCATTAATACCCTGCTTTAGTATTTTATGGTATTCTTCAGTGGAGTAAACCTTGCTGTGCTTGGGGACACGGCATCTCTTTGGCGCGGCCTCCAAATTTTCCACGAAGCCACTTTAGGAAAATACCGCGGTGTTTAATATTATGGGGCGCTTTTGTGGCACCTTTTCAGAAGATTTTCCCTGAAAAAGACCTATGTGCGCATACCCTGCAGTAGAAGCCATGAAGAGATAACGGCAACCACGAGTAGCAATGACGGCCATTTTACATAAAAGCCACGCCCCTTATTGCCTCCATTTTTAATACATATAATAGGTGTTGTTCATAATTCAATGAGGTGACGGTATTATTCATGGCCAAGTATGGACTTGTTCTTAGCATCCTCTGCAGGTCTCACCCGAAGTCACGTCCCA
>JARQOD010000001.1:978140075-978249419 GCA_033576555.1 Oophaga sylvatica | reverse complement strand
TTATGGAAAAAAAATTTTTGGGGGGAACTTTTCTAAAAGTGTTGTTTGCCCTTGGTATTCCCCCTGGAAACCTTGAGTGAATGGACAATGGTGAAGGGGGTTTTTCCAATAGTTCCCATCTTGTTTTCAAATTAGTGCCGTAGCTTCGACTGAAAGGGGGCAACACCTCTGATGGGGGGGGGTTCCCCTGCTATGTGGTGCTTTGTTTTTCCCCCTGTAAATGTAAAAAATAAATTGACAATTAAGGCTCCCTTTTTTCCCCCCCCAATTCTTATGGGGTACCTTAAATTTTGTGCTGATAGATGGGCTAGGCCTAAAAGCAAAAGTTGCTCTTTGCGTAGCGACGTTGGTTTCTGTTATTCCAATCAAAATAAAATTGACAACAGGGTGTTACCATTTCTTCTACTCAAAGTGGTGTAAGCAATTATCAGACAAATGCAAAAACCATAACCAAATATTACCAGCTGTACAGTATTGTAAAACCCTATTCCACCTCAAGCACTAATATGTATGATGGTCACCAACAACCCCTATAGTTGATGGTCCCCTAACTGCCCCCTTATTGATAATGGTCCACCTAACGCCCCATATAGTTGATGGTCCCCTTCAGCCCCTAGTTGTATTTGGTCCCCTACAGCCCCTAGTAGTATGATGGTCCCTATGCCCCTAATAGTATGAGGGTCCACCAACTGCCCCCTATATAGTATGTGGTCCACCTATCGCCCCCTATATGTATGTGGCCACCATCAGCCCAAAGATAGTTGATGGTCCACTAACTGCCCCCTATTAGTTGATGGTCCACCTAACAGCCCCTTATAAGTATGAGGTCCAAACCTAACAGCCCCTTTAAGTATGTGGTCCACCTAACAGCCCATAGATAGTATGATGGTCACCTATCAGCCCCTAGATAGTATGATGGCCACCAACTGCCCCTTATAGTTGTGGTTCACCTAACAGCCCTATATAGTATGAGGTCCATTAACGCCTGTTAGTTTCGGTAGTGAGGAGTGCAGGTAAAAAAAAGGCAATACCCAGAGAGTTGGAATCTATGAGATTGCGTACCCTGCTAACCACCACAACTGAGGCAGCCGTGGAGCGTTCTGTTGGTCCTAGACGCCCGTCACAGTGGAAATTAATACCAAGATAGAAAGAGGAAGTTTGCCCCGGAGAGACCCCCAAAAGAACATAGAAAGCCCCAAACATGTAATGGCGTTAGACAAGAAGAAATATGACACAGCAGAAAATAGTTGAGCAAACGTTGGGGCCAAACCCTAAATAGAAAAGGTAGGAAGGGCACTTACGCAATCCAAAAAACCCTGAAAAGCACCAACTCTACTATTTCAAAATCACCTGAATCCACGACCTCTACCACCTAAATTGTTCTCTGGTGTAACAAAATCAAAAAGAGCCCTGAAAAAATGAAAAAAGCAAAAGTACAAACGTCAGTGGCTGAACTAAAGAGAGGGCAAAAGCCCCGGAGGGGACCCTGAAGGCCCCCAGAAGTGAGGACAAAATGCAAAATCTGCACAAAAAACAAAAAGAAGAAAATGTTTATCTGTTAGCAGGAGATGCAGCCGCCGCAGGTCAAAGGAAACGGATCAAGGATTGAGGACCAGAAAAAATTGATACGGACCTGATGGGAAGGCGACTCCCTTATATAAGCCAGTCCAGTAACACTGATTCCCATCTCACAATTTCACTGGACAGTCCAGTACCACTTGTAACCACCAGAGGGAGCCTTGCCAGAACTCATTTCAAGTCCATTACAACATTCCCCCCCTTGAGGAGGGGTCACCGAACCCTCACTTGGCAACCAGGTGGGTCAGGATGATTTATGTACGCCGGAGAGCTCCTGTTGGATGTCCAAGCAAACACCCAAGAATTGTCTCCTGACCATAACCTCCCACTTAACAAATACTGGGTTTCCGTCTAGAAAAACGAGAATTCAATATTTTCCAACCACAAATCCATTTGCCTCAAACCAAAAACAGGGTCAGGAGGCAAAGCAGGTAGGAACCCTGGTCAACAAACCTTTCAAAAAGGATTGTGGAAACCGTTATGGATCTTAAATGTCCTGGAAGAAGCAACGAAAGAAACAGGATTAAGAATTCCTGTCTTATAAGGTCAAGAACCTAGGCTTAAATTTAGGAGATGCCCACTAGGAATTTTTTGAGGACAACCAGCCAAGTCCCCCACTTTTAAACGGGACCTCGTCCAGCCGGTTGAAAACGCTGGGCCCTCTCCTGAGAGAGGGACAACTTCACTACCTGGTCCCAAAATCTTTGCATACACTCCACAACAGAGTCAAAACAGGACAGACAGGCCTCCGTCTGTCCTGAAGAAAATCGAGGGTGAAACAGAAATTCAGAAAAATGGGACATCAAGTGGCGAGCTAGCCCCTTATTAAGAGCAAATAGCCAAAGGAAAAAGAGACCCAGTCATCCTGATCGCAGACACAAAGATCTTAGATAAGTCTCAATGTCTGGTTTGTTCTTCAGTTTGACATTGGTTGAGGATGAAACGCCGGGAGAAAGACAATTGACACCAAGTTTGAACAAAATGTCCTCCAAAATCTTGAAAAAAAACTGGATCCTCTGTCAGACCAATGTTTCAGGAATGCCGTGTAAACGAACCACGTGCTGAAGGAACAAAGGCACCTTTAGAGGAGGAAGGCAACTTAGGTAATGGCACAAAAATGTATCATCTTGGAAAAAAACCCATCACAAATCACCCAGAGACGGTATTCTCTGAGAAACGGGGGTCGGAAATGAATCCTGAGATTGGGTCCATGGTTTTTTGGGCACAGGCAATGGCATCAACAAACCCTGAGGAGAGGAAGGCTTGGAGCAGAGCAAGTCCCGCGGTCCAAATTCCCTGAATCACGGCAAGGTAGGCCATCAAAAAGGACCGATAACAGTTTGGTACCAAAAAAATTCCGGGATGAGGCCAGCGCGGAAAAAAATGAATCTGGACATCACACTCTTTTTCCACGGTCGGGACAAACAATTTCCCAAAGGGCAGCGCTGGGCTATCCTCCGGACACCCCCCAGAGCCAGTCTCAAATTGGGCGAATGGCGGAAAATACACCTTCTTTCAAAATAACAGAAGGACAGATAATCAGGGGTCCGCAAGGAAACTCCTCGGAGGACATCCGCCTTAACATTCTTAGTGCCAGGAAGAAAGGAAACCACAAAATTAAAACGTGTGAAAAACAAGGCCCACCTGGCCTGTCTAGGATTAAGTCGCTTGGCAGATTCCAGATAAACCAGATTCTTATGGTCCGTAAGGACCACCACCTGATGTTTGGCTCCCTCCAGCCAATGTCTCCACTCTTCAAAAGCCCACTTCATGGCCAATAACTCCCGATTACCCACGTCATAATTACGTTCAGTAGGAGAAAATTTTCGAGAGAAAAAGGCAAAAGGGTTACTTTTAGAGGTCTCTGGATCTCTTTGGGACAAAACGGCACCTGCCCCAATTTCAGAGGCATCAACCTCCACCTGAAATGGCAGAGAAACATCAGGCTGCCGTAGAACAGGAGCAGAAGTGAATCTCTGCTTAAGTTCCTGAAATGCAGAGACTGCCTCAGGAGGCCAATTCACCACATCAGAACCCTTTTTGGTCAAATCAGTTAAAGGTTTAACAATAACCGAGAAATTACCAATAAATTTACGATAAAAATTGGCAAAACCCAAAAATCTTTGAAGAGCCTTTAATGAAGTAGGTTGGACCCAATCACAGATGGCCTGAACCTTGACCGGGTCCATTTCAATAATAGATGGGGACAAATGAATCCAGAAATGAGATCCTCTGTACGCCAAAAAGACACTTTGATCCCTTCACATACAGAGCATTCTCTCTCAAAATCTGGAATACAGTTCGAACATGTTTCACATGAGAGTCCCAGTCATTGGAAAAAATCAAGATATCATCCAAATAAACAATCAGAAATTTATCCACAAAATCCCTGAAAATGTCATTCATGAAGGACTGGAAGACAGAAGGAGCATTAGTGAGCCCAAAGGGCATCACAAGGTACTCAAAATGCCCCTCAGGGGTATTAAATGCCGTCTTCCATTCATCCCCGTGCTTAATGCGAATAAGGTTATATGCCCCCCTGAGGTCAAGCTTGGTAAACCAAGTAGCATTTTTCACCCTGCAAAACAGGTCAGAAATCAAGGGTAACGGATATTGATATTTCACAGTAATATTGTTCAAAAGACGATAATCAATACACGGCCTTAATGAACCATCCTTTTTGGCCACAAAGAAAAAACCGGCACCTAAGGGTGAAGAGGATGATCTGATATGACCCTTCTCCAATGACTCCTTGATATAAGACCGCATAGCGTCATGTTCAGGTACAGACAAGTTAAAAAGGCGACCTTTAGGGAATTTACTACCTGGCACTAATTCAATAGCGCAGTCATAGCTCCTATGGGGAGGCAAGGATGCAGATTTACTTTCGCTAAACACATCAGAAAAATCAATCAAAAAGTCAGGAACATCCTGAGCCTGGGGGGAGACAGAAAAAACAGGAGTGTTGGTATTAACACATTGGCAGCCCCAACTGGTTACAGACACAGATTTCCAATCCAAAACAGGATTATGAGACTGTAACCAAGGGAAACCCAGTACGATAATGTCATGCAGATTATACAGAACCAAAAATTTGCAGCTCTCCTGATGATCAGGTTCAACCCTCATTATCACCTGAGTAGAGAACTGAGGTTTATTCTCAGCCAAAGGGGTAGAATCGATCCCCAATAGGGGAATAGACTTCCGTAGGGGTATCAAGGGAAACCCACAACGTTTAGCAAAATCAAAATCCATCAGGTTAATAGCTGCTCCCGAATCAACGAAAGCCTGAGCAGAAAATGAGGACAGAGAGCATATCAGAGTAACAGTTAATAAAAACTTAGTCTGAACACTACCCAAGACAACTGAGCGTGCAAAACGTCTTCCCCGCTTAGGGCAGACTGAAATAGCATGAGAGGCATCACCACAGTTAGAAACTTAACCCATTGCGCTTTCGAAACTCATGACGCTGTGCCCAGAAACCACTCTATCACACTGCATGGATTCAGAAGCAGGTTCACAAGGCAACACTATTCCACGCATACTTCTCCGCTCACGCAAATGTCTGTCAATTTGAATCGCTAATGACATAGAATCATTGAGACCAGAGGGGACAGGGAATCCCACCATAACATCCTCTACATTATCTGACAGACCCTTCCGAAAAAGGGCTGACAAAGCGTCGTCATTCCATTTGGTCAGGACTGCCCACCTACGAATCTGACAGTATAACTCAGCGTCATCAAGCCCCTGATTTAATGCCAACAAGGCTTTTTCAGCTTGATCAGTGACATTAGGCTCATCGTACAATAACCCCAAGGCCTGAAAAAATGCATCAACATCACTCAAAACAGGATCCCCAGGTGTCAGGGAAAAAGCCCAATCCTGAGGATCGCCGCGCAGGAGAGAGATGACAATTTGAACCTGCTGCGCTGCGTTCCCTGAGGACTTAGATTTTAAGGCAAAAAACAATTTACAATTATTTTTGAAATTCAGAAACTTGGCTCGATCCCCCAAAATCAAATCTGGCATGGGAATCCTAGGTTCCACAACAGGCAACCTAGCAAGATAGGTAGCAATACTCCGAACCTCAGTGGCAAGCTGATCCACACGGCCAGACAACTGTGCAAACTCCATTGAGAGAAAAAAAAATCCTCCCCAGCACCCAGAGATACAGAGGGAAAAAAAAATGCAACAAACAGAAAAATATCTCTGACAACTCTGACAACCTTTTTTCTTTCACAATATTTTTTCCCTTCTGTGAGTACCATACAATTTTCAATTTTTTGGGCCGGTGATACTGTTATGTTTCGGTAGCTGAGGAGTGCAGGTAAAAAAAAGGCAATACACCAGAGCAGTTGGAATCTATGAGATTGCAGTACCCTGACTAACCACCACAACTAGAGGCAGCCGTGGAGCGTTCCTACGTTGGTCCTAGACGCCTCGTCACAGCCTGAGAAACTAACTACACCTAAAGATAGAAAGAGGAAAGCTATCTGCCCCGGAGCAGATCCCCAAAGAACATAGAAAGCCCCCAAACATGTAATGGCGGTTAGACAAGAAGAAATACTGACACAGACAGAAAATAGTATGAGCAAACGTTGGGGCCCAAACTACCTAAATAGAAAAGGATAGGAAGGGCACTTACTGCAATCCCAAAAAACCCTGAAAAGCACCAACTCTACTAATTTCAAAATCACCTGAGATCACACGACCTCTACCACCTAAATTAGTTCTCTGGTGTAACAAAATCAAAACAGCAGCCACTGAAAAAACTGAAAAAAGCAAAAGTACAAATGTCAGTGGCTGAACTAAACTGAGAGGGCAAAAGCCCCGGAGGGGACCTTGAAGGCCCCCACAGAAGTGCAGGACAAAATGCAAAAATCAAGTACAAAAACAAAAAGAAGAAAATGTCTTATCTGTTAGCAGGAGATGCAGACACGACACAGCAGGCTACAAAGGAAACAGGACTCAAGGATTGAGACCAGAACAATTGATCACCGGCAACCCTGATGGGAAGGCGACTCCCTTATATAAGACCAGTCAGTAACACCTGATTCCCACTCCTCACAATCTTCACTGGACAGTCCAGTACCGCTTGTAACCACCAGAGGGAGCCTCTGCTCAGAACTCATTTCAAGTCCATTCACAACACAGCCCCCTACAGTATATAGTATGATGGTCCATCTAATAGTCACCTATATAGTATGATGGTCCACTTAACAGCCCCTATATAGTATGATGGTCCACTTAACAGCCCCCAATATAGTATGATGGTCCACCTATCAACCCCTATATAGTATGATGCACTAACAGCCCCTATATAGTATGATGGTCCACCTAACAGCCCCCTCTATATAGTATGATGGTCCACTTAACAGCCCCCTATATAGTGATCATCAGTGATCATCAGTCTACTGAACCACCGCACGATCAGCTCTTCCCTCTCCTAGTGTATCCTCACCCATCCCTGTAGATTGTGAGCCCTCGCGGGCAGGGTCCTCTCTCCTTCTGTACTTGGTATTGCTCATGTTTACTGTACTTGTCTATACTTGCCCTTTTCACATGTAAAGCGCCATGGAATAAATGGCGCTATAAAAATCTATAATAATAATAATAATAATTAGTATGATGGTCCACCTAACAGTCCCCTATATAGTATGATGGTCCACCTAACAGCCCCCTATATAGTATGATGATCTAACCTAACAGCCCCCAGTATAGTATGATGGTCCACCTAACAGCCCCCTATATAGTATGATGGTCCACCTAACAGCCCCCTATATAGTATGATGTCCACCTAACAGCCCCTGTATAGTATGATGGTCCACCTAACAGCCCCCTATATAGTATGATGGTCCACCTAACAGCCCCCTATATAGTATGATGATCTACCTAACAGCCCCCTATATAGTATGATGGTCCACCTAACAGCCCCCTATATAGTATGATGGTCCACCTAACAGCCCCTATATAGTATGATGGTCCACCTAACAGCCCCCTGTATAGTATGATGGTCCACCTAACAGCCCCCTATATAGTATGATGGTCCACCTAACAGCCCCCTATATAGTATGATGATCTACCTAACAGCCCCCTATATAGTATGATGGTCCACCTAACAGCCCCCTATATAGTATGATGATCTACCTAACAGCCCCCCTACCTAACAGCCCCTATATAGTATGATGGTCCACCTAACAGCCCCCTGTATAGTATGATGGTCCACCTAACAGCCCCCTTATAGTATGATGGTCCACCTAACAGCCCCCTATATAGTATGATGATCTACCTAACAGCCCCCTATATAGTATGATGGTCCACCTAACAGCCCCTATATAGTATGATGATCTACCTAACAGCCCCCTATATAGTATGATGGTCCACCTAACAGCCCCTATATAGTATGATGATCTACCTAACAGCCCCTTATATAGTATGATGGTCAACCTAACAGCCCCTACATTGTTTGATGGACAACCACAAGCCCTTACACAGCATGATGTTCCCCCAACAGCACAAAAACAAAAAGAAGAAAATGTCTTATCTGTTAGCAGGAGATGCAGACACGACACAGCAGGCTACAAAGGAAACAGGACTCAAGGATTGAGACTAGAACAATTGATCACCGGCAACCTGATGGGAAGGCGACTCCCTTATATAAGACTAGTCAGTAACACCTGATTCCCACTCCTCACAATCTTCACTGGACAGTCCAGTACCGCTTGTAACCACCAGAGGGAGCCTCTGCTCAGAACTCAATTCAAGTCCATTCACAACACAGCCCCCTACAGTATATAGTATGATGGTCCATCTAATAGTCACCTATATAGTATGATGGTCCACTTAACAGCCCCCTATATAGTATGATGGTCCACTTAACAGCCCCCAATATAGTATGATGGTCCACCTATCAACCCCTATATAGTATGATGGTCCACCTAACAGCCCCTATATAGTATGATGGTCCACCTAACAGCCCCCTCTATATAGTATGATGGTCCACTTAACAGCCCCTATATAGTGATCATCAGTGATCATCAGTCTACTGAACCACCGCACGATCAGCTCTTCCCTCTCCTAGTGTATCCTCACCCATCCCTGTAGATTGTGAGCCCTCGCGGGCAGGGTCCTCTCTCCTTCTGTACTTGTGTGTGCCTTGTATTGCTCATGTTTACTGTACATAGTATGAGGTCCACCTAACAGCCCCTATATAGTATGATGGTCCACCTAACAGCCCCCTGTATAGTATATGTCCACTAACCCCTATTTAGATGGTCCACCTAACAGCCCCTAATGTATGATGACTACCTCCCCCTTATGTATGATGGTCCACCTAACAGCCCCTATATAGTTGATGATCTACCTAACAGCCCCTATATAGTATGATGGTCCACCTAACAGCCCCTATATAGTATGATGATCTACCTAACAGCCCCTTATAGTATGATGGTCAACCTAACAGCCCCTACATTTTGATGATCTACCTAACAGCCCCTATATAGTATGATGGTCCACCTAACAGCCCCTATATAGTATGATGGTCCACCTAACAGCCCCTCTATATAGTATGATGGTCCACCTAACAGCCCCTATATAGTATGATGGTCCACCTAACAGCCCCCTATATAGTATGATGATCTACCTAACAGCCCCTATATAGTATGATGGTCCACCTAACAGCCCCTATATAGTTGATGATCTACCTAACAGCCCCTATATAGTATGATGGTCCACCTAACAGCCCCTATATAGTATGATGATCTACCTAACAGCCCCTTATATAGTATGATGGTCAACCTAACAGCCCCTACATTGTTTGATGGACAACCACAAGCCCCTTACACAGCATGATGTTCCCCCAACAGTACCCATTATAGTGTGATGATCCACCCCACAGCACCTACAGTTGAAACCAGAAGTTTACATACACTATATAAAAAGACACATATGCATGTTTTTCTCAATATCTGATATGAAATCAGAATAAACCTTTCCCGTTTTAGGTGAATTAGGATTACCATAGTTATTAATATTTGTCAAGTGCCAGAATAACAGAGAGAAAATGTTTTAAGGCATTTTTTTACTGCAAAGTCAAAAGTTTCCATCCATTTTATAGTATTTGATACCATTGCCCTTAAACTGAATGACTTGGGTGAAACATTTGGGATATCCTTCCACAAGCTTCTCATAATAGTTGGTGGGAATTTGGGCCCATTCCTCCTGACAAAACTGATGTAACTGATCCAGGTCTGTAGGTTTCCTTGCTCTCAGCGGCCTTTTCAGCTTTGCACATAAATTTTCAATAGGATTGAGATCAGGGCTTTGTGATGGCGGCTCCAAAATATTGACTTTGTTATCCTTCAGCCACTTTGTTATCATTTTGGCAGTATGCGTCAGGTCATTTTCTATTTGGAAGACCCATTTCCACCCAAGCTTTAACTTCCTGGCTGATGTCTTGAGATGTTGCTTCAGTATTGCCACATAATCTTCTTTTCTCATGATGCCATCTATTTTGTGAAGTGCACCAGTCCTTCCTGCAGCAAAACAACCCAACAACATGGTGCTGCCACCACCGTGTTTCACAGTTGGGATGGTGTTCTTAGGTTTCTAAGCTTTTCCCTTTTTCCTCCAAACGTAACGATGGTCGTCATGCCCATAAAGTTCAATTTTAATTTCATCAGACCACATGACACATCTCCAAAATTAAGGTCATGGTTCCTGTGTGCATTTGCAAACATTAATCTGGCTTTTTTATGTTTCTTTTGGAATAATGGCTTCTTCCTGGCAGAGTGGTCTTTCAGCCCATGTTTATACAGTACTCGTTTCACTGTGGATATTGACACAATCTTATCAGCTTCCGCCATCATCTTTACAAGGTCTTTTGCTTTTGTCCTTGGGTTGATAAACACATGTCGGACCAAAGCACATTCATCTCTGGGACACAAAACCTGTCTCCTTCCTGAGCAGTATGATGGCTGGACATTTTCATACTGCTTGTACTTGCGTATAATTGTTTGTACAGGTGAACGAGGCTCCTTCAGGGATCTTGAAATTGAACGCAAGGATGAGCCAGACTTGTGCAAGTCCACAATTCTCTTCCTGATATATTGGCTGATTTCTTTAAACTTTCCCATGATGCTACACAAAGAAGCTGTGTGTTTCAGGTGGGCATTAAAATACATCACAGGTCCGTCTCTAATTAACTCAGATGTTTCCAAAAAACAGAATCAGAAGCTTCCAAACACATGACCTCATCATATGGGCAGTCCAGAATTGTTTAAAGGCATAGTAATCTATATAGTATATATACAGGGTGCTCCTAAAGTCTGGACACATAGGCAAAAATATAGATTTTCAAGAAATGAAAATTATTAGAAACATTTTGTTCAATTGAAATATTAAAAAACTTCTTCAATATGATTTCCATAATTTGCGATGTAAAGATTGATGCGCTTTGGAAAACTCTATTATAGTTAATTATTATTATTTATTTATATAGCGCCATTAATTCCATGGTGCTGTACATGAGAAGGGGTTACATACAAAGTTATAGATATTGTTTACAGTAAACAAATTTACAATGACAGACTGGTACAGTTAATTAATTACACTTATAGTTAATGAGAATTCCTATGTGTCCAGACTTTAGGGACACCCTGTAGTATGATGGTCTAGCCCACAGCCCCCTAAATAGTATGATGGTCCCCCGCAGTCCGCCCAAAATAAAAATCCTTAGACTCACCTGATCCAGACTTGTCGTCCTCCGCAACCTCCGTTTCGTCCTGTATCCTGTCCCTCAGTGGATACAGGCGGCGCGATGTCGTGACATAATTGCCCTGCTGACATCCCCTGAGTGGAACTGTCCTCCGACAGACCACAGTCAGAAAGGAAGGCTGAGGCATGCCGGGATTAGTGATGGAGCATGAAGACGGCGACTCTCAACTGTTAACAGTATTGGTGTCCTGAGGATGTTGATACAGTTAACAACATAGAAGACAATGTGGCCCATCTAGCATTTGCCAGAATTGACAGATGGCCAGTCCGGCCCTTGCCATAACCCACTGATGGATGCGTTAGGTGCATAAGCATTAGGTGCACTCTTTGCGGTACCAGCATGTTGCACCTCTGTTATTCCTCCTGGAAATGTATGAATAAATTGACAACTAGGTGTTACCATTCCCTTTGTTAAATGGATGTCTCCCTACAGTCTACACTATTCACTTTTGTCTAATTTTTGCTAATGGTGTCAAATTGTATAGGGACATACCCTACTAATAGAGGGGCTAGGTCCAAAAGAGCAGGAGCTGTGATCACTCTATTATGGCTCCTGGAAATGGATAAAATGATACCATTCATTTACTGCTGATAGTTTCCGACTGATGAGGCACAACCTGCTGATGGATAAGGAGGGTGCAGAAGAGCTAGAATAGTTCTAGTAGCGGTGTGTCGCCTATCTGTTACTCCTCCTGGAAATGCATGAATAAACTGACAACTGGTTGTTATCATTCCCCTAGTCAAAGGCATTCGTCCCTGCAGTCTACACTATCTGATACTGTCCAGTTAGTAGATATAGTTTTAATCTATAAAGCAGCATGATGATGATGGGGAGGCAATGATGGCGGTGAGGAGGAAATGATGATGGTGAGGAATCAATAATGATGAGGGGGCAATGATGGTGAGGAGGCAATGATGATGATGGTGGGGGAGGCAATGATGATGGGGAGGCGATGGTGGTGGGGGGAGACAATGATGGTGGTGAGGAGGCAATGATGATGGTGGGGGAGGCAATGATGATGATGGTGAGGAGACGATGATGATGGGAAGGCGATGGTGGTGGGGGGAGACAATGAAGGTGGTGAGGAGGCAATGATGATGATGGTGGTGGGGGAGGCAATGATGATGGTGAGGAGGCAAGGCTGATAATGGGGAGGCAATGATGATGGTGGTGAGAAGGCAATGATGATGATGGTGAGGAGGCAATGAAGATGGTGAGGAGACAATGATGATGATGGTGAGGAGGCAATGATAATGATGGGGAGGCAATGATGATGATGGGTAGACAATGATGGTGGTGAGGAGGCAATGATAATGATGGTTGGGTAGGCAATGATGATGGGGAGGCGATGGTGGTGGGGGGAGAGACAATGATGGTGTGAGGAGGCAATGATGATGATGGTGGTGGGGGGAGACAATGATGATGGTGTTGAGGAGGCAATGATGATGGTGGTGAGGAGACAATGATGATGATGGGGAGGCAATGATGGTGGTGGGGGGAGTTAATGATGGTGGTGAGGAGGCAATGATGGTGGTGGGGGAAGGCAATGATGATGATGGGGAGGCAATGATGATGATGGGGAGACAATGATGGTGGTAAGGGGAAGGCAATGATGATAGTGGTGAGGAGGCGATGATGGTGGTGGGGGAGGCAATGATGGAGGTGTTGGAATGGGCAATGATGGGGAGTTGGGGGAGAAAGCAATGATGGTTGTGGTGTAAAGGACAGTGATGGTAGTGGTGGAAAGGACAATGGTAGTGGGGAGGAGGCAATGATGGGAGGTGGTGATGAGGACAATGGTGGAGGGGGGCTGCATTATACCCTTTGAGGAGGCTGCATTATACTCTGAGGGGATGCATTATACCCTATGAGGGGGCTACATTATATTCTATGGGGGGGCTGCATTATAACTTATGAGGGGGTTGCATTATATTTTGTGGGGTGCTGTATTATACCCTATAAGGGGGGCTACTTTATATTCTATGAGGGGGCTACCCCAATCCGTGCTACATAATTAAGACGTGTACTACCTTATAATATATCCTGATATTAGAGCGTTTTACCACACAATTGGTGGTCTTGTATTTATTTCTATGTAGCTACATAGTGGGCCCCAAGAATGATTTTCTCTGGTGGGCCCAAGGTGCTCCAGTCCGACGCTGGCCTCTGTTATTCTCCCTGTAAATGTATGAATAAGTTGACAACTGATTTTTACTATTCCTATTTCCTTCTTCCTTCTTGCTGCTCTCCACTGGTACCAGTAGGGCCTTTATGATGTCCATAACCCCAATAATGTATATGGACAAGGGTTGTTGTTAGGCTACCCCTTAAAGGGAATCTGTCAGCAGGTTTTTGCCATATAATCTGAAGACAGCATGAGGTAGGGGTTAAAACACAGATTTCTAGATGCCTCTCTTATCAAGCTATGTGGTTTTGTTTGCCTGTAATGATTGTTTTAGCACAGGAGTTTATCATTGCTGTGACTATCTGGGCGCATGAGCCCTGGTCGCACACGCCTCCTCCTGTGATAGGCAGCTCACTGTCAATGGATATTATATTTACAGAGCCTGGTGGGGGCGGGGTTAGCTTTCTCAGCTCTGCTTCATTACTAAATCTAAAAACTCTGATTGTGTCAGAACTGCTGCACCCAGTAATCTAAATTATGCATCGTTGGATTCAGCTTCTCTTTGCCTAAGTCAGGCTGCTCTCGGATGAGGTAGAAAAAAACCTGCTGACAGACTCCCTTTAATTGTGTATTTTTCAGAAGGATATTATAACTGGTCCATATATAGTGCATACATGTCATATATAGACATTAATACCCTGTTAAACATGGATTGAGAGAAGTAAAGGCGCTCCTCACAATTATGCTCCTGTTTAGGGTGAGATTTTAACATTCTCTCTTTATATGTCTTGTAATCAAAACAAAGCATTGAAGTGAGTCAATTAAAATACCCATGAATAGAATTGATGGATTTAGTGGAAATCCCGTTGGAAACCTGACACTATTGATCATGTCCTATTAAAGTGAATGAAAAGTGTAAATCTATTCAGGAGAAAAGCTTCTGTAGACACTGAAAACAAGTGGAATAATTCTCCTAGGGCCAAGATCGCTGACGGGGGCAGCTACAGGAGAAACTGATAAAAACCTGGTGTAAGTAGAAAAATTGTGGGCGACATATGGACCAATCAGAATGCAGCTTTTATTTTAAGGCTATGGCTTGTCAGTAAGTACAAGTAGTCATCAATGGCTCAATGCATATTGTGACAGAGTTTAATTCTATGAAATGTGCTCATTAGCGCCCCCTAGTTTTGACTGCAAAGAGACAAAATTTGTTACTTAAAGGACATGGACATGTTTGGGTGCATTATTATTTTTTACTTAAATGAAAGTATAATTGTCTAAAGTTATTTTTTACTATAGTGTTGTGAAGGTTTTGGACCATTTAGCTTCTACATCATCTATGTATCACTGTACATAGCAGACTGCTGTATGTGTCACAGTGAATGGGCTGGGGCATTTGTCTTCTACAGTATCTATGCATCACTGTACACAGCACACTATTGAATATGTCACCAGTGAATGGGATGGGCCATTTGTCTCCTACAGGCTCTCTGTCTTACAGTAAGTAGCAGACTGCAGAATGTGTTACCAGAAATCTGTCAGTTTGTTCTGTAATCCTTATCTCTCAACTCCTGAATCATCTTCTAAGCTGAATTATGACCAGTTGGTAGTGTTGAGCGATACTGCTCGATATCTAAAAATATCGTATCGAAATGGTATCGCCGATATCACTAAATATCGTCGATATCCGATTCTGATACCGGAAGTCCCATGTAAGTCTATGGGAACAAAATATCGCAACAAAAAAAACCCTTTCTTTCGTTGTAAACACAAAATATACACACATAGAATACATATATATATATATATATATATATATATATACATGTCATTGTGACATATATATATACATATATTTATAGTTTATACACTTCTACATAGTAAAATAGACTCTGATTCAATTGCCGGGTAAAGCCGTGACATACCCCATAGAAGTCGACGGGCTCGGTGCCGAGTACCCCCAAAACCTCTGGCTCTGTGCGACTCAACTTGGGCGTCACGTACAGGATTCTGTAGCTCGCTATAAGCGAGTCCTGTGTGCCTGAATTGAACTGGTTTTGTGCTTGAGAATTGCTAAAATCATCAGAGAATGTATTTGCCATTTTTCAGCCATATCTGCGTCACGACGAGGCACTGGTGAAGAAGAAGGGCGTGCTCTTCGTGGGTGTCACTCAGTGGCGTGAAAACGATGGCCGACCACTGTAAATGGTACTGCAATGTAACATCGTGCCCCACAGCTCTTCAGTTCCGCCTCCTCATCCTCCTCAGTGTGCGGAAACTAACACGAAGGTCCCGCCTCCCTACAAAAGAGGGGCCCTCTCCAGATGCTAATGACACATGTGACTTGGCAGAGATGGCTAATGGACACGAGCAGAAGTGTGAAGGGATGGAGCAGTCAGAGCTCTCCCCCCACGGAAGCGACCCGATCGCCACGGAACCACCGTTGGGCACCCGGCCTGGAAACCCTCCTACGCTGCAAGAAGCGGAGGATACCCTAAGAGGCCTGGCCCGGCACCGGGAGGAGGTCGCCAGGATGGAAGCCAGCTGGTGTGCCCTAAAGCTAAACTTGGAGCGGCGCCAATCCCTCTTACCTGAAGTGTCTGTACCGGAAGGTGAGGCACCCGTTCTAGTAGAGGAGCCCTTGCAATGTGATCCGGTTGACGTTGTCGCAGTGGAGGCACCCGTTCCTGCAAAAAACTCTGCACCGGCAGCACCCCAGATCCCGCTGTCTGCCCCCGTCGCTGAGACAGAAGAAGCGACACCCGTCCTCATGGAGGAGGCCGCGCAGGCACCAGAGGTCTACCTGCCTGTACCGGAGCCCCGACTGTCATCTGTTCCAGAGCCGGCTGCTTCCTCCGCAGGTGAGCGCCGCCAGGACTGGGGGGCGCCAGGAGAGCTGCCGCAAACCGGACACTGTAAGCTGCAGTTTGATGGTGGAGACATGGAGCTGCTGGTGGAGGAGAATTTCAACCGGCGTCAGGAGGAAGAGTGGAGACGTTGGGAGCGGGAAGCAGAGCGACAAAGGGAGCAGCGAGAAACCCAAAAGCTTTGCCAACGTCAGCTGGAGAAGGACCGGGCAGATAAGGACCGGATGAGAAAGGATAAAGGAACCCTGTGGGAGCCGCGGCGTAAGGGTGCAGTACGGAACTTTAAATTGAAAGGTGGTTGGGGCTTCATCCAGGAGCCTGGACTTTATTTAGAAGTTTTTGTGAACCGGCGGGACGTGGAGGCTCACCTCCCAGAAGGACACCCGGGGAGGGACCTGTTGCCAGGAGACTTGGTGACTTACACCCGACACTGGGGTTACAATGGATGGTGCGCCCTAAATGTTACCAGGTGCGACCCCTACTCCCCAGAGTGTCAGGAACCTGTGAGACCCTCGGAGCCTTCAGCCTCCCACATCCAGGCCTCTGCAAAAGTGCCCACCCCACGCCGTAAATCTCCCCAGCCTCCCTCAGTGGTCTCCTCAGCAGCCCCAGCTATGGACATGATAAGTATAGCTGGCCCGTACCCGGCGCCTGTTAGGCCCCCTGGGGTTCGTTCAGTCCGGGACATAGGGCTCCAGACCCGGAGGGAGATGAAAGAGGTGGCCACACAGACCCAGATAGCGGGTCACGACTTGACTGTACAGGCCACACGACGTCATCAGGTCCTGGTGGTCCTTGGTGCCTCGGATGTTTGGCAAGCATCAGAAGAGTACCAGGTGGTACCTGGAACACCCCTGCCAAAGAATTATAAATAACCCGGACAGGGTCCCTGTATGTAAATAGTTAAATTGTTGATGTACCCGGACGGGTGAATGTTCATAAAAAAGTTTTTTAATTTAATAAAAAAAAAAAAAACACAGTTTTCATTACTTTTATTACAGTCTCATCCTGCGACGCCATCGATCTCCTGTAAAAAAATGAAAAAAAAAAAAAAAGTATACCACCTGACCGACGCAGTCCATAGTAACGAGTGTCCCACGACGATCCAGCTCTGCTACATCAGAATGACAGGCAGAGCCTGACATCCCGGCGCAGCACAGCTGATTACCTGCTTCCCCGGCGGTGACGTCATCGGACTGGTTTACGGCCGGGATTACCCTGCAGTCACTGCAGTTATCGCGAAAAACTGCATGTGACCGCCAGGGAGAAGATAATGGCGGCCATCAAGCAGTCCGGGATGTGACCGCCGGAGATCTTCTGCCAGGTAAGTGCCGCTGACTCCTGACAGACCCGACCGACGGACACTCACAGTGACAGTGACAAATCCGATTCCGGTATTCGATAAGACGAAAATATCGAAACGAATTATCAAAAGGCCGATAGAGCTAATATCGGCCGATACCCGATATTTGCAGTATCGTATCGCTCAACACTACCGGTTGGACATAAATCAGCTTAGAAGATGGCTCAAGAGAAAAGATATAAGTATTACAGACCCAGAATTATCTCACTGACAGATTCACTGGTTACACATTCTGTTGTCTGCTATGTACTATATTACAAAGAGGCTGTAGAAGGCAAACCGTTCAACCTGTTTACTGGTAACACATTCAACAATCTGCTTTGTACAGGGATGAATAAAGGCTGTAGAAGACAAATGGTTCAAGCTATTCACTGGTGATACATTCTGCAGTCTGCTATGTACAGGGATGAAAAGAGGCTGTAGAAGACACATGGTTCAACCCATTCACTGGTAACACATTCAACAGTCTGCTATGTACAGTGATGAATAGAGGCTGTAGAAGACCAATGGTTCAACCCATTCACTGGTAACACATTCAACAGTCTGCTATGTACAGTGATGAATAGAGGCTGTAGAAGACCAATGGTTCAACTCATTCAATGGTGATACATTCTGCTGTCTACTATATACAATGATACATAGTGGCAGTAGAAGACAAACAATGCAACCCATTCAGCAGTAACACATTCTGTTAACTGCTATGTACTGTGATACATAAAGGCAGTAGGAGACAAATGTTCCAACTCATTTATTGACCTCACATTCTGCAATCTGCTATGCACTGTGATACATAGAAGCTGTAGAATACTGTCAAACTCTGCTAATTAAACCCCATTTTAAAAATGCTATTTAGTCAAAATAGCATGCATTTAAAAAGGACTTGCCACTAAGTCAAAAGTGACAATTTTTTGCTCTTTATTCCTGCTGCTCTCCTAAGTTGCAACTTCCTATAATATGTGACATTTTTTCCTTCACTCTATAGTTTTAAAAAGTGGAAAGAGTTGGGCAGGAGTGGTGAAGCCACCAATAGTCCAACAAATTTGCTGTTATTGACACCAGAAATTAGTTTAAATTATGGCACAAATCTATACCAGCAATATAGCAGGCATAGAAGGTTAGAGCTACGGTTAGTTCTCCCAGATGTTTGGAGCAACCTTCCTGCCAAGTTCCTTCAAAAAATGTGTGTAAGTGACAAGTATACTAAGGCCGGGTTCACAGTAGTGTTTGAGTCCGCAGCGTGGTGCTGCGGACTTCTTTCATTAGCTCCGCCTACTTGCATCCGCATACAACGCATGTCCCTGCATACCCAATGTTAAAGGTAGGTACACAGGATGCATGCGGAAGTCGGCGGAGCTTTAAGGAAAGAACGCAAATGTGAACCTAGCCTAAGGCCTCTTTCACACATCCGTTATGTGCCGTAAGGCACAATCCGTCCAAAAACAGAAAGGACGGATCCGGCGCAGATGTTGAGAAAAATGATGCAACGGATCAGTTTTTTTGCCGGATCCATCCTGAACTTTTCAACCTGGAAATGCTTGTTACGCTTTTCCGGACCGAGGAGAGAGAGACCTTGGTTTCCAGAATCCGGATCAGTCTTTTGCCGGATTGCACAAAAGACTGATCCGCACCATAGACTTGTATTGTTTGCGCCCGCTGGATGTACCGCTTCAGGCGCTATCCGGCAGGTGCGGCAGAAAAAGAGACGTTGCAGTGACTGTTTTGTCCGGCAGCTGGAATGTACATTTCCGCCGGATCTGGAAAAAAACGGACGAAACACAATGACATCCGGCGCGATCCGGCGCTAATGAAAGTCAATGACAAAAAACGCATCCGGCGGATTAAAAAACCGGATCCGTTTTTTTCAAAAAGCGCCGGATCGCGCTTGACGGCAAAAAATGGATGTGTGAAAGAGGCCTAAGAAGGATAGATGAAGGCAAATGACGGTTACCAAATTCTGATGTGATTTCGATTTCTCTTTTGTTCATTCACTTTATATTTTGTTAATTGATTACAATAAACTATTTACACTTCTGCGGCATTTTTCCATACCTGTCTTAAACATTTGCACAGTACTATATGTAAGAAGTAATTTAGTTGCAGACTCTCTTTCAAGCTATTGTCAGGGCGTGAGGGTTCCTCATTAGACCCCCTGTTTCACCTAAAGCCTAAAGTCATTTCCTACATGCTCCCAAAAAATAGACAAAAGTCCAGTGATTAGCACAGCAATTCCTTGTTTTACCAGATAACTAGAAGTTGTCGGATGACATAGCCGGGAAGTGTGAACAGATTGTGACCGTTCTCCATCTGTCTGAGTGTGGACGATATCCAAACATCGAATCATCACTGTTCCCTGATCTTGTCCAACATGTAAACTGCCAGAGACAGAGATAAGTGACGCTTTCTAGAGACCACATCATTGAGAACAGCCATCGTAAAAATATCCAGATCATTGTACAAACAGCAGAATTCACAGCAGATCATCCATCCATACATTTCATATCTATCTCTCTACAGTTTGATCCAGGAATATTTGAACAGTGACCCAAGTTTTTGCATTTTAGTTATTTACCAAAACATATTAAAGATACAGTTTTCTAATCAATATTGGCTTAAAGTGCAGACTCTGGAGAAAGGGTTTAGGAATTACAGCTCTTTAATATGTACCAAAAAGGTACCAAAATTACCGTAATTGGACAATTATCTCAAAAGATCTTTAATGGACAGCATGGGTTTTTCCCTCATTAATCCATCATCAATTAAGCATATAAAAGGTCCGGAGCTGATTCCAGGCGTGGCATTTGCATTTGGAAGCTGTTGCTGTGAACCCACAACATGCGGTGAAAGAAGCTCTCAATGGAAGAGAAAAAAAAACATTATTAGGCTGAAAAAAAGAAGAAATCCATCAAAGACATAGCCATGGAAGATAACAGTGGTGGATGATTACATAATTCTTTCCATGGTGAAGAAAAACTCCTTCACAACATCCACCTAAGTGATGAACACTCTCCAGGAAGTCGGTGTCTCAGTATCTAAGTCTACCATAAAGAGAAGACTTCATGAGCGCAAATGCAGAGGGTTCATCACATGTTGCAAACCATTAATCAGCCTTAAAAATATAAAGGCCAGGTTAGACTTTGCCAAAAAACATCTAATGGAGCCGCCCAGTTCTGGAAAAACAAAAGTAAGATCAACCTGTATCAGAATAGTGGGAAGAAGAAAGTATGGAGAAGGCTTGAAGCGGATCACAATTCTTGGCACAACACATCATCTGTAACACATGGTGGAGGCGGTGTGATGGCGTTGGCATACATGGCTTCCAATGGCGCTGGGTCACTAGGGCTTATTGATGATATCACTGAAGACAGAAGCAGCCGGATGAATTCTGAAGTGTAAAGGGTGAAACTTTCAGCTCAGATTTAACCAAACACATCAAGAATGAATGGACGGCGCTTCACATATGGATTGACAATGACCCAAAACATACTGCAAACGCAAAGAAGAGGAATATTCTGCAATGGACAAGTCAATTCCTAAACCCTTACTCCAATTAGCATGTGAATATCCTCAAATTAAGGGTACGCTCCCACTGGTGTATAGTCTCTCATCTGAAAGAATCAGCTTGATTATGCTAATTATTCATAGCTCATTGGTTTGTCCTGATGAAGACTTCTGAATACTTTGAAACGCGTTGACAAAAACCGCATCTATACTTTCTTAGTCTCCTATCTCATGTTGGACCGTTGGCAGCGCGGATTTACATCCACTTTGCCTCCAAGTTTGCATCGACTCAAACTCTGTCAGAGTTTGATCCAAGTGTCATCTGAGTGTGATCTATCTATCTATTATCTATCTACACATGTGGTCAAAATTGTTGGTACCCCTCGTTTAATGACAGAAAAACCCACAATGGTGACAGAAATAACTTGAATCTGACAAAAGTAATAATAAATCAAAAATATATGAAAATGAACAAATGAAAGTCAGACATTGCTTTTCAACCGTGCTTCCACAGAATTTACAAAAAATAAAACTCATGAAATAGGCCTGGACAGAAATAATTGTACCCTTAACTTAATATTTTGTTGCACAATCTTTTGAGGCAACCACTACAATCAAACGATTCCTGTAACTGTCAATGAGACTTCTGCTCCTCTCGACAGGTATTTTGGCCCACTCCAAGAGCAAACTGCTCCAGTTGTCTCGTGTTTGAAGGTTGCCTTTTCCAGACGGCATGTTTCAGCTCTTTCCAAAGATGCTCAATAGGATTTAGGTCAGGGCTCATAGAAGGTCACTTCACAATAGTCCAATGCTTTCCTCTTAGCCATTCTTGGGTGTTTTTAGCTGTGTGTTTTGGGTCATTATCCTGTTGCAAGACCCATGACCTGCGACTGAGACCAAGCTTTCTGACACTGGGCAGCACATTTCTCTCTAGAATCCCTTGATAGTCTTGAGATTTCATTGTACCCTGCACAGATTCTAGACACCCTGTGCCAGATGCAGCAAAGCAGCCCCAGAACATAACAGAGCCTCCTCCATGTTTCACAGTAGGGACAGTGTTCTTTTCTTGATAAGCTTCATTTTTCTGTCTGTGAACATAGAACTGATGTGCCTTGCCAAAAAGTTTATTTTTTGTTTCATCTATCCATAGGACATTCTCCCAGAAGCTTTGTGGCTTGTCAACATGTAGTTTTTCTGGGCTCTTTTGTTACCATTCATATTATCCATCTCTTTGATTTGTCATCAATTTTCCTCCTGCGGCCATGTCCAGGGAGGCTGGCTACAGTCCCATTGAGCTTAAATTTCTGAATAATATGGACAACTGTAGTCACAGGAACATCAAGCTGCTTGGAGATGGTCTTATAACTTTTACCTTTACCATGTTTGTCTATAATTTTCTTTCTAATCTCCTGAGACAACTCTTTCCTTCGCTTCCTCTGGTCCATGTTGAGTGTGATACACTACATGTCACCAAACAGCACAGTGAGTATCTGTAGCCCTCTATACAGGCCACTCACTGATTCCAAGATTGTAGACACCTGTGATGCTAATTAGTGGACACACCGCGATTTAACATGTCCCTTTTGTCACAATATTTTCAGGGGTGCCATCATTTCTGTCCAGGCCTATTTCATGAGTTTTATTTTTTTTTAATTCTGTGGAAGCATGATCTATCTATCTATCTATCTATCTATCTATCTATCTATCTATCTATCTATCTATCTATCTGTCATTTATCTACTGTATATTATCTATCTATCTATTATCTATCTACTGTATATTATCTATCTATTATCTATCTATCTACTGTATATTATCTATCTATCCATATATTTATCTATTATTTATCTATCTATATATTTATCTATTATCTATCATCTATCTATCTCTATCTATCTATCTATCTATCTATCTATCTATCTATCTCTATTTCATTTCTATTCTTCTCTCATTTATCCATCCATCCATTTTTCCACATAACCATCCGATCAGAAGTGTCGATCACCCGATATGTAATCTTTGTAATAAACGTGCAGTTTTCTTGGATAAGGAACGTTCTGGACACACACTGAGAAATTCACTTCTGTTCTGTCACAAAATTACCAGCCGATACATTGTAATTGAAAACTTTGGATAACAATATATCAGGCTGTAATTGAAATACAAATAGGTTTGCATGTAATTGTATTGACTGTATAAAGAATGGATACAGAGTATAATCATTGCAATTGCTTTAATCACTTAGCCAGCGGTGCCCGGTGTTAAATGTCTTATCTCTCATCAATTCAATAGCAAGATGGAAGGATTCTCTTTAAATCTTAAAGACGAGACAATTCTGCTGACCCCGTACATAAAAGATCCAAAAATGCCCCCTCCCATTAATGAGCAGAGCCCCGACTCCATATAAATCTGCAGGACGATTTTCGTTTTAAGGCTCCGGAATGTTGCTACTTTGTATCAAGCCTTTCTTTTCTGGCAGTAATTTCCTCCTTAATAATGGGCATTCACAAAATGTTTCTTGTGTTCACGATAGCGAGAAATGAAGGAATGAATTGCTGGCGTGCGTCTTTTTTACATATTGACAAAAGATGCGTGAGCGAACAATAGGCTCTGAGCCTGGAGAGAGGAAGCTGCGGAGAGAAGCCATTGTGGTGGAAGGCAAAAAATAAATGCCACTTATGTCACTGGGACTCGTTCTAGCGTTATGAATCATCGGTAATTATCCCGAATAAAATAACACGTTTTACGGAAATTCCTCAGTTTTGTACATAGAGGCAGAAAATATATTCACGCCCCTTGTACAGATTGACTTTGTTCTCTTGTTTACTTGTCACCATTGAGACTCAATGTCTTTGCAGGATATAACATGATGTCCTTAAAGGGAGAGGGCTTGAAGACTTTTCATTTCTTTAGTTCTGCGTTTTTTGGGGTAGAAAATACTACAACACTTACTGGAAATCTAGCAGAAGGTAAATCATACCTGTCCTTTCACACACAACCTCTAGAAAACCATAATCTTGCATCTCTCATCCCCCTCACTTCAAGTGCACATATAGATCTAATATGTCCAAACACTGTCCAGATTCTCATCCACCATTTTTTTTAGCTGGTAGATCCTCTTCATTGCCATTCTGCCAGCACTATAGGTACCGCAACTTCCTTTCCCTCACTTTACAGCATGTACTGCTCCTGCTATTGTCCAATCTATTTACCGCATTATCTATTAAATGAGATCACGTTGTCTGACACTACAGTAACCATTAAAAAGGGGTATCCAGACAGTAAATAATTATGGCAGCGGTGGCCAAACAGCAGATGGTGATTCATTGACAGACCACATCGCAGATGGGTAATTACAGTTTATACATTTTTCCTATAATGCTGACCCCGTCGCCACTGACACTGACATCAGTCGGGTCCCCATTCTCGAGATAGATATGGGTTCTTTTGATGAGGCCACCATCTACTATACTTTTCTGGCATATCACATGGATATGCCATAAATTTACAAGATTGGATAACCCCTTTAAGCCACCATATTGTTCTGCTGGCTTAATGCATGCTCTTTGGTAGATAATCCGCAAATGCTCAATAAAAAACATCGCCAATCAGGAGAACGTGAGCCAAGTGCCACCCATTGCTCCTTTGATGTTGGCACCAAATAGAAGGAGAAGAAGGAGAAGCAGGAAAGCATGGTATTTTAGGGTGATGGAAAACACCAAATGTGGACAGGTTGTCAGCAAATTCAATGTAGTTGCGGCTCCGGACCAGAGGAAGAATAGAAAAAGAGCAGAGCAATTTCAAGATAAATTAGGCTCTGGCAGGCAGTAGCACAAGGTCAGGCAGGAAGGATCTCCAAGAACAGAACCTTATAAAAAGACAAAGCTGTAGGGGCATTAATAACACAAGATCCAAGCAAGTAGATCAGGACATGCTGGGCTTATAAGTCTCCCTTGACCTTTGATCCCTGACATCAAAAATCCATGGGGAAATCACTTTCAGGACAGAGATCATAAGAAATTCTGGAGAAGCAGGAGAGGTACCTGACTCACATATTGCTTGGTTTAATTCTTGTGTCCATTGTCTGATTGCGGCACCATCATGTAGAGTCTACTGTAAACCTCAGAGAACCCGTCCGCTCTCCTGACATATCGTTTTTTTTAGTAAATAATTGTATACACCACATTATAACATTTCTGGAATATCTGCTGCACAGTGTCCCTCCTCCTTGCTGTTGGATCTTCACCATCTGGCCTGATTGACAGCTCCTCAGTGCCCCTCCTCCCTTGCTGCTGAATATCTATCTACCTTGCCAGTATGACAGCTCCTCAATTCCCCTCATCCTGCTACTGCTAAACCTTTGCCTATTTAGCCTGATTGTTATCTCCTCAGTATTGTCCCTCCCAGCTGCAGAATCTTCACCCACCTGGTCTGATTGGCAACAACCACCCAATGCTGCTGAATCTACCCTGATTGACTGCTCCTAAGTGACCCTTATACCTGCGGCTGAATCTTTACACTCCTGGCCTGATTGACAGCTCCTCGGAGTCCCTCCTACCTGCTGCTGAATCTTCACCTACATGGCCTGATTGACAGGTCCTCAGTGTCCATCCTACCGAATCTTCACCTACATGGCCTGATTGACAGCTTCTCAGTGTCCCTCCTACCTGCTGCTGAATCTTCACCCACCTTGTTTCAGGCCTGCCACTAGGAATTTTGGGGCCCTATACTGGCAAAATTTTTGGGGCCCCCTTGAGAGTCCACCCAGGCTCTGCCCTAGCCCTGCCTCCACCTGTCGAACCTTGCACAGTCCGACCGCCCTGTCTTTGAAAAACTCCACTTCTGCACCACATCCTCACCAATCACACATTTACAGTTTCCATCACCACATACATAACTAGCAGCTTTTGTTTTGGCCAAAAGATTTTTTAATCCGCCACTATGACAAGGTAGAATCTTTTGGCCGGGCTTTACTCTACTGTAACTTACTAAACATTTGTTAAAATATCCAATACAATTTAGGTATATTTTTATTTAGTTTTAAATTTTTAAAATGACCAATAATATAAAAAACCAGGAACAAATACCACCACACCATGACCAGACCACATATTACCACCACATGGTGACCAAATAATAGCACATACAAGGAACAAATACAGCCACACCATGACCAGATCACATATTACCACAACATAGTGACCGAATACTACAATACTGATCATTAATAAAAAACACAATACTAATATTACCATAAGTGCCATTATACACAGGAGATCTGTACTTCGTATACAGTGTCCGTGTACTGATACTTGAGTGATTACCGGTGACGTTATATACAGGAGCTCTGTATATAGTGTCAGTGTACAGGTAATACAGTGATCACCAGTGACATTATACAGAGGAGCTCTGTATATAGTGTCAGTGTACAGGTAATACAGGGATCACCAGTGACATTATACATAGGAGCTCTGTATATAGTGTCAGTGTACAGGTAATACACTGATCACCGGTGACATTATACATAGGAGCTCTGTATATAGTGTATAGTGTACAGGTAATACAGTGATCACCGGTGACATTATATACAGGAGCTCTGTATATAGTGTCAGGGTACAGGTAATACAGTGATCACCAGTGACATTATACACAGGAGATCTGTACATAGTGTACAGTGTATAGTGTCAGTGTACAGATAACACACTGACTCACCAGTAACATCTCTAGTTGAAGTCCTTCATCTTCGCATTTCATCTTTATCCAGCGCACACCGCCATCGCCAGGACTCGTCTCTGCAGAAAATAACACAGTTATCTAGAGGACATTCCCCAATTTTTCATCAACCTCTACACCATGCCAGATGAAGAAAATAAGTGACCGTGTCGCCCTGCACAGTAACAGGACATCTCCTCCCACACACTGAAAACAGTAGCCTCAAAAATAATATCCTTTAATTAGCCCCTACAGTAATAATATCCCACATTTTGGACCCTACGTGTCCTCCCATTCTGCCTCATGTCTCTCCATATTGCCCCCCATAGTCATCCATAATAGTATAATGTACCCCATAGTCATATATAGCAGTATAATGCACCATCATAGTAGTATATTGTACCCCATAGTCATATATAGTATAATGCACCCACATTGTAGTATAATGCACCCCCATAGCAGTATAATGCACCCACATAGCAGTATAATGTAACCTATAGTACAATAATGCTCACCTATAGCAGCATTATGCACCCCAATAGCAGTATAATGCACCTCATAGTATAATGTAGCAGCCCCATAGTATAATGCAGCAGCCCCGTAGTATAATGCAGCTGCCCCATAGTATAATGCAGCAGCCCCGTAGTATAATGCAGCAGCCCCATAGTATAATGTAGCAGCCCCATAGGGATATAATGCACCTCATAGTATAATGTAGCAGCCCCATAGGGATATAATATACCTCATAGTATAATATAGCAGCCCCATAGGAATATAACGCACCTCATTGTATAATGTAGCAGCCCCATAGGGATAGAATATACCTCATAGTGTAATGTACCAGCCCCATAGGGATATAATATACATCATGGTATAATGTAGCAGCCCCATAGTATAATGTAGCAGCCCCATAGTATAATGTAGCAGCCCAATAGGGATATAATATACCTCATAGTATAATGTAGCAGCCCCATAGTATAATGCAGCAGCCCCGTAGTATAATGTATCAGCCCCGTAGTATAATGTAGCAGCCCCATAGTATAATGCAGCAGCCCCGTAGTATAATGTAGCAGCCCCATAGTATAATGCAGCAGCCCCGTAGTATAATGTATCAGCCCCGTAGTATAATGCAGCAGCCCCGTAGTATAATGTATCAGCCCCGTAGTATAATGTAGCAGCCCCATAGTATAATGCAGCAGCCCCGTAGTATAATGTATCAGCCCCGTAGTATAATGCAGCAGCCCCGTAGCATAATGTAGCAGCCCCGTAGTATAATGTAGCAGCCCCATAGTATAATGTAGCAGCCCCATAGTATAATGTAGCAGCCCCATAGTATAATGTAGCAGCCCCATAGTATAATGCAGCAGCCCCATAGTATAATGTAGCAGCCCCATAGCATAATGTAGCAGCCCCATAGGGATATAATATACCTCATAGTATAATGTAGCAGCCCCGTAGTATAATGTATCAGCCCCATAGTATAATGTAGCAGCCCCATAGTATAATGTATCAGCCCCATAGGGATATAATATACCTCATAGTATAATGCAGCAGCCCCATAGTATAATGTATCAGCCCTGCAGTATAATGAAGCAGCCCCGTAGTATAATGTATCAGCCCCATAGGGATATAATATACCTCATAGTATAATGTAGCTGCCCCATAGTATAATATATCAGCCCTGCAGTATAATGTAGCAGCCCCGTAGGGATATAATATACCTCATAGTATAATGTAGCAGCCCAATAGGGATATAATATATTTATATAATGTAGCTGCCCCATAGTATAATAATCACCTGCAGTATAATGTATCAGCCCCATAGGATATAATATACCTCATAGTATAATGTACAGCCCCATAGTATAATGTACAGCCCCATAGTATAATGTAGCAGCTCATGGATTAATATACCTCATAGTATATGCAGCAGCCCAGTATAATGTAGCAGCCATTAATGTAGCAGCCCCTAGTAATAGCCTAGGGTATAATTCATGAAGCGCACCCCTAGTATAATGTAGCAGCCCAATAGGGATAGTCCCAATATACCTCCCATAGTATAATTCAGCAGCCTCTAGGATATATACTATGTATAGCAGCCCATAGTATAATGTAGCAGCCCCATAGTATAATGTAGCAGCCTCATAGGATATATATACCTCATAGATATAATAGAGCCATAGTATAATGAGCAGCCCATAGTATAATGTAGCAGCCAATGATATAGCTACCCATAGTATAATGTAGCAGCCCCATAGTATAATGTAGCAGCCTCATAGGGATATAATATACCTCATAGTATAATGTAGCAGCCCCATAGTATAATGTAGCAGCCCCATAGTATAATGTATCAGCCCCATAGTATAATGAGCAGCCCTAGAATAATTATACCTCCGTAGTATAATGCAGCAGCCCCGTAGCATAATGTAGCAGCCCATATATAAAGTACAGCCATAGTATATACAGCACCGTAGTATAATGTACAGCCCCGTAGTATAATGTAGCAGCCCCATAGTATAATGTACCCCATAGTATAATGTATCAGCCCCATAGTATAATGCAGCAGCCCCGTAGTATAATGTATCAGCCCCGTAGTATAATGCAGCAGCCCCGTAGTATAATGTATACACCCAGTAGTATAATGCAGCAGCCCCGTAGCATAATGTAGCAGCCCCATAGTATAATGTATCAGCCCCATAGTATAATGCAGCAGCCCCGTAGTATAATGTATCAGCCCCGTAGTATAATGCAGCAGCCCCTAGCATAATGTAGCAGCCCCATAGTATAATGTATCAGCCCCATAGTATAATGTAGCAGCCCCATAGCATAATGTATCAGCCCCAGAGTATAATGTAGCAGCCCCGTAGTATAATGTATCAGCCCCAGAGTATAATGTAGCAGCCCCGTAGTATAATGTATCAGCCCCATAGTATAATGTAAAACTCAACAACAAAGATGATACTATGGCACTAATTTATCAATAAATTTCAGACTTTATTAAACACAATAAAACTAATACAAAATGTGGGAAGAGAAGGTAAAAATAGAGAAACACATAACATATGTGCTACCACAAGCGACACACTCGACTGGATGATGGGAGAATAGCATTTTAGTACTATTATGACTCATAGATGTATGTATATGGTACCAGGCATCAAATATAAACACCAAATAGTGAATTTAGAAATTTCAACATGAATGGCTAATTAGCCAGAATAATATAAAGCTGCCTGCGATAAGCAATTACCATCTAGGAGTAAATACCCTTAAGGGTATGCCACACTAAACAAGGTTGCTAACGAGATCGCTAAAAAAGTCACTATTTTGCGATCTCGTTAGTGACCTCGTTGTGTGTGGCATGTAGCAACGACGTGGCCCCTGCTGTGATCTCGCTGATCGTTCACTAGAGTTCTGGACCGTATTTAGATCGTTGGCGTCCCGCTGGTGGCGCTATATCGCTGTGTCTGGCACCTTTTGTGAGCGATGTGCGCTGTTTTTTACATCGCAATGACCGTTAAAGTCGTTAATGAGATCGTTAACCGCTTATGAGTCGTTAACGAGATCGCTAAGTGTGGCAGCTACTAGCGACATTAAAACGATCACAAAAACGATCGTATTAGTATGCGTCGTTATTGTGATCGTTAGCGGGAGCGTTTAGTGTGGCAGTACCTTAAGTTAACAATGCTGCTAGCAAACAATCTGTAGATATCTAACTTAAAGTCAAACACAGACCAAGCTGCTAAATTGTAATGCAATACAGACTGAAAGCTGCCAGGTGCAACGCTGCCTCCATACCCACAATATCACAGAAAGGAACATAGTCCATGAGTGAAAAATCCGGAGGTATAATTACCAGTGAGCAGGAGGTACGAGCAGATGGCAGATCCCACGACCAGACGAGCGCGTCCGCCCCGACGCGCGTTTCGGCTAGCCTTTTTCAAGGGGCCTACTCCATTAGCATCTTACCAAACTTTAAATAGGGGCCGGTGACCGCGCGCAGTATCGCGTCACTGGAAGTTGTAATCCAGACCGGAAATGACGCGCCCTGTCTCCAAGGTGACCACCACGCTCCCAGGCGTCGGTGTCACACCGTAGGCGGAGCCAGGGGCGGACCTCCACCACGGTGTATTGACGCCGAAAGCCTGCAGCGGTGATGATCCCCAGGAGACATGCGCATACAGGTCTGGCAAGACATATTTAAAAGGTGCAAAAAATCACATATTAAAATAGGACTATCAGCACTTGCAAGTAGATATGTTGATTGTAGCGGACCATAATCCATCTCTAATATACAGAAACCATACTAAGTATATATATGTATATCTCTCTTCATGGTAAACTTTCTTTGATGGGGTCTTGAATCGCCGATGGCTGTTGTTCCAGCATGAAGACCCCATCAAAGAAAGTTTGGCGGACCAAAAAAACGTTGCATTGGACGTTTTTCTGAAATGACGGACGCCAATTTTTTGGCGGATCCGTCAAAAAACGAACCTAACGGACGACCATCCGTTAAAATCCGTCACCAATGCAAGTCAATGGGAAAAAATGGATCCGCCAAAAAAAAATGGTGGATCCATTTTTTTCACATTTTGACGGATTTTGACTGACGTCGCACGACTGAAGTGTGAAAGAGGCCTAAGCAAGTAAGGGCAGTAATGCCCTGATGGTGGCCCTGCCTGGCCTGATTCATTGCTTCCCAGTGTCCCTCCTCGCTGCTGGTTAATCCCCACCCACCTAGTCTGACTGACAGCTCCTCAGTGTCCCTCTTCCCTGCTCCTCCCCTTGCTCAGTACAAGCTGCAGTTGTCAGTAAGGATTGGTGTGTTGAATTTAAATACACTTGGATTCATGATTTCTCTCCCTCTTTACCTGGACTCATAACATTCTCATTCTACAGTATCCTGTAGTATCAGGATCAGACAGCTGCTACTCTAACATGGATTTTCAATTAAGCGACACCCGCCTCATCAGTTCTAAGAGATCTATTTATTATTGGATGCACTTTAAATTCAAATATCCTGCATAAATGGCATAAGGATGTCGCATTGCAACTAGGAATTCTTGGTTTATCCCTAAATTAATCAGATATTGTGTTAAATTGTGCCACTCCTGAGAAGCGGCGCCAGGTATCACGTTACTCCTGTGACACCGGCTCCGAAAACAAATGCAGAAATTCCCTGTCCTGCATTTCCCAGGTCACAATTCCAAACAGATTTCATGTATTGTCTCCAGCATTGCAGATGAATGATTTTACTGCTGCGCATCTGGTAAAATGTTTCCTCCACTGGGGCTTGTGCAGAACAGCGGGTGAGTTTTTGTCACAGCCCTTTCGTGACCCAGTGAACAAGCTGCGAGCTTCCTTCCTTTGTGTGTGACTATACAAGTGTTGCAGCCTGCTTTCCTCTTCTCTCTTGTTTAACAGTCTGTGTTGCTAAGCAACCCGGGGCAGAGAAAAGATGACAATTTTTGGGGAAATTTAGGGAATTTTTTTTTTCAATTTTCCAGCACGTAGCGAGTTTTACAGTAATATGGAATACAGCCAGACAAAGCCTTTTAACAGGGGCCCCAACGACCATACACCATTTACAATACTGGTGTCTTCTTATGTGGCACAGAGACTTTAGGGGCCCCCTTGGTCAACTGCACCCCACTAGTTACTCTCTGCACTGCTCCCAGCTTGCATCACTTGTTAGGACTAGAGATGAGCAAATCAATTCGCAACTAATCACATTTATTATTCATTTCTCACCCAAATTTTAATTTACCAAAATCAGAATTTTTTGGGGGGGATTCAATTTCCATAAATCAAGCAAAATAGGCACCATTTTGCTCAGTTATTTATAGGGCAGGGAAAGGGTTAAAAAATATTAATGATTAGTCACCTGTCCTAGTTCCACCCTTCACCTCTCCTGCTGTTTGAGCTCCTGGCCTTCCTCTCAATTCCATCTTTGGTCCAGATCTTCCAGCACTGACTAGACCTAAGAGCTTAACCTTTTTGGGAGGTAGATTCGACTCTGAATCTCATTTGGTCTTAATTGAATCTGGGAACCAATTTGTGTAAACTTGCCTAAAACTAATTTAGGAAGATTTGCTCATTTCTTGCTATGGACGATGTAAGGTTCTGTGTACATGTTCCTGAAACTCAGTTTGTTCGTCAGCCATTTTACTTTCTGTCTTGCTGCAGCTATCTTGCCCTCAGTCAAAATGGAGTTTCCAGCTTGCATGTTCCCGCCCTGATTCTCTCCTTTTGCTTCTTAAGCAGCCACAGCTGAGCAATCAGTGCTTCAGAATCTAGCCTGCAGTGAACCTGTGACCTGACTCCTAAAGCCTTGGACCTTGTACTCCAGCTATTCCTACTGAGGAACTCTGAAGCACTTGTGGACTCTGAACCCTGCTCTTTGAAAGACCCACGTTTGCATGGACTTACGGTAACAGAGAAGAAGATCCTGAACCTGTTGTGGAGAGTGATTGCTGAGCTTAGATTACTCTGGCCTGCTGTGTCTCCTACTTCTGTGTCTGCAAACTGTGTGACTATTTTTGCCAACTTGTATGAAGTAAACAAGACTTTCTATATCAAACCTGTGTCTCATGTGTTTTCATCGCACCCAAGCACAAGACGCTATATGAACTGTACTACATACATTACAAGATTCTGAAGCCAAAACGTTAGTGTCTGCTGGGTCTGGAAAGGCTGTGTCTGCTGTAACTGTGGATATCGGATGTCCGGTTGTACTTTCTGTGATGACAGTGGTTGTGACTTCTCACAACCATTCCAGGTGAGCAATTCCCTTAAGTGTTTTTTTTTTCTGCAGTGTTACCACAGGTAAACACTATTGTTTTTTTTTTTTCTCTTTTCTCTTTTTTGTCTGCTGTAACTGTGGATATCAGATGTCCGGGTGAACTTTCTGTGATGATAGTGGTTGTGACTTCTCACAACCATTCCAGGTGAGCAGTTCCCTTAATTTTTTTTCTCTCTGCAGTGTTACCACAGGTAAACACTATTGTTTTTTTTTCTCCTCTCCTCTTTTTCCAGTACTCCTGTCTTAAAAGATCTGAAAATGGAGGCCCGCATAAAGGAACTTTGCGGAGTGACTGATAATATCCTTGCAGATTTGCAGAATATAAAGACCCGTTTTTCAAGCCTACAGGACCTCACTAATCACAATTTGCAAGTGTTTGGACAGACTGCCCAGGATTTGCGAGCCAGGATTGAGGTTCTAGAAGAGCGAGTCCAGGCTCCTGCCGTAGCCCCGAGTTCTGGATTCCCAAGTGGCCCCCTTTTCGTTTTGGCGGTGAACGTGAGAAATTCAGGGGATTTATTAATCAATGCAATTTTTTTTTTTCTGCACATGCTTCACAATTTCCCACTGAACGATCTAAGGTGCTTACTATAATTATGTTGCTTACCAACAAGGCTTTGATGTGGGCAAACCCTCTGATTGAGACTGAGGATGATTGTTTGAATCACCTTGATGCTTTTATTTCAGCCATGGGGCAGGTGTTTGATGACCCCAATCGAGGTGCAACAGCTGAAGCAGCCATGTTAGCTTTGCGCCAAGGTAAGCACTCGGTAGCTGAATATGCCTTGGATTTCAGGAGATGGCCCTTGATACCACCTGGGACAGTTCCGCCAAAAAATCTATTTTTCGAAAGGGGTTATCTCCACTGATTAAGGATGAACTTGCTCGTGCCGACCCTCCCACTGCGTTAGATGACTTTATTAACTACTGCATCCGTATTGATACTCGTCTGACTGAACGCAGGCAAGAGAGATGGTTCGAAAGCAATCGCACTAACCTTTTCCTACCTTCCTCTCCAGCTAAGGAACCTTTGAGTAGGATTACACGGGAACCTGAACCTGAACCCATGCAGGTAGACTCTTTACAACGACGGGTTAGTGATGCACGCAAGGAACATCGTTTTAAGGAAAATCTATGTTTTTTATTGTGGTAAGTCAGGGCACTTCATTATAAACTGCCCCAGCCGTTCTCGTAAGACTACTGCAGCACTCATTCATTGTGAGTGTTGCGAGAGGGGATCTGTCAGGTCCGAGCCTCAGGCTCCAGAGAGATCTGCAGCAACAGATCTTGATTTCTCGGACTTAAACTCCGTTACCTCTGAGGACGTTGACTGTGTAAACGCTGCCATTTTTCAAGTTTCCTCAGCGGTGTCCCAGCTGAGTTGTAAGAAAAACAATTCTCATTGCTTTCTTTCCATCAAACTCTGGGTTGACTCAGCTTGGGTGTCTAGCTCTGCTATGATCGACTCAGGGGCAAGTGGAAATTTTATGGATGTCTCCTTTGCTCTGAAACGGGATACGTTCAGTGAAGAAGGCTACTCCAGTACAGATGGAAACTGTGGATGGCTCCCTGCTGACCTCTGGACCAGTGGATCAGGAAACAGAGCCTTTGAGGGTTCTTATGGGTAAAGATCATCAAGAGAAACTGTCCTTTATGCTTATCTCTTCTCCCCACTTTCCCATTATTCTAGGGCTACCATGGCTGCAGGCTCAAATCCTACCATTAACTGGGAGACCAAGGAATTACACTTTCCAGAGAAACAGATGAGTCCAAAAGTTTCAGCTTGCTCTGTTCCTAAAGGAACCATGTCAGTCCCTGAACTACCAGCTGTATACCAGGACTATGTGGATTTATGTGACAAGAAGAACGCTGACCAGCTTCCTCCTCACCGTCCATATGATTGTCCAATTGAATTATTGCCTGGAGCAGAGATACCTTTTGGTAAGATCTACCCCCTGGCGGGGCCCGAGCTAAAGGCTTTAAAGGATTACATAGACGAAAATCTAGCCAAGGGCTTCATACGCCCCTCTTCATCTCCTGCAGGTGCACCCATCTTCTTTGTAAAGAAGAAAGATGGATCTCTGAGACCATGCGTAGACTATAGGGAACTCAATAAGGTTACTATTAGAAACCGTTATCCATTGCCTTTAATCCCTGAGTTATTGGAGAGAGTGCGACATGCCAAAATTTTCTCTAAACTAGATCTTCGTGGGGCCTATAACTTAGTCCGTATTAGACCTGGGGATGAATGGAAGACTGCATTCAGGTCACGCTATGGACACTTTGAATATCTAGTTATGCCTTTTGGTCTGAGTACCGCCCCAGCCACTTTCCAACACTTGGTGAATGACATCTTCAGGGATCTCCTAGATACATTTGTGGTAATTTATTTGGATGATATTCTAATTTTTTCTAACTCCACAGAGGAACATCATGGACATGTGAGAATGGTCTTGGAACGTCTAAGACAAAATCATCTTTACATCAAACTTGAAAAGTGTGAATTCCATAGGACCGAAATTCAATTTCTGGGGTATGTACTGTCTACACAAGGAATTAGTATGGATGGAAGCAAAACCCAAGCCATCAAGGATTGGCCAAGTCCTAGAAATGTGAAGGAGGTACAGCGCTTCATCGGGTTTGCCAACTTCTATAGACGTTTCATTAGAAATTTCTCTGAGGTAGTGTCACCTATCACCCAACTTACCCGAAAGAGTCTAG
Source organism: Oophaga sylvatica (assembly GCA_033576555.1). Taxonomy (NCBI): domain Eukaryota; kingdom Metazoa; phylum Chordata; class Amphibia; order Anura; family Dendrobatidae; genus Oophaga; species Oophaga sylvatica. The sequence goes on along the minus strand of JARQOD010000001.1, from coordinate 978,212,975 downwards.
GTTCTCCTGGACTCCCCAAGCCCAGGAAGCATTTTCCCGTCTAAAAGATAAATTTACCACTGCACCTATCCTAGTACATCCCAACCCCGAGCTTGCCTTCATAATAGAGGTGGATGCTTCAGACTGTGCCGTTGGAGCTATACTCTCTCAGAGAACAGGTGAGAAGAATGTCTTGCATCCCTGTGCCTTCTTTTCCCAGCAGTTGTCTTCGGCTGAGAGGAACTACGATGTGGGCAATAGAGAGTTGTTGGCCATTATTGCCGCCTTCAAAGAATGGAGACACCTTCCCGGGAGCTGCACAGCAAATAGTCGTCCTGACAGATCATCGTAACCTTGAGTTTATCAGGTCGGCTAAGTGCCTGACTCCTCGCCAGGCTCGCTGGAATCTTTTCTTAAACCAATTTAATTTTATCATTTCTTATAGACCAGGATCGCGCAATGGAAAGGCTGATGCACTCTCTAGGATTTACTCAGCAGAGACACGTCCAATTACTCCTCCTAAGACTATTCTTCCTGACTCTAGATTCCTAGGAGTAATTCATAATCAAGACCTACTTAAGGACATCAAGGAAGCATACCATGCGGATTCCTTTTTGGCACAACCCCCAAGGGACGTAAGTCTTGTCTTTAAGAATGGTGTGTGGATTCAGGGACAACGCCTGTATATTCCTGAAACAGTCAGATTGAGAGTATTGCAACTCATTCACGATTCCAAGATAGCTGGGCATAGAGGAATTCTAAAGACACAGGAATTTCTCTCTCGTTTCTTTTGGTGGCCCACTTGCAGGAAGGATGTTTTAAACTATGTCACTTCATGTGAAGTCTGTGCAAGATGCAAAACACCTCGCTCCTCACCAACTGGTCTGTTACAGCCTCTTCCCACCCCGTCCCGCCCGTGGGGATCCATTTCTATGGACTTCATTGTGGAGTTACCAACCTCTCAAGGGAAGAACACCATTCTAGTGGTGGTTGACCGTCTAACAAAGGCAGCTCATTTTATCCCTTGTGTCGGCTTACCCACTGCAAAACAGACATCAGATTTGATGATTAAAGATGTGTTTCGCTTACATGGAGTACCGGATGAGGTTATTTCGGATCGAGGGGTGCAATTCACTTCTAGGTTTTGGCAAAATTTCTGTGCAGCATTGGACATTAAAGTAAACCTTTCTTCTGCTTTTCATCCCCAGACTAATGGACAGACCGAACGAACCAATCAAACCCTGGAGCAGTATCTCCGCTGCTTTATCTGCCACCTACAGGATGATTGGGTGGATCTACTTCCATTAGCTGAGTTCTCGTATAACAACTCTGAGTGCCTCCACTAAGCAGTCTCCTTTTTACTCTAATCTAGGTTATCATCCTAACATTCTACCACGATTTCCCATAGAAACGCCTTTACCAGCAGTGGCTGAAAGAATCACGTCTTTACAGAAGAATATGGATCTTCTAAAGGAGAATCTGGAATCGGCTCAGGAAAGGTACAAGAAAGCAGCAGATAAATTTCGTAAACCTGCACCAGCTTTCAAGGTAGGAGACTTGGTCTGGCTGTCAACCAGAAATCTTAAGTTAAGGATTCCATAGTCTAAGTTGGGACATAAGTACATTGGACCCTATAAAATCAGTAAAATTATAAGTGCCGTTGCTTGTCGTCTTCAACTGCCCAGAACTATGAGAATTCACCCTGTCTTTCATGTATCCCTACTAAAGGCTGCGATACCCAATACGTTTCCTGGACGTTCTTCTCCTTGCCCTGACCCAGTGCTAGTCGATGGTCAGGAAGAATTTGTGGTGGAAAGGATTTTAGATTCCAGGTTGTATAGAAATCAGTTACAATATCTGATTAAATGGCAGGGCTACCCAGTGGAGGACAACTCATGGGAACCAGTCAATAACGTTAATGCTCCTCGCTTGCTCCGTCAGTTTCATCAGAGGTACCCACACAAGCCTGGCCTGAGGTCATCCGGAGGTTGTCCCTAAGGGGGGAGTAATGTAAGGTTCTGTGTACATGTTCCTGAAACTCAGTTTGTTCGTCAGCCATTTTACTTTCTGTCTTGCTGCAGCTATCTTGCCCTCAGTCAAAATGGAGTTTCCAGCTTGCATGTTCCCGCCCTGATTCTCTCCTTTTGCTTCTTAAGCAGCCACAGCTGAGCAATCAGTGCTTCAGAATCTAGCCTGCAGTGAACCTGTGACCTGACTCCTAAAGCCTTGGACCTTGTACTCCAGCTATTCCTACTGAGGAACTCTGAAGCACTTGTGGACTCTGAACCCTGCTCTTTGAAAGACCCACGTTTGCATGGACTTACGGTAACAGAGAAGAAGATCCTGAACCTGTTGTGGAGAGTGATTGCTGAGCTTAGATTACTCTGGCCTGCTGTGTCTCCTGCTTCTGTGTCTGCAAACTGTGTGACTATTTTTGCCAACTTGTATGAAGTAAAACAAGACTTTCTATATCAAACCTGTGTCTCATGTATTTTCATCGCTCCCAAGCACAAGACGCTATATGAACTGTACTACATACATTACAGACGAAGGGTTCACTAACAACAATTCTTCCAAATGGCTCACGCGGTTCATGAATTTTACGCAAAGTGAAAAATTCTTTTTTTAGCATAAAAAGTTTATATATTCCATTAAATTGTTAATAAATCTGTGTAAAAAAAAATAAACATTCACAAAATCACTCCTGATAGGGATTGAACAGGATCTGACCAAATATTTTATGACTTTTTAAAAAGTCACTTGGCTCCATGGAGACTGTCGGAGAAACCAGGTTGTGACGCTCTGGTCACCTGGCCACTTACCTCAATGGACTGTCAGCTTCCTAAGCTTGTTGTTACCTCCTCTCTGTGGGTGCCCGCCAAAAATGAGGTGCCATTGGTGGGGGTAGACGGCCATAGAAGCTTCGAAGTCGCGGCTGATCTAATCCCAGCGAGTCAGCGGAAGGGTGTAATTTTGCACCATCTGGCATAATTTGATGAACTGTTCTATATGTTATTGTCTGTTTTATGATTCAATAAGGTATTGCCTCACTGTTTTACCCTCACCCTGTGTTGTCTGAGCAGTATTTTTCCAACGTATAAGGAGAACAGGTGTTCAGGGATGAGCCCTGGTCCATGCGATCTCGGGCCAGTGGACGAGAGCACCCACTGACCCAGCCCGTGTCTCCACATTTGGTGGAAGTGGTAGGATACTACTCAGCCTGGCAGATCTGGGGAATCTGCAGGGGACTGGTGTTCTCAGACACTTTCCAGGGCTCCACAACCAGAAAGGCATAAGAGACAGACCCAGCAGACCATAGGGGAGGCATACACAACAGGTTTCAGACGCCACAACGTCCAACCCCACTAGCTAAGCCTTGGGGGGAGGATCGGAGTGGATGTATAACCGCAACAAGAAACGGCAACCACAGGAGCTTTGCCAGCTTTGACAGATTGAATACCAGGCCACCGACACTTGATCGGAACTAATCCAGGAACCACAGGATGCAGAGGACACCATGTGTGCATGCAATGGCAAAGAGTCGGTTCTCGTCAATTACTTGTGGAGTTTATTTGCAAGGAACACATGGAATATGCTTTGAGGAAACTGGATGATAAAAAGTTTCGATCTCATGAAGGAGAGACCTCTTACATTTGTGTCTGTGCTTAAAGACATGCTGATGGACTGTCCTTGATAAGTGGAAAAGGATGATTGGAAGCCTATCACATCTGGCTAATTAAACGCAATGTGATGACACCGCATTTAAGTTTAATTATCCAGATGTCTATTTTCAGTAAGACAGAAGACATACGCTATTATCTTTATGTTGACTTTTGAATTTTTGTGTTTTTCTTTAGTAGGCCAAATGTGGAACATAAAAAAACAGGCAAACACATATAAGTTAGCCTTTAAAAGAGAAGCAAATTATAAGACGAATAAGACACAAATGAAAAACAGGCAAAATACCCACCAAAAACTAGTAAAAAAGGTGAAAATGCAAAATGAATTGTGCGAGATGTCTCTTAAAGACAATTATATCTTGACCCAAATGACTTGATGGGTTTGTGAGGTCATGTGTGGAGTGTAATAAGAACAATGCAAAGTTGACAATTTGATAGTTTTTTTTTGGCAGACTGTATGCCAATGAGCAGCCAACTGTACACATGGATGCTCGGCAGAACCAGATTTCTCTTCCCTGAGAACTAAAAGGATCAATCATGTTGGAATCCAACAGACCCAATCCATTTCTTCCCTGACACATTCTGGGGAAGAGTCAGGAGGCATCCATACATATTAGATGGTCAACCGGTCTCGTCAAAATCGCTGGTTTAGCTGATTGTTATGTTTAGGTAGCTGAGGAGAAAAAGCAAAAACGGCAATACACCAGAGAGGCTGGAACCTATTGGATTGCATTAACCTGAACTAACCACACAACTAGAGGTAGCCGTGGAGCGTTCCTACGTTGATCCTAGACGCCTCGTCACAGCCTGAGAGATAACTACACCTAAAGGCAGAAAGATGAAAGCTATCTGCCCCAGAGCAGATCCCCAAAGAAAATAGGAAGCACCCAAACATGTAATGGCGGTTAGACAAGAAGAAGCACGGACACAGACAGAAAATAGAATGAGCAAACGCTGGGGCCCAATCTATCTAGACAGAAAAGTACAGAAAAGAATTCTGACTGCAATCCAACAAAAAACCCTAAAAAATACCAACTCTTCTGATTGCAAAAACACCTGAGATCACATGATCTCCACCACCTAAATCAGATCTCTGGTGTAACAAAACTAAGCCGCAGCCGCTGAAAAAACAGGGAAAAGCAAATGAACAAATAACAGTGGCTACAGATAAACTGACCTCCACAAAAGTGCAGAAAATTATGCAAAAAACAAGCACTAAAAGAAAAGCAGAAAATATCTTATCTGAAAGCAGCAGATGAATGCAAGACTCCAGCAAAGTTCCAAATGAACCAGGAACCACAATTGAGACAAGAGCAATTGAGTCGCACTTAAGTACCAGGGCTATGGGGTACTCGGCACTGAGTCCATTGATTTCTATGGGGGATGTCACTGGCAGCGGGACTCGGTCCGTGGCCCTGGGCGCTCATACAATGGGGGATATTTACAGGGGATTTGTAGTTAGTTCGTGACGCCACCTGTGGTGTCTGATCAATTGGACCAGCGCTGCTATAAGGACCTTCACAGGGGATGTTATGGGGCAGCTGGATGGTAAGTCTCCCACAGGTGAGACTGGTCCCTGGAAGTCTATGGTGATGATGCAGGGTGTAGTTAAGAATTCAGTCACACACAATGCAGCTTCTTTCCATACCTTTACTTGTAGGTGTTTCAGGCAGGTCCCGGGGAGCTGGTCGGGGTGGAGAATGCACATTCAGGATAACCGCTGAGCAGGTTAGAGGCCTCCTTTACTTCATATGTATATGAGTCCAAACTTGCATGAAGCGAAGTTAACTCTGCAATCTCCAGCTTTCTCAATAGCTGCAACGCCCAGCCGACATTGTGGTGGAGCCTTCTATGTCTCTGATTATCAGATGTTGAGAGAACTAAGTCCCTACTTTTGTAGCGTCCCACTCAAGGTCCTTGTTCCCCCTGACTCCGTTACGTATCAGCGCTTAGGGCTACCTTCTGCGACCTGTGGTCCAGAAAGCCTCCGGTTATCTTGTTACTAGGCGTGAAGCTCTAGCAACGCCTCGGACCCCGGTGTCCGGTGAATTAGTGCAGGTAATCCGGTACCTGAAGCACTTCTCTCTGTCTTCTCCACTGTGCCCTTCGCCCTGCTCTCGCTCTTAACATAAGCACTTGTAGCTTTGATGGAAATGTCAGCTTTCTCCAGAGCTCACTGAGCAGCTCTCAGTATCCTCCAAGTCCCGACTGGACTGACACTGAACTGATCTGTCCGAAGACAGGAAACAGACTGATCTGAGCTCTTCTCAGACAGGAAACTTGAATCAACTCTGAATGAACACTGCACACTGAACTGTCCTAAGACAGGAACTTGAATGCTGACTGCTACGTGTCACTCCCTTTTATACCCCTGATGGGTGTGTCTGAAAGTGTGAGTGAAGTGAATGGATATCAAGCTTTTGCGGTTACCTTCCTGTGCATTCTCCTGGATTATGTGTGCCTGACATAGCTGGGCCACACATCCCCCCTTGGTTAAACACAGCACTCCCGGGCTGTAAAAGAGAAAAGAAAAACTTTTTGTTTTGCATTTAACATAAACATTTTTAAACTCATCCCATCCGGGAGGTAGATTCTTTAACGTTACAATTTGTACATTAGAAAAATACAAAAGTATCAAAGTATCAAAACATTTCCATAAATACTAGATAATATTCTTGTGGAGGACCCGCACCAAAAACCTCCCACGTGGGTCCTGGGTGGGCTGCAGGACTTCATTGCAGACCTCACTCTAGGCCACACCATACGGGTTTTTCTTCAGAGGTAGTTCAAGGCTTTGTGTAAAACCAAGATAAAGCACCGTAGTGCAAACTATTTACATTGAAAGTTTTTGGGCTGGCACAGTCCACAGCCACACAGTCCATGCATAATCAAAGACACATATATATATATTTCAAGTAATCACATTAATACTTTAACTCTTATTAAAGTGCAAAAATCTTCTTTGTAAAACTTTATACAATTTTCAGTTGCAGTAAACTTTCATTATTCAATCCTTTTACCCAGCCGGGTATTCTACTTTAAGTTATGTAAACCTCATACATATTATTAAACATTTTAAATAATGTGCAATTCTGTCAAACTTCTTCAAAACATCTTTTTACAATTTCTGGTGCAGTAAACCCTGTCTGGGTCCTACTGGCTTTTATCTTCCTTGCTTGGTGTGACATTGACCTTTTCCATCCCTGGGGACAGAATAACACGATGCCCTTGGGTTCCCATTACTAGCATATCGTGTCCTGCTATGTAGGTCTGGGTAGCGACAGTTCTCACTGTGGTCCCACCGGGTACTTCTTTTAAGTATGATGCAAGTGGCGTTGCTGAAGATGCCGCAGTAACTTGCGATGCAGTTTGCGATGCAGTTTGCGATGCAGTTGTGATGCAGGTTGCGATGCAGGTCGCGATGCAGGTCGCGATGCAGGTTGCGATGCAGGTCGCGATGCAGGTTGGGATGCAGGTTGCGATGCGAAGGGCGACGTAGATTGAGAGGAGTACGCAGGGGGCGATGCCGGGGCACGGCCTGGTGCTGCTGGGGCCCAGGACTGGGACGCTGCGGCATTGTGTACGTTACCGGCGTCGGGGACGGGGTCTCTGACAATGGAAACATTTAGGGCATACCATCCCTTTAAACCCCAGTGCCGGGTGTAATTAACGATGTCCCCATTTACCAGATCCCTTCCCGGATGACCGATGGGCAGGTGGGACTCCACATCCCGGCGACTTACAAAGACTCCCGGATATAGGCCCGGTTCCCGGATAAAGCCCCAGCCCTTGCGGAGCTGAAATTCTACGATGCACCCCTGGCGCCGCGGTTCCCGTAGGGTACCTTTATCTTTACGGACCATCTCTTTGTCGGCGATGAACTTCTCATGGCTCCGCTGGCGGGACCGCTGCTCCTCACTTTCTCCCTGTCGGCGTCGCTGCTCTTCCTCACGACGTCGCCACTCACTTTCCCACTGAACGGCATAAGTCACGTCATCCAATCGCTCCATCTCGTCCCAGTCTATCTCCGGCAATGATGGCTGGGACCCCTCCGGTGTCCCTACCGGGGAATCGTAGTCTGCTGCGGCCTCCTTGCCTGGCTGGCACTCCGGAACGGGCAGGACCTCCTCAGCCTCCTTCTCCTCCACCTCTCCATCGGTGGGATCAGGTACAGCACTTTTGGGGGCAGCCTCCGGTTGTCCTTCAGCCTTTTTCAGCAGGGACTTTGAAAACCAAGTGATGGGGTGATGTCTGTGGGAGAGAACACTGCGTCCCACAGCAGCCACTGTGTCTGGGCACGCCAGCGTCTCTCTGTCTCCTCCAGGTCTGCATGACGCTGGATTAGTCTTCTGAGCACCGCATTTTCTCTCTTTAATTCCAGTATAGCGGGGTCAGTGTCCCGATCTGGGGACAGCTCCGGCACAGGCAGTAAATCCTCCGGGGAGCAGAGTTTGTACGCCTCCGCTCCTCCGCACATATTTTCCTGTCCTTCCGCCATCTCACTCCAGGCCAGACTATGTTTTCCATCAGGAACAATCTGGTCCCTTCCGTGGAGGTGGGATTTGCGTCTCCTCCTTTTTGCATAGAAGATGAAGAGGAGGCGTATTTCCTTAGCAGTGGGACAGGCTCGCACATTATAGTAGCATTTTGAGAGGGCGGCCATAACTTTCGCGCCACAGGGGGTGTACACGGCCACGAATGCACGCCCACCTTCTTAACCAGCGCCTCAGGGCGCGAATATGGCGGTAAAATGGCGGTATTTGGCGCCAAAAGTGACAAACAGCAAACAGTCTTTTTCTTGCATAAAACGGTTCAATAGGCACACAGGACTCACAGTTTGCAAGCTTTCGTATCCTGTTCGTGACGCCAAGATAGATGAGTCGCACTTAAGTACCAGGGCTATGGGGTACTCGGCACCGAGCCCATTGATTTCTATGGGGATGTCACTGGCAGCGGGACTCGGTCCGTGGCCCTGGGCGCTCATACAATGGGGAATATTTACAGGGGATTTGTAGTTAGTTCGTGACGCCACCTGTGGTGTCTGATCAATTGGACCAGCGCTGCTATAAGGACCTTCACAGGGGATGTTATGGGGCAGCTGGATGGTAAGTCTCCCACAGGTGAGACTGGTCCCTGGAAGTCTATGGTGATGATGCAGGGTGTAGTTAAGAATTCAGTCACACACAATGCAGCTTCTTTCCATACCTTTACTTGTAGGTGTTTCAGGCAGGTCCCGGGGAGCTGGTCGGGGTGGAGAATGCACATTCAGGATAACCGCTGAGCAGGTTAGAGGCCTCCTTTACTTCATATGTATATGAGTCCAAACTTGCATGAAGCGAAGTTAACTCTGCAATCTCCAGCTTTCTCAATAGCTGCAACGCCCGGCCGACATTGTGGTGGAGCCTTCTATGTCTCTGATTATCAGATGTTGAGAGAACTAAGTCCCTACTTTTGTAGCGTCCCACTCAAGGTCCTTGTTCCCCCTGACTCCGTTACGTATCAGCGCTTAGGGCTACCTTCTGCGACCTGTGGTCCAGAAAGCCTCCGTTATCTTGTTACTAGGCGTGAAGCTCTAGCAACGCCTCGACCCCGGTGTCCGGTGAATTAGTGCAGGTAATCCGGTACCTGAAGCACTTCTCTCTGTCTTCTCCACTGTGCCCTTCGCCCTGCTCTCGCTCTTAACATAAGCACTTGTAGCTTTGATGGAAATGTCAGCTTTCTCCAGAGCTCACTGAGCAGCTCTCAGTATCCTCCAAGTCCCGACTGGACTGACACTGAACTGATCTGTCCGAAGACAGGAAACAGACTGATCTGAGCTCTTCTCAGACAGGAAACTTGAATCAACTCTGAATGAACACTGCACACTGAACTGTCCTAAGACAGGAAGCTTGAATGCTGACTGCTACGTGTCACTCCCTTTTATACCCCTGATGGGTGTGTCTGAAAGTGTGAGTGAAGTGAATGGATATCAAGCTTTTGCGGTTACCTTCCTGTGCATTCTCCTGGATTATGTGTGCCTGACATAGCTGGGCCACAAACAATTGATCACCGGCGACCATCATGGGAGGGAACCTCCCTTATATCAGTCCAGTCAGCGATCCCAGGTTGCCATTCCTCGCTGTAAGGTTCAGTACTGTCTGTAACCACCAGAGGGAGCCTCTGCTCAGAAATCATCTCTAGCACATTCATAACAGTACCCCCCCTTGAGGAGGGTCACTGAACCCTCACTTGTGCAACCAGGCCGATCAGGATTAGCTCGGTGATAGGCATGGATCAGTCTCCTAGCATGGATGTCCGAAGCAAACACCCAAGAATTGTCCTCCTGACCATAACCTCTCCACTTAACCAAATACCGGAGTTTCTGTCTAGAAAAACGAGAATCCAATATTTTCTCAACCACATACTCCAGATTGCCCTCAACCAAAACAGGGTCAGGAGGCGCAGCCATAGGAACCACTGGCTCGACAAACCTCTTCAATAAGGACTTGTGGAACACGTTATGGATCTTAAATGTCCCTGGAAGAAGCAAACGTAAGGAAACAGGATTATGAATCTCCATGATCTTATAAGGTCCAATGAACCTAGGCTTAAACTTTGGAGATGCAACCCTCATAGGGATATTTTTTGAGGACAACCAAACCAAGTCCCCCACTTTAAACCGAGGACCATCAGTCCTATGCCGGTTGACAAACCGTTGGGCCTTCTCCTGAGAGAGAGACAACCTCTCCACTACCTGGTCCCAAATCTGCTGCATACGCTCCACACAAAGTCAACACCCAGACAGACAGAAGCCTCCGCCTGTCCTGAAGAAAATCGAGGGTGAAACCCAGAATTGCAGAAAAATGGAGACATCAAGGTGGCAGAGCAAGCCCTATTATTAAGAGCAAACTCAGCCAAAGGCAAAAAAGAGACCCAGTCATCTTGATCAGCAGACACAAAACATCTCAAATAAGTCTCCAAGGTCTGGTTTGTGCTCTCGGTTTGTCCATTGGTCTGAGGATGAAATGCAGAAGAGAAAGATAATTGAACACCAAGTTTAGAACAAAATGTCCTCCAAAATCTGGAAACAAACTGGACTCCTCTGTCAGACACAATGTTCTCAGGAATGCCGTGTAACCGAACCACGTGCTGAAGGAACAAAGGCACCAATTTGGAGGAGGAAGGTAACTTAGGTAATGGCACAAGATGTATCATCTTGGAAAACCTATCACAGATTACCCAGATAATGGTCATTTTCTGAGAAACAGGGAGGTCGGAAATAAAATCCATAGAGATATGGTTCCATGGCCTCTTGGGCACAGGTAATGGCATTAACAAACCACTAGAGCGAGAGCAAGGCTTGGAACGAGAGCAAGTCCCACAGGACTGCACAAATTCCCTGACGTCACGAGACAAAGTAGGCCACCAAAAGGACCGACTCACCAAGTCCTGGTACCAAAAATCCCGGGATGACCAGCCAACGCGGAACAATGAATCTCAGACATCACACTCTTCTTCCACTGGTCTGGGACAAACAATTTCCCAATAGGGCAGCGCTCAGGTTTATCCTCCTGACACCCTTCCAGAGCCAGTCTCAAATTTGGCGAGATGGCGAAAAGTACTACACCCTCTTTCAAAATAACAGCAGGATCAGATAATTCAGGAGAGTCCGCAAAGAAACTCCTCGAGAGGGCATCTGCCTTAACATTCTTAGTGCCAGGAAGAAAAGAAACCTCAAAATTAAAACGTGTGAAAAACAAGGCCCACCTGGCCTGTCTAGGATTAAGTCGCTTGACTGATTCGAGATAAACCAGGTTCTTATGGTCCGTGAGGACCACCACCTGATGTCTGGCTCCTTCCAGCCAATGTCTCCACTCATCAAAGGCCCACTTCATGGCCAATAACTCCCAATTACCCACGTCAAATTACATTCAGTTGGAGAAAATTTTCGAGAGAAAAAGGCACAAGGGTTACTCTTAGAGGTCTCTGGATCTCTTTGGGACAAAACGGCACCTGCCCCAATTTCAGAGCATCAACCTCCACCTGAAACGGTATAGAAACATCAGGCTGCCGTAGAACAGGAGCAGAAATGAATCTCTGCTTAAGTTCCTGAAACGCAGAAACTGCCTCAGGAGGCCAATTCACCACATCAGAACCCTTTTTGGTCAAATCAGTCAATGGTTTAACAATACCGGAGAAATTACCAATAAATTTACGATAAAAATTGGCAAAACCCAAAAATCTCTGAAGAGCCTTTAATGAAGTAGGTTGGACCCAATCACAGATGACGTGAACCTTGACCGGGTCCATTTCAATAACAGATGGAGACAAAATGAATCCCAGAAATGAGACCTTCTGTACGCCAAAAAGACACTTTGATCCCTTCACATACAGTGCATTCTCTCTCAAAATCTGGAACACAGTCCGAACATGTTTCACATGAGAGTCCCAGTCATTGGAAAAAATCAAGATATCATCCAAATAAACAATCAGAAATTTATCCACAAAATCCCTGAAAATATCATTCATGAAGGATTGGAAGACGGAAGGAGCATTAGTGAGCCCAAAGGGCATCACTAGGTACTCAAAATGCCTCTCTGGGGTATTAAACGTCATCTTCCATTCATCCCCGTGCTTAATGCGAATAAGGTTATATGCCCCCCTGAGGTCAAGCTTGATAAACCAACTAGCACTTTTCACTCTGGAAAACAGGTCAAAAATCAAGGGTAACGGATACTGATACTTCATAGTGATCTTATTCAAGAGACGATAATCAATACACGGCCTCAATGAACCATCCTTTTTGGCCACAAAGAAAAAACCGGCGCCCAAGGGTGAAGAGGATGGTCTGATATGACCCTTCTCCAATGACTCCTTGATATAAGATCGCATAGCATCGTGTTCAGGTACAGACAAGTTAAAAAGGCGACCTTTAGGAAATTTACCACCAGGCACTAATTCAATAGTGCAATCATAGCTCCTATGAGGAGGTAAGGACACAGACTTACTTTCACTAAATACATCCGAAAATCAGTCAAAAAGTCAGGAACATCCTGAGACTGGGGAGAGGCAGAAAAAAAAACAGGAGTGTCAGTATTAACACATTGGCAGCCCCAACTGGTCACAGACACAGATTTCCAATCCAAAACAGGATTATGAAACTGTAACCAAGGGAAACCTAGTACAATAATGTCATGCAGATTATGCAGCATTAGAAATTTCCAACTCTCCTGATGATCTGGTTCAACCCTCATTATCACCTGAGTAGAAAACTGGGGTTTATTCTCCGCCAAAGGGTAGAATCAATGCCCAGTAGGGAAATAGACTTCCGCAGGGGTATCATGGGAAACCCACAAAGTCAAAATCCATCAGGTTAATAGCTGCTCCTGAATCAACAAAAGCCTGAGCAGAAAATGTGGACAGGGAGCAAATCAGGGTAACAGTCAACAGAAATTTAGTCTGAACACTACCCAAGACAACTGAGCGTGCAAAACGTCTTCCCCGCTTAGGGCAGACGGAAAGAGCATGAGAGGCGTCATCACAGTAGAAACATAACCCATTGCGCTTTCGAAACTCATGACGCTGAGCCCCAGAAGTCACTCCATCATACTGCATGGGCTCACAAAGCAACACCATCTCACGCATACCTCTGCGCTCACGCAAAACGTCTGTCAATTTGAATAGCCAATGACATAGAATCATTGAGGCCAGAGGGGACAGGGAATCCCACCATAACATCCTTTACATTCTCTGACAGCCCCTTCCGAAAAAGGGCTGCCAAAGCATCATCATTCCATTTGGTCAGGACTGCCCACTTTCGGAATTTCTGACAGTACAACTCAGCGTCTTCAAGACCCTGATTTAATGCCAACAAGGTTTTTTCAGCTTGATCAGTGACATTAGGTTCATCGTACAATAACCCCAGAGCCAGAAAAAATACATCAATATCATTCAAAACAGGATCCCCAGGTGTCAGGGAAAAAGCCCAATCCTGAGGATCGCCGCGCAGGAGAGAGATGACAATTTGAACCTGCTGTGCTGCGCTCCCCGAGGACTTAGGTTTTAAAGCAAAAAACAACTTACAGTTATTTTTGAAATTCAGAAATTTAGCCCGATCCCCCAAAAACAAATCTGGCATGGGAATCCTAGGTTCCACAACCGGCAACCCAGCAAGATAGGTAGCAATACTCCGAACCTCAGTGGCAAGCTGATCCACACGGCCAGACAACTGTGCAAACTCCATTGAGAGAAAACAAATCCTCCTCAGCACCCAGAGAAAAAGAGGGAAAAAATGCAACAAACAGAAAAAAAAAAATCTCTGACAACTTTTTTTTTCCACACTATTTTTCCCTTCTGAGAGTACCATATAATTTTCAGTTTTGGCCGGTGATACTGTTATGTTTAGGTAGCTGAGGAGAAAAAGCAAAAACGGCAATACACCAGAGAGGCTGGAACCTATTGGATTCCAGTAACCTGAACTAACCACACAACTAGAGGTAGCCGTGGAGCGTTCCTACGTTGATCCTAGACTCCTCGTCACAGCCTGAGAGATAACTACACCTAAAGGCAGAAAGATGAAAGCTATCTGCCCCGGAGCAGATCCCCAAAGAAAATAGGAAGCCCCCAAACATGAAATGGCGGTTAGACAAGAAGAAGCACGGACACAGACAGAAAATAGAATGAGCAAACGCTGGGGCCCAATCTATGTAGACAGAAAAGTACAGGAAAGAATTCTGACTGCAATCCAACAAAAAACCCTAAAAAATACCAACTCTTCTGATTGCAAAAAACCTGAGATCACACGATCTCCACCACCTAAATCAGATCTCTGGTGTAACAAAACTAAGCCGCAGCCACTGAAAAAACAGGAAAAAGCAAATGAACAAATAACAGTGGCTACAGATAAACTGAGAGGAGCACAGGCCCCAGGAGGGGACCTGGCTGACCTCCACAAAAGTGCAGAAAATTATGCAAAAATCAAGCACAAAAAGAAAAGCAAAAATATCTTATCTGAAAGCAGCAGACGCAGGCAAGACTCCAGCAAACTTCCAAATGAACCAGGAACCACAATTGAGACAAGAACAATTGATCACCAGCGACCATAATGGGAGGGAACCTCCCTTATATCAGTCCAGTCAGCGATCCCAGATTGCCATCCCTCGCTGCAAGGTTCAGTACTGTCTGTAACCACCAGAGGGAGCCTCTGCTCAGAAAACATCTCTAGCACATTCATAACAGCTGATATTCATCTACTGTGTATGGCAACCTTGAGAGCCATGTCAATGTCACATGGCCTATTTTATAAGTCACTATTACAGGCACATAAATCCCCTTTAAAGAGATCCTGTGATACTAGTCACTACTCACAGACAGGCCGTGAGGCAGATAAGGATCAAGAGAGTACGTAGTAAACTAAGGAAAACGATGAAGGCGTGAGTCTGGTCACAATCCGTGGTCAGAATACCAGAGAAATAGTGGATCTAAGCAAAAGGCACAAAACAAACAGGTAGTGAGAACACGGTCCAAAGGTCAGGCTGTAGTAGATCAGAAATAACAGCACAGGAATCAGGCACACAGCAGAGAGCAGAAGCTTTGACTGGCAGTGATCCGGGCCAGACAGCTTACCTAAATAGCAGCGCAATTAATAAGAACAGGGAGCAGCTGGAAAAATCCCTGCACCTTCCAGTCTCAGATATGTCAACTGAACTGTCAATCAAAGCACCGACAGCTTAGTACGCCTCAGCACAGAATAGGATGACAAAGTTGTCCATCACTGAGTCTCAGACACTCTGAGCGGAGTAATCATGACAGAATCTTTCACTTTCTCAAAAAAAATTAGTTAGATACCTTGTAAAAATTCTTGAGTTCCCTGATTCCTTCTCTTTTTTACATTTTGTGCTGCATTGCTCCATTGCTGAGATATACCCTTTTGTTTGTTTTGGAGTGCATTATGTGCTATTTCTACTGGTAGTGCAACTGGGTATTTCTTCAGAGTCTTCTCTGTGGTATGTACTATCACTCCCCCCACCCCAGATGCTGCCAATTAACAGCTTTGCAGTGTCTGGGACTGCTGATTGGTATCATCTAGTAGGGAGGGGTGAAAGTACCAAGTTGGACTGTAAGCAGAGATTTCACATACTATGCTCCAAAAACAACACATGTGAATATCTGTGCAATAGAGCGATGCAGAGCAAAACAAAAAAGAGTGGAAGCATCAGGGATTTTTACAAGGTATTTATCAAATTTTTTTGCTCAAGTGACGGGTCATCTTTAATAGAAAGCCATGAATGGTAGAGTCTGAGTGTCATGCATCTGGGTTCAAACCCTTGAGCCTGTGCTTTGTGTTCGGCTTCTGTCAGCCGAGCTACACCTGATACACATTTTCTCTGGGTGTTTAGTTTATGTTATCCTTAATTCAGTCTTTTTAGGGTAACAGGTGTTTTAGTGTACTCATTTTTTTGCCCTATCACCCTTTGGGTGCAGCTTTATATACTTTCCCGCTGCCCATAATTCCTGCTGGTGATAGTCTCATTTGGATGTCCAGCCATGCTGCTGTAGTTTAGACCTGTGAGTGAAAGACCAGCTAGGGTTTATCTCTCTGCTGTTTGTTCTTTACTCTGCACCTATCTTCTGTTTCTTTTTAGGAAGCAGACGTCATATTCCCTAATAGTACGTATTTAATCCATTATTTTGTATTTCGTGGTTTGTTTTACCCACTATGGGATCTCTGTCTATTTCAGCACACTTTCTCTTCTGTACGTAATTTGCACTCTGCTCTGAGTTCTTTGAAATCCATATTCCCATCCATATGCGGCATAAACTTTCTTAAAGCAATGGCTGGAGGAACCTGACAACTGGGTTACCAGAAATATGACCTTAATAATTGTCACTTCTGTTTTTTTCTCCTATTTTCAGTTTAAGTACAGCAGAGGCACAATGAACAGGGGAAAATGCTCCCCCTTTACAAAGAGAATGCCTGTTCTGAGGCATAATGGGAGGGTAATTCACAACATGATCCTATTTTTTATTTTTGGGGTCTGCTATGCGCCTGATTCATTATTGCCTTTGCACCTTTTTGTGTGTAGCTTTGTGTGTTTTGCACATGTTTTCGTGTTTGCGCCATGTTCATTTTTCATTTTTTCCATTTACTCTTTTTTAAACTCACTTTTTTAAAGTGTCTGTTTTCTTCTTGTTTTTCTTCAGCTCGTCGTTGCGATCAGGTTTTACTCTTTCCAGGTATTTTCCCCTGTTTCATCATTAGCAAATTTTTGAGATATTGTTAAATTGCTTTCCCCAGAGTCATTTTATATACACCAGAAATTGTTTTTGATGTCATTTTTTGAAAAATGTGCTACTTTTTTCTTGCTCTAAAAAGTTGAAAAAAATGACTAAAGTAAAAAACAAAGGTGATTGCTTTTGTCTACTTTACGTAAAATCCCTAAACCGCAAGCTCAAATTTGTCGAATTTGGAGCAAAAAATGGCAGCGAACACAAAAAGACAAAAAAGAAAAGTGACTTGAAAATGGAAAAAAAATATGATGAACTTGGGCCTTTGTACTATGTAATGTAAGTATTTATATTGCGCCATTGACTGCAATCGGTCTAAAAGTGATATGTTCACGGGTTAACATTGTGGACCCCATTGTTACATATAGCCTTGCGTAGAAATTACAGAGATCCTTATGCCTGACACCGATTATTTGCGCTTGAGTTAATGGTTTGGATATCACACCTCTCTCCATAATGATGACTAACTAGATCTAATCAATAGATTCTTCTCTTGTGCTGCCCCTGTGCTGTCTCGATTGTGAAAGTTGCTAGGAGCTCACAGGCAAAGGTTAAAGGTAATGTACAGCAATGTGTTTGCTATCTCCTGGGGCTCTGCGCACCGAGCATGCCTCTCACCCCCCTCCCCACCAGATAAACCTAATAAACACATTAGGGAAATCTCTAAAATATTCCCTTCTATTTAGCGATAACGCTTTTCAATCATTACGGGATTTATCTATGGGAGATAAGACGAGGCCTGCAGATTTTTAAGCATTTTCCTTAACCCTCTCTTCCATGACATCATGATGCCATCAGCATAGATCACACTACTGTATATTGTACTGTTGCAGTGGTGCAGCCTGATCCTACTAACATGCCATGTGTTCCATCAAGGGTCTTAAGCTCGGTGGTCAGTCTGCATTAGGCCTCCGAATTTTGAAGCTCTTGTTTTTCCACGCGGGCTGTTAATAATGACGTCATCACGACATCACAGGTTTTCCATCTATTCACATCTGACTATGCTTGGTACAAGTTGAGAACTTTGGCAGTGACTGATACAAATATATTGTACAAGATTCATTTATTTTTAGAAAAACCCGTTCAACACCGGGCATATTTTGTACAAGCAAAGCTTGTTCTGCCAGGCTTCTTCTCTAGTGCCCTCTGTTGTGAATGGGCTTGAAATGAGTTCTGAGCAGAAGCTCCCTCTGGTGGTTAGAAACGGTACTGGACTGTCCAGTGAAGATTGTGAGGATTGGGAATCAGGTGTTACTGACTGGTCTTATATAAGGGAGTCACCTTCCCATCAGGGTTGCCGGTGATCAATTGTTCTGGTCTCAATCCTTGATTCCTGTTTCCTTTGTAGCCTGCTGTGTCGTGTCTGAATCTCCTGCTAACAGATAAGACATTTTCTTCTTTTTGTTTTTGTGCTTGATTTTTGCATTTTGTCCTGCACTTCTGTGGGGGCCTTCAGGGTCCCCTCTGGGGGCTTTTGCCTCTCAGTTCAGTTCAGCCACTGATGTTTGTACATTTGCTTTTTCCAGTTTTTTTCAGTGGCTGCTGTTTTGTTTTTGGTTACACCAGAGAACTAATTTAGGTGGTAGAGGTCGTGTGATCTCAGGTGTTTTTGAAATTAGTAGAGTTGGTGCTTTTCAGGGTTTTTTGGGATTGCAGTAAGTGCCCTTCCTATCCTTTTCTATTTAGTAAGTTTGGGCCCCAACGTTTGCTCATACTATTTTCTGTCTGTGTCAGTATTTCTTCTTGTCTAACCGCCATTACATGTTTGGGGGCTTTCTATGTTCTTTGGGGATCTGCTCCGGGGCAGATAGCTTTCCTCTTTCTATCTTTAGGTGTAGTTAGTTTCTCAGGCTGTGACGAGGCGTCTAGGACCAACGTAGGAACGCTCCACGGCTGCCTCTAGTTGTGGTGGTTAGTCAGGGTACTGCAATCTCATAGTTTCCAACTGCTCTGGTGTATTTCCTTTTTTGCCTGCTCTCCTCAGCTACCAAATCATAACAGTATCACCGGCCCAAACTGAAAATTATATGGTACTCACAGAAGGGAAAAATATTGTGAAAAAAAAAAAAAAGTTGTCAGAGTTGTCAGGGTGAAAAACGCTACTTGGTTTACCAAGCTTGACCTCAGGGGGGCATATAACCTTATTCGCATTAAGCACGGGGATGAATGGAAGACGGCATTTAATACCCCTGAAGGGCATTTTGAGTACCTTGTGATGCCCTTTGAGCTCACTAATGCTCCTTCTGTCTTCCAGTCCTTCATGAATGACATTTTCAGGGATTTTGTGGATAAATTTCTGATTGTTTATTTGGATGATATCTTGATTTTTTCCAATGACTGGGACTCTCATGTAAAACATGTTCGGACTGTGTTCCAGATTTTGAGAGAGAATGCTCTGTATGTGAAGGGATCAAAGTGTCTTTTTGGCGTTCAGAGGATCTCATTTCTGGGTTTCATTTTGTCCCCATCTGTTATTGAAATGGACCCGGTCAAAGTTCAGGCTATCTGTGATTGGGTCCAACCTACTTCATTAAAGGCTCTTCAAAGATTCTTGGGTTTTGCCAATTTTTATCGTAAATTTATTGGTAATTTCTCTGTTATTGTTAAACCATTAACTGATTTGACCAAGAAGGGTTCTGATGTGGTGAATTGGCCTCCTGAGGCAGTCTCTGCATTTCAGGAACTTAAGCAGAGATTCACTTCTGCTCCTGTTCTACGGCAGCCTGATGTTTCTCTACCATTTCAGGTGGAGGTTGATGCCTCTGAAATTGGGGCAGGTGCCGTTTTGTCCCAAAGAGATCCAGAGACCTCTAAAAGTAACCCTTGTGCCTTTTTCTCTCGAAAATTTTCTCCCACTGAACGTAATTATGACGTGGGTAATCGGGAGTTATTAGCCATGAAGTGGGCTTTTGAAGAGTGGAGACATTGACTGGAGGGAGCCAAACATCAGGTGGTGGATCCTTACTGACCATAAGAATCTAGTTTATCTGGAATCTGCCAAGCGACTTAATCCTAGACAGGCCAGGTGGGCCTTGTTTTTCACACATTTTAATTTTGTGGTTTCATTTCTTCCTGGCACTAAAAATGTTAAGGCGGATGCCCTCTCGAGGAGTTTCCTGGCGGACTCTCCTGAGTTATCTGATCCTTCTGTTATTTTGAAAGAGGGTGTAGTTCTTTCCGCCATCTCGCCCAATTTGAGACTGGCTCTGGAGGGGTGCCAGGAGGATAAGCCCGAGCGCTGCCCTGTTGGGAAATTGTTTGTCCCGGACCAGTGGAAAAAGAGTGTAATGTCTGAGATTCATTGTTCCGCGTTGGCCGGTCATCCCGGAATTTTTGGTACCAGGGACTTGGTTGGTCGGTCCTTTTGGTGGCCTACCTTGTCTCGTGATGTCAGGGAGTTTGTGCAGTCCTGCGGGACTTGCTCTCGCTCCAAGCCTTGCTCTCGTTCTAGTGGTTTGTTGATGCCATTACCTGTGCCCAAGAGACCATGGACCCATATCTCTATGGATTTCATTTCCGACCTCACTGTTTCTCAGAGAATGACCGTCATCTGGGTGATTTGCGATAGGTTTTCCAAGATGATACATCTTGTGCCATTACCTAAGTTGCCTTTCTCCTCTGAATTGGTGCCTTTGTTCCTTCAGCACGTGGTTCGTTTACACGGCATTCCTGAGAACATTGTGTCTGACAGAGGAGTCCAGTTTGTTTCCAGATTTTGGAGGACCTTTTGTTCTAAAATTGGTGTTCAATTGTCTTTCTCCTCGGCGTTTCATCCTCAGACCAATGGTCAAACTGAGAGAACCAACCAGACATCGGAGACTTATCTAAGATGCTTTGTGTCTGCTGATCAGGATGACTGGGTCTCTTTTTTGCCTTTGGCTGAGTTTGCTCTTAATAATAGGGCTAGCTCTGCCACTTTGATGTCTCCATTTTTCTGTAATTCTGGGTTTCACCCTCGATTTTCTTCTGGACAGACGGAGGCTTCTGTCTGCCCAGGTGTTGACTCTGTTGTGGAGCATATGCAACAGATTTGGGACCAGGTAGTGGAGAGGTTGTCCCTCTCTCAGGAGAGGGCCCAGCGGTTTGCTAACTGGCATAGGACTGATGGTCCTTGGTTTAAAGTGGGGGACTTGGTCTGGTTGTCCTCAAGAAATATTCCTATAAGAGTGGCATCTCCTAAATTTAAGCCTAGGTTCATTGGACCTTATAAGATCATGGAGATTCTTAACCCTGTTTCTTTTCGTTTGCTTCTTCCAGGGACATTTAAGATTCATAACGTGTTCCACAAGTCCTTGTTGAAGAGGTTTGTTGAGCCAGTGGTTCCTACTACTGTGCCTCCTGACCCTGTTTTGGTTGAGGGCAATCTGGAGTATGTGGTTGAGAAAATATTGAATTCTCGTTTTTCTAGACGGAAACTCCAATATTTGGTTAAATGGGGAGGTTATGGTCAGGAAGACAATTCTTGGGTGTTTGCTTCGGACATCCATGCTAGGAGACTCATCCGTGCGTATCATAGAACTCATCCTGACCGACCTGGTTGCTCAAATGAGGGTTCGGTGACCCCTCCTCAAGGGGGGGTACTGTTGTGAATGGGCTTCAAATGAGTTCTGAGCAGAAGCTCCCTCTGGTGGTTACAAACGGTACTGGACTGTCCAGTGAAGATTGTGAGGATTGGGAATCAGGTGTTACTGACTGGTCTTATATAAGGGAGTCACCTTCCCATCAGGGTTGCCGGTGATCAATTGTTCTGGTCTCAATCCTTGATTCCTGTTTCCTTGGTAGCCTGCTGTGTCGTGTCTGAATCTCCTGCTAACAGATAAGACATTTTCTTCTTTTTGTTTTTGTGCTTGATTTTTGCATTTTGTCCTGCACTTCTGTGGGGGCCTTCAGGGTCCCCTCTGGGGGCTTTTGCCTCTCAGTTCAGTTCAGCCACTGATGTTTGTACATTTGCTTTTTCCAGTTTTTTCAGTGGCTGCTGTTTTGTTTTTGGTTACACCAGAGAACTAATTTAGGTGGTAGAGGTCGTGTGATCTCAGGTGTTTTGAAATTAGTAGAGTTGGTGCTTTTCAGGGTTTTCTGGGATTGCAGTAAGTACCTGTCACGCTGTGTAGCAGATATATATATATGTGATGTCAGTAATCTATATCAAAAGGGCAACATCCTATATAACATGCGCATAGATAGATGATAACATAGAATTACCTGACAGAATGTCCAGTGGGTCAATACGGAATCCGTTATACACTGTCTCCGGCTAGAGGGTGACCGGGGTCTATGCTGACCCTAAACTGGGGTCCTAACTAATCCCTCTACCTGGAGGTACTGTTAAAGGTACAGAGGTCCAGGCCACCAGCGTAAACCCTGTCTCCTATCAATCCCTGCCAACTGTAATCTAGTCCTAAGAAGGACCCTGATTACCACCTAAGGGAATGAACAGGTAACGGTTAATGAACAGAAAGACATACAAGAAAGACAAGAAATAAAGTAAATAAAGTCTTACATACAACACTCACACACAGTAGGAACACCTAAGGTCTCAGAGATAAACTTTAAGCTATAAGAGTAAAAACAACTAAGGAGCTCTTAGCTTAAGTATTCTCAGAACCGATCCAGTCTGCTAGACTACATGAATGCTTTCACCGGCATCTAACACCCAGACTGGCAGGGATATAAAGGAAGCTAATTAGAACATAAACAAAAGCAGCCGGGCGAGGCTGGACCTAGTCTTAGCAAAGAGCTAGGTAAAATTAACTCCCTCATTACCAAACACAAAGAAACAGCAACTCAGCTGTGAGAAGTCAGAGTGTGTAATCGCGACGATCCTCGTGGCGATACACCCATGACAGTACCCCCCCCTCTACGAGGGGACTCCAGACCCTCAGGGCCAGGTCTGCCCGGTGAGTTGTGTGAAAGGTCCGAACCAATCGATCTGCGTTAACATCAGACGCAGGGACCCACGTCCTCTCCTCAGGACCATACCCCCTCCAATGAACCAAGTACTGAAGGGATCGGCGACTGAGACGTGAGTCAATGATTTTCGACCCATGAAATTCCACGTTATCATTGACCACCACTGAAGGAGGAGGTAGAGGTGACGGTATGACTGGTGCCACATACTTTTTAAGTAATGACTTGTGAAACACATTATGAATTTTAAACGTAGGAGGGAAGTCCAGACGAAATGCCACCGGATTAATTATGGAACTGATCCTGTACGGCCCGATGAATCTGGGACCCAACCTCCAGGAGGAAACTTTAAGTTTTATATTCCTGGTAGACAACCAAACCAGATCGTTCACCTTCAGATCTAGACCAAAAACTCTCCCCCTATCAGCCATCCGTTTGTAACGGTTCCCCGTAACCTTCAGTCTTAACCGATCTGGAAGTATCAGTCTCCCTGGAAGTCCCACAGGGGCGTCCCCCTGAGCCCCCAATACCTCCCACTCAAGCTCAGAGCATACAGCTGACACTACAACTCCCTCCTGAGGAATAGGAACCGGATCATCTGTCTTCCCGGCCCCTGGGAAAGTACGAGATAAGGCATCAGGAAGCAACTTTATTGAGCCGTCATATGCGCGATGAGGAGGTAACTCTTTACACCCCTCCTCTGAGAACATCTCCCCAAAGTCCTCCAGAAAAGGAGACAAAGTCCTAGGCACAACCGCACCGATGACCGTGCTCATGCAGTTATTCCTGCAAAATTCACCCCACTGGCTTATCTTTCTGGATTGCCAATCAATCACTGGGTTATGTTTAGCCAACCAAGGAAGTCCCAACACAATAGGAGTAGGTAAACCCTCCAACACATAAGACAATTGCTCTTTATGTATTGCCCCTACTCGAAGATCTATGTTATGAACAGCTTGTACCAAGCTACCTTGACCGAGAGGTCTAGAATCAATAGAGACTATAGGGACCGGTTTGGCCAATACACTCAGTTGCATACCATGCACCTGGGCAAACCGAGCGTCCACCAGATTAGCCCCGGACACCACTATCAAGAAAAACAGAAATCCTCTCAGTTCTAGTACCAATCACCACCTCCGCAGGCACGAGAAACTGAGAGGGATTTGGGGACGAAATACACACTCCCAGGTTAACTCCTTTGCTCAAAGAGGCCCGGGATGGACACCCACCAACAAAATGTCCCTCTCTCCCGCAAAAGAAACACCTTCTAGTCTTGCGGCGCACCGTCGATTCTCTCCTACAAAAAGATGTCCCTCCCAACTGCATGGGTTCCTCAGAACAGACCAGGGGAACCTCAGTATAAGGGACTTTAGTAGTAGGCGGAGTCATCACGGGAGGCGGAGTTACCTCGCGTCTTCCCCGAATTCGTCTATCAATGCGAATAGCGAGGGCCATAGCAGCCTCCAGTGATGGAGGAGAATCATACTGAGCCAACACATCTTTTAATTTGTCAGACAACCCTTGACAAAACTGGCTCCTAAGAGCTGGGTCATTCCACTGAGTATCTGTTGCCCATCTACGGAACTCAGAAGAATATTCCTCCGCTGGACGATTTCCTTGCCGCATTTTACGTAACTTTGTTTCAGCAAGGGAAACTCGATCCGGATCATCATATACCAGACCCAGGGCAGTAAAAAATCGATCCACTGACTGGAGATCTGGGGAGCCTGGAGGAATAGAGAACGCCCAAGATTGAGGGTCCCCTTGTAAGAGCGAGATAACAATTCCCACCCTCTGCTCTTCACTCCCAGATGACCGAGGCCGCAGCCGAAAGTACAATTTACATGCCTCCCGGAAAGTAAAAAATTTGTCCCGCCCACCAGTGAACCTGTCCGGGAGAGCAACCTTAGGTTCAGATCTGGTTTGCTCCGGGGGGACAAAACCTTGGACTTAATGTCTGCAAACTCCATGGATAACCCCTGCAACTGCCGGGCCAGCTGGGCTACTGGATCCATGACAGCTGGGGAGAATCTTTAGTATGGCCGGTGAAAATGTCACGCTGTGTAGCAGATATATATATATGTGATGTCAGTAATCTATATCAAAAGGGCAACATCCTATATAACATGCGCATAGATAG
The DNA here is from genome assembly GCA_033576555.1 of Oophaga sylvatica. Taxonomy (NCBI): domain Eukaryota; kingdom Metazoa; phylum Chordata; class Amphibia; order Anura; family Dendrobatidae; genus Oophaga; species Oophaga sylvatica. The sequence continues at coordinate 978,188,003 of JARQOD010000001.1, read as the reverse complement.
ATGATAACATAGAATTACCTGACAATGTCCAGTGGGTCAATACGGAATCCGTTATACACTGTCTCCGGCTAGAGGGTGACCGGGGTCTATGCTGACCCTAAACTGGGGTCCTAACTAATCCCTCTACCTGGAGGTACTGTTAAAAGGTACAGAGGTCCAGGCCACCAGCGTAAACCCTGTCTCCTATCAATCCCTGCCAACTGTAATGTAGTCCTAAGAAGGACCCTGATTACCACCTAAGGGAATGAACAGGTAACGGTTAATGAACAGAAAGACATACAAGAAAGACAAGAAATAAAGTAAATAAAGTCTTACATACAACACTCACACACAGTAGGAACACCTAAGGTCTCAGAGATAAACTTTAAGCTATAAGAGTAAAAACAACTAAGGAGCTCTTAGCTTAAGTATTCTCAGAACCGATCCAGTCTGCTAGACTACATGAATGCTTTCACCGGCATCTAACACCCAGACTGGCAGGGATATAAAGGAAGCTAATTAGAACATAATCAAAAGCAGCCGGGCGAGGCTGGACCTAGTCTTAGCAAAGAGCTAGGTAAAATTAACTCCCTCATTACCAAACACAAAGAAACAGCAACTCAGCTGTGAGAAGTCAGAGTGTGTAATCGCGACGATCCTCGTGGCGATACACCCATGACAGTACCCTTCCTATCCTTTTCTATTTAGTAAGTTTGGGCCCAACGTTTGCTCATACTATTTTCTGTCTGTGTCAGTATTTCTTCTTGTCTAACCGCCATTACATGTTTGGGGGCTTTCTATGTTCTTTGGGGATCTGCTCCGGGGCAGATAGCTTTCCTCTTTCTATCTTTAGGTGTAGTTAGTTTCTCAGGCTGTGACGAGGCGTCTAGGACCAACGTAGGAACGCTCCACGGCTGCCTCTAGTTGTGGTGGTTAGTCAGGGTACTGCAATCTCATAGTTTCCAACTGCTCTGGTGTATTTCCTTTTTTGCCTGCTCTCCTCAGCTACCAAATCATAACAGCCCTCCCAGATAGTACACATTGGAAAATATAGTAAAGTAACCAAAAACTTATTTCTGTAACCTTATACAAAAGTTTTTGGGAAGAAAGGGGCATGCTGGTTAAATCTATTGAGTTCAAGAGGCTTATCTTTAAAGATTTATTTCTAGGATCATTTGTTTTAGGGGGTGCCGGTCCCATATGGCAGTCCCATAGGGAATGAATGGAGCGGAGGTCTAGCATTCACATCTTTGGTTCATTGAAGGCAGATTGCTTAATTCCACAGCCCCATTCTCAGGATCGCTGAAGATCCCAGTAGTCGAACCCCCAGAGTACAGTAAGTTATTCTCTAATTTAATGACAGAGAATCTTGGGAATAACCTTTTAAAGCCTAAGCAGCTCTATAACTTTTTTTTTTTTAATCAGAAACATTTGAAAGCAACTTTGTAAATGGAAATAATTAAAAAATATTTTGTGTCTACTGCCCTTCTGCAAATTTATGTGTCACCATGGTAACAGACTACAAACAAATCCTGTGTAGTCTGATCCTGGAATCTTCTATTGTTCTGTTTCATCCAGCAAATGGAAGAAATGGAAGGGAGTATAACTGCATGATCAGATTACACACTGCTTCTAGAAAAAGGGGAGACTGCTCCCAGAAAAGAGGGCTGACCTCTAGGATTCACGGAAGAGCTGGTGATTCTCTACTAACTTCTTAAAAGGCCGTGTCCCCTAACTTTTCCTCGACAGCTGCAAATTCAGGGAAAAGATTCCGAATTTTCTGGTAATGAATTTATATGTGTTTGTTTGCAAACTGTTGCCACAGTGACACATTGTCTGAGTAGGAGCTGTATACACAAAATGATAAAAAAAAATTGAGAATTTTTCTGTACCTCCTTGAGATAATGTCTCTCATTATTATATACCAATTTTCTTGGATGAATTTGCATTCTGCATTTTGTATACACTGGGGGAAATAAGTATTTGATCCCTTGCTGATTTTGTACGTTTGCCCATTGACAAAGACATGAACAGTCTAGAATTTTAAGGGTAGGTGAATTTTAACATTGAGAGATAAAATATCAAAAATAAAATCCAGAAAATCACATTGTATAAATTATATAAATTTATTTGCATTTTGCAGTGAGAAATAAGTATTTGATCCCTCTGGCAAACAAGACTTAATACTTGGGGCAGAACCCTTGTTGGCAGCACAGCAGTCAGACGTTTTTTGTAGTTGATGATGAGGTTTGCGCACATGTCAGGAGGAATTTTGCTCCACTTCTCTTTGCAGATCATCTCTAAATCATTAAGATTTTAAGGCTGTCGCTTGGCAACTCCAAGCTTCATCTCTCCTCCATAAGTTTTCTATGGGATTAAAGGTCTGGAGACTGACTAGCCACTCCATGACCTTAATGTGCTTCTTTTTGAGTCACTCCTTTGTGGCCTTGGCTGTATGTTTTGGGTCATTGTCTTGCTGGAAGACCCAGCCACGACCCATTTTTAATGTCCTGGCGGAGGGAAGGAGGTTGTCACTCAGGAATTTTACGGTACATGGCTCCATCCATTCTCCCACTGATGCGGTGAAGTAGTCCTGTGCCCTTAGCAGAGAAACTCCCCCAAAACATAAAGTTTCCCCCTCCATGCTTGACAGTGGGGACGGTGTTCTTTGGGTCATAGGCAGCATTTCTCTTCCTCCAAACACGTTGAGTTAATGCCAAAAAGCTAAATTTTTGTCTCATCTGACCACAGCACCTTCTCCCAATCACTCACAGGATCATCCAGGTGTTCACTGGCAAACTTCAGACGGGCTGCACATGTGCCTTCTTGAGCAGGGAGACCTTGCGGGAACTGCAGGATTGTAAACCTTTACAGCGTAATGTGTTATCAATGGTTTTCTTGGTGACTCTGGTCCCAGCTGCCTTGAGATCATTAACAAGTTCCAACCGTGTAGTTTTAGGCTGATCTAGTGGGGCATCCTTGATCATGAGGAAGGTGAGATTTTGCATGGTGCCCCAAATCGATGTCGATTGACAGTCATTTTGTATTTCTTCCATTTTCTTACTATTGCACCAACAGTTGTCTCCTTCTCGCCCAACGTCTTACTTATGGTTTTGTAGCCCATTCCAGCTTTGTGCAGGTCTATGACCTTGTCCCTGACAGCCTTAGAAAGCTCTTTGGTCTTGCCCATGTTGTAGAGGTTAGAGTCTGACTGATTAATTGAGTCTGTGGACAGGAGTATTTTATAAAGGTGACTATGTAAGACAGCTGTCTGTAATGCAGGTAACGAGTTGATTAGGAGCGTCTAACTGGTCTGTAGGAGCCAGAACTCTTAGGCCCCGTGCACATGTTGCGGATTCCATTGCGGATTTTTCTAAATCCGCAGGTAAAATGACCTGCGTTTTACCTGCGGATTCACTGCGGATTTTCTGCGGTTTTTGTGCGGATTTCCCCTGCAGTTTTACACCTGCGGATTTCCATAATGGAGCAGATGTAAAACCGCTGTGGATTCCGCACAATGAATTGACATGCTGCGGATTTAAATCCGCAGCAAATCCACGGAAAAATCCGCAGCATGTGCACAGCGTTTTTTTTTTCCATTGAGTTACATTGTACTGTACATCACTTGCGGATCTGCAGCGGACCTGCAGGGCCAAATCCGCTGCTGATCCGCAGCACAATCCGCAACGTGTGCACATACTTTAATGGTTGGTAGGGGATCAAATACTTATTTCTCACTGCAAAATGCAAATAAATTAATATAATTTATACAATGTGATTTTCTGGATTTTATTTTTGATATTCTATCTCTCAATGTTAAAACTAACCTACCCTTAAAATTATAGACTGTTAATGTCTTTGTCAGTGGCAAACTACAGAATCATCAAGGGATCAAATACTTATTTCCCCCACTGTATGTATCTTGATCACCATATTTGCCTTATGTTTTCCTTGCACATTTATTTGACTAAGGCCAAGACGTCCGAAACGTCGGATATTATCTATACACGCCATTTGGGAAGGAATAAAAAGTATTTTATTGAATAAAGCAACTTTCTATTTCATCCTTTCGGTGCCGAGGTTCTCTTTGTATATTATTGATGTCATTCTCCTTGGCATGAAAGCGCACCACCGTCTTTCAAACCAGTTCTTGCCCTGTGTGACATGTTATGATACTTTGCCAGTCATTAATGACATTTTATCCCTTGTCCTATACTGTCCAGGAAATTTGATTTAATTTTACATGAGATTTGAACTAATCTTCTTACATCTCTTGATCCTCTAATACCCGGGAGTCAGACGCACAACCTCATATACATGATGACCCTGTGGTCTCCTGTGTCATATCTCCAGCATCCCAGACTTGATAAGTACAGTGAATATGTAATCATCTACCATGGCTATTCAACCCCTTCATTCTTTTGGCACATCCAAGTATACCTGGCATTCACACCGTGCAAGACACCCGTCTCACAATGTTAGAAGGTGCTGGAGGGAGGCCATTGTTCTTTACATACATTGTAGTGCAAATCCCTTGTATTCTCTAAGAATAAGGGGGCGAAACAATAAAGATATTTCCCCCAGATCAGCTTTGTAGTTGTGTTGCAGAGACAATTTCACTGCGATTTTACCTAGCATTGTCGTGAAGCCTGAGCCTTATTGTGTTAGAAGCCGGTCTCCTTCGAGGATTCTCTCTCTGATGTCTCTCTCTCCTACCTGCCGGCTTCACTTTATCATTGTTCTTTACATCACTTTAATATGTATTTTGTAAAAAGAAGAAAAAATACAAGAAACAAAAGAATCTTTTGATAGACTATTCATTTTCATTACAAAAACAGATGAAAAGATTGTAAAAAATAAATAGAATTTAAGAGAAACCCAACTTAACTCCTTGAAGGACCCTACTATAATAGTGTGGAATAGTCCATAAAGAAACTTCACTGTTTAATTATGGTGCACTTGTTCTTGGGGTCCATAGATGTCTATCATTGCCAGAACAACTGTCTGTCTGTCTATTATCTATCTATCTATCATCTCTCTATTATCTATTATCTATCTATTATCAATCATCTATGTATCTATCATCTATCTATTACCTATCTTCATCTTTGATCTATCTATCTATCTTATCTATCTATCTATCTATCTATCTATCTATCTATCTATCTATCATCTCTCTATTATCTATTATCTATCTATTATCAATCATCTATGTATCTATCATCTATCTATTACCTATCTATCTTCATCTTTGATCTATCTATCTATTTATCCTATCTATCTATCTATTATCTACAGTGGGTGCGGAAAGTATTCAGACCCCTTTAAATGTCTCACTCTTTGTTTCATTGCAGCCATTTGGTAAATTCAAAAAAGTTCATTTTTTCCCTCATTAATGTACACTCTGCTCCCCATCTTGACTGAAAAAAACCCCAGAAATGTAGAAATTTTTGTAAATTTATTAAAAAAGAAAAACTGACATATCACATGGTCATAAGTATTCAGACCCTTTGCTCAGACACTCATATTTACGTCACATGCTGTCCATTTCCTTTGTGATCCTCCTTGAGATGGTTCTACTCCTTCATTGGAGTCCAGCTGTGTTTAATTAAACTGATGAGACTTGATTTGTAAAGGCGCACACCTGTCTATATAAGACCTAACAGGTCACAGTGCATGTCACACCAAATGAGAATCATGAGGTCAAAGGAACTGGCCAAGGAGCTCAGAGACAGAATTGTGGCAAGGCACACATCTGGCCAAGGTTACAAAAGAATTTCTGCAGTACTCAAGGTTCCTAAGAGCACAGTGGCCTCCATAATCCTTAAATGGAAGAAGTTTGGTACCACCAGAAGTCTTCCTAGACCTGGCCGTCCAGCAGAACTGAGCAATCATGGGAGAAGAGCCTTGGAGAGGGAGGTAAAGAAGAACCCCAGATCACTGTGGTTGAGCTCCACAGATGCAGTAGGGAGATGGGAGAAAGTTACACAAAGTCAACTATCACTGCAGCCCTCCAACAGTCGGGCCTTTATAGCAGAGTGGCCTGACAGAAGCCTCTCCTCAGTGCCAGACATATGAAAGCCCACATAGAGTTTGCTTAAAAAACACACAAAGGACTCCCAGACTATGAGAAAAAGATTCTCTGGTCTGATGAGAGAGACGAAGATAGAACTTTTTGGTGATAATTCTAAGCGGTATGTGTGGAGAAAACCAGGCACTGCTCATCACCTGCCCAATACAATCCCAACAGTGAAACATGGTGGTGGCAGTATCATACTATAGGGGTGTTTTTCAGCAGCAGGGACAGGACGACTGGTTGCCATTGAAGGAAACATGAATGCGGCCAAGTATAGAGATATCCTAGATGAAAACCGCTTCCAGAGTGCTCTGGATCTCAGACTTGGCCGAAGGTTCACCTTCCAACAAAACAAAGACCCTAAGCACACAGCTAAAATAACAAAGGAGTGGCTTCAGAACGACTCTGTGACCATTCTTGACTGACCCAGCCAGACCCTGACCTAAACCCAATTGAGCATCTCTGGAGAGATCTGAAAATGGCTGTCCACCAACGTTCACCATCCAACCTGACGGAACTGGAGAGGATCTGCAAGGAAGAATGGCAGAGGATCCCCAAATCCAGGTGTGAAAAACTTGTTGCATCATTCCCAAGAAGACTCATGGCTGTACTAGCTCAAAAGGTGCTTCTCCTCAATACTGTATCAAAAAACTGACCGGCACATCCTGAGTCACACTTAGTACCAGGGCAATGGGGTACTCGGCACCGAGCCCATGAAAGTCTATGGGGTTTGTCACTGGCAGCAGGACTCGGTCCGTGGCCCTGGGCGCTCATACAATTAGGGAATATTTACAGGGGATTATTAGGATAGGTAGTTTGTGACGCCACCTGTGGTATCTGGTTATTTGGACCAGCGCTGCTATAAGGACTTTCACAGGGGATGTTATGGGGCAGCTTGGTAGTAAGTCTCCCACAGGTGAGACGGGTCCCTGGAAGTCTATGGTGACGATGATGCAGGGTGTAGATAATAATTCAGTCGCACACAATACAGCTTCTTTTCATACCTTTTACTGGTAGATGGTTCAAGCAGATCCCAGGGAGCTGGTCGGGGTGGAGAGTGCCATTCGGGTAACAGCTGAGCAGGTTAGAGGCCTCCTTTACTCCATATACATGTGAGTCCAACTTGCCTGAAGCGAAGTTAACTCTGAATCTCCAGCTTTCTCAATAGCTGTACTGCCCGGCCAACATTGTGGTGGAGCCTTCTATGTGGTGAGAACAGAGTCCTTTTATGCGGGGCCCTGCTAAAAGTCCTTGTTCCTCCTGACTCCGATTACGTACTGACACTTAGGGCTGCTCTCTGCGACCTGTAGTCCAGATGCCTCCGGTTTTCTTGTTACTAAGCTTGAAACTGTAGCAACGCTTCGGACCCCGGTGTCGGCAATTTAGTGCAGGTAATCCAATACCTGTTGCACTTCTCTATCTTCTCCACTTTGCCCTTCGCCCTGCTCTCGCTCTTAGCATAAACACTTGTAGCTTCGATGGTAATGTCAACTTTCTCCAGAGCTCGCTGAGCAGCTCTCAGTATCCTCCTTGCTTCAGCTTCTGTTGAGGTACTGATTAAGGGTAGCTCTGACTAGGCTAGGATGATCCACTTCACCCGTACTAGCCTCCACTTCTTTGTCAGGTGAGCTACGCTAACTCTGCGAGGATTCAATCCTTTCTCCTCTCCTTCCAAGTCCAGACTCCTCTGGCACTGAACTGCACTGTCCGAAGACAGGAAACAGACTGAATTCTGATTGCTAAGTGTCACTTCCTCTTGTACCCCTGATGGGTGTGTCTAAAAGTGTGAGTGAAGTGCATAGATATCAAGCTTTGCTGTTACCTTCCTGTGCACTCTCCTGGACTTTTATGTGTGCCTGCGTAGCTGGGCTACACATCCCCCCTTGGTAAAACACAGCACTCCCGGGCTGTAAAAGACAAAAAGAACATTTTGTTTTGCATTAACAACAACATTATAACTCTTCCCATCCGGGAGGTACGACTTCTTTAACGTTACAATTTGTACAATGAAGAATACAAAAGTATCAAAAGTATCAAAATATCAAATATTCGCATATATGCAAGATACTTGTGGAGGACCCGCATCAAAAACCTCCCACGTGGATCCTGGGTGGGCTGCAGGACTTCTGACTGCAGACCTCACTCTAGGCCCACCATACGGGTTTTTCTTCAGAGGTAGATAGTAGTAGTGGTTTTATGTAAAACCAAGATAATGCACCGAAGCGCAACTATTTACAAAGACAAGTTCTTGGGCTGGCACAGTCCACAGCCTCTCAGTCCATGAAGGGTTAAATACATATATTAACTTCAATTTTCAAGTTTACTCAATATAATTCAACTGGATTTACCCAACCGGGGTATTCTATGCAAATAGGCAATCATTACTTTTTAATTTTTCAAAATTCCTTTTCCTTGTACCCAGCCGGGTATTCTACTCTGTAACCTATGTAACATTCTCGTACATAAAGGACCATAAAGTGCAATTGGCAATTTTCTCTTATTAAACTTTATACATTTCTTGGTTGCGGTAAACCCCTGTCTGGGTCCTACCGGTCTTCACTTTTACAAACTTTCAATGACGTCTTCCGCTCCTGGGGCTGGAACGACGCGATGCTCTTTGGATACCATAACAAATAAGTCATGGCCCGATATCAGTGTTTGCGTGGCCACAGTCCTTGTGCGAACCTTCTGGGACGCAACGGGTGTCTCAGGCAAATATTGACTTTTCATCAAAGATGCAGGCTTAGGCTGCGATTTAACTGTGGTCGCACCCTCCAGTTGCGATACAAAATGCATCGCAGGTTGCGTTGCGGGATACTTTGCTGAAGGTGATGCCGAATAGGTCGCTGATTGCGATGTAGAGCAGGTCGCTGTTTGCGATGCAGGGGGCGATGCAGAATAGGACGCACAATGCTGGTGTGATGCAGAGCAGGAAGCAGGTGTGCGCAATGGCTCAGTTGGGGACGCACTAACCTGCTGCTGTCGCTGCTCCATCACAGACGGCTGGGCTTCCTCCGGCGTCCCTACCGAGGAACTGCATTCCGCTGCGGCCTCCAGGCCAGGCTGGTGTACCGGTTCATCTCCCGTCACATCATCAGGGGAGTCGGGCTCAGCTTCTCCACAACTGGCCTCCGGTGTCTCTTCAGCCTCCGGCGGTGGTAGCGCAGGGATCACAGGTAATGGCTTCGTTCTTGGGGGAGAGAGCATTGCGTCCCACAGCAGCCGCTGTTTCCAGGTACGCCAGCGTTTCTCGATCTCCTTCATTCCTTTGCGGTGGCGGGCCACATCTTCCAGCACCGCTTCCACCTTCTCGTCCCAGGCCAGACTATAGTTTCCATCAGGAACAATCTGGTCTCTTCCGTGGAGGCGGGATTTGCGTCTCCTCCTCTTCGCATAGAGGATGAAGAGGAGGCGGATTTCTTTAGCAGAGGGGCAGGACCGCACATTGTAGTAACATTTGGAGAGGGCGGCCATATCTTTCGCGCCTCAGGGGGGTACACGCCCACGAATGCACGCCCACCTTCTTCACCAGCGCCTCAGGCGCCAATATGACGGCAAAATGGCGGTATTTGGCGCCAAAAGCAGCAAACAGTCTTTTTCATGAAATAAACAGTTCAATAGGCACACAGGACTCACAATTGCAAGTTTCGGATCCTGTTCGTGACGCCAAAGATGAGTCGCACTTAGTACCAGGGCAATGGGGTACTCGGCACCGAGCCCATGAAAGTCTATGGGGTTTGTCACTGGCAGCAGGACTCGGTCCGTGGCCCTGGGCGCTCATACAATTAGGGAATATTTACAGGGGATTATTAGGATAGGTAGTTCGTGACGCCACCTGTGGTATCTGGTTATTTGGACCAGCGCTGCTATAAGGACTTTCACAGGGGATGTTATGGGGCAGCTTGGTAGTAAGTCTCCCACAGGTGAGACGGGTCCCTGGAAGTCTATGGTGACGATGATGCAGGGTGTAGATAATAATTCAGTCGCACACAATACAGCTTCTTTTCATACCTTTTACTGGTAGATGGTTCAAGCAGATCCCGGGGAGCTGGTCGGGGTGGAGAGTGACCATTCGGGTAACAGCTGAGCAGGTTAGAGGCCTCCTTTACTCCATATACATGTGAGTCCAACTTGCCTGAAGCGAAGTTAACTCTGAATCTCCAGCTTTCTCAATAGCTGTACTGCCCGGCCAACATTGTGGTGGAGCCTTCTATGTGGTGAGAACAGAGTCCTTTTATGCGGGGCCCTGCTAAAAGTCCTTGTTCCTCCTGACTCCGATTACGTACTGACACTTAGGGCTGCTCTCTGCGACCTGTAGTCCAGATGCCTCCGGTTTTCTTGTTACTAAGCTTGAAACTGTAGCAACGCTTCGGACCCCGGTGTCCGGCAATTTAGTGCAGGTAATCCAATACCTGTTGCACTTCTCTATCTTCTCCACTTTGCCCTTCGCCCTGCTCTCGCTCTTAGCATAAACACTTGTAGCTTCGATGGTAATGTCAACTTTCTCCAGAGCTCGCTGAGCAGCTCTCAGTATCCTCCTTGCTTCAGCTTCTGTTGAGGTACTGATTAAGGGTAGCTCTGACTAGGCTAGGATGATCCACTTCACCCGTACTAGCCTCCACTTCTTTGTCAGGTGAGCTACGCTAACTCTGCGAGGATTCAATCCTTTCTCCTCTCCTTCCAAGTCCAGACTCCACTGGCACTGAACTGCACTGTCCGAAGACAGGAAACAGACTGAACTCTGATTGCTAAGTGTCACTTCCTCTTGTACCCCTGATGGGTGTGTCTAAAAGTGTGAGTGAAGTGCATAGATATCAAGCTTTGCTGTTACCTTCCTGTGCACTCTCCTGGACTTTTATGTGTGCCTGCGTAGCTGGGCTACACAATCCAAACATAGATTCAGTGTGAACAGGTGCTAAACCTAGAGTCACCAACTCATATACATACAAGAAAAAAAGGTAGCACACTGTAGAAATATGAAAAATTGAGAAGTCTTAGCGCATAAGATGGCCAAATTATGTGAGCCTGATAGCCACGTCAAGGCTCTTCTCGTATATCATGTCCTAACTAATGCCTATCCTCTTGCTTAGAAAAGTCTGTCTGCATGGGAACATATGAATCCTCTCTCCAGACTAAAATCTACATCTCTGTGGAGGGGTGATGAACCTGTTGTAATTAAAAAGCCTGTGACCACCAGGTGGAGTGCTCAGGTAGAAGGTAAATGAATACATATCAAAAAACTGACCGGCACATCCAAACATAGATTCAGTGTGAACAGGTGCTAAACCTAGAGTCACCAACTCATATACATACAAGAAAAAAAGGTAGCACACTGTAGCGCTATAGCTTGCAAACACGAAATATGAAAAATATGAAAAATGAATTGCATCATTACCTTAGAAATATGAAAAATTGAGAAGTCTTAGCGCATAAGATGGCCAAATTATGTGAGCCTGATAGCCACGTCAAGGCTCTTCTCGTATATCAGGTCCTAACTAATTCACCATCCAACCTGACGGAACTGGAGAGGATCTGCAAGGAAGAATGGCAGAGGATCCCCAAATCCAGGTGTGAAAAACTTGTTGCATCATTCCCAAGAAGACTCATGGCTGTACTAGCTCAAAAGGTGCTTCTCCTCAATACTGAGCAAAGGGTCTGAAGACTTATGACCATGTGATATTTCAGTTTTTCTTTTTTAATAAATTTGCAAAAATTTCAACATTTCTGTTTTTTCCAGTCAAGTTGGGTGCAGCGTGTACATTAATGAGAAAAAAATGAACTTTTTTGAATTTACCAAATGGCTGCAATGAAACAAAGAGTGAAAAATTTAAAGGGGTCTGAATACTTTCTGTACGCACTGTATCTATCTATCCATCTATCTCTACTGTATCTATCCTTATGGGATTAATAAATGAAAATAGTATTGAGCAGTGGTAGAAAACAAAAAACAATGCACACATTTGACCTCCATCACACCTACTTTTTTAGCTCTTAAAAAAGTCACAAAAAAGTGTTTTGTGTACTTCTTTTTACAAATATTTTGGCGGTGTTTTTATATTTTGTATAATTTCTTTTTTTCTGTTTCTTTTCATGTCCCATACAGAAGCCAATTGTGGAAATACCAGAAAAATATCCATATCCACAGCCATACTCAGACCATGCTGAGTTTTTAAATAAAAGCTGTTGATTCAAAAAAGGCAAAAAAACACATTGACCTAATCTTAAAACTAAAATAAATGACAGTCAGAATAATGTGGCAAAAAAAAATGTAAACATTTTTTGAACATGGTCTTCTACGGACTTTATAAAATTGTCACCATGTGGTACCATTAAAAAAAAATAACCCAGATTGCAAAAAGTTATATTCTGCTCTGGATGTGTTGACGTCAGTGTCCTCTAGTTATGAAGGGTTAATGAATGGCTTGACAGGTAATGTGGGGTTCTCCAGTCCGTTCAGGCACTATTTGCCGGAGATCCTATTATATGAAATCTGGTAACAACGGGGCGTCCATTTCCCTGGCTGAGATCATAAAACAACAATGTGCTCCATGTTAAAAGCCTGTTAATAAACTGCTGTCTCTAACATCTGCGGCGTAATTCTGGGAAAGCCACAGTAACAGGAGAGAAGAGATGAACTGTGCGTGGTGCCAATGTAGGGGCATATGTGGCGTCAATGCAATTATCCCTTGGGGATGACAGAAAGACAAAGAAGAGAAAATGACTAAGTGACTGTGCGCCATTTAAGACATGGCACGAGATCAATTGTGAGCGGCAGGGGTACCTTTTTAGTCGAGAGGTGCTTGCTGTTAGTGCTGACTGTCACTGTGGGCACCAAGGTTAAGCTATCGCACTGCACCAATAATGGAAGATAAAGGGGAGAAAGACATCTGGAAAATCAGTAAATGCCAGTCAGCTGGAGGAAAAGCAATATAGCCACCATTGCACCTCCTACCAAGCTTTCCGGACTTCTGAATGGTAGACATGGCTAGCTATTTCTAGCCCGACACTAATGATCATTAAATACTAGGTAGAAATCGCCTATATTAAATATCACCCAGTTTTACCCCAAAACAGATGTAACCAAGAAGAGAGAGCAGGAGTCTGTCATATGATAAGCCGCGGCCTTACGTTTTTTCAGGATTTTTCATGCATAATTGTGGATCATCTAGTAGTTAGCACAAAATTTTCCTGCCATTGTTTAGAGCCAAATATTCTTCTGATTGACTTGGTGGGGAAAAAAAATCATCTATAATTTTTTTAAAGAATAAAAGGGAAATACTATTTTGTATAAAAAGAAAAACAATTCCAGAGCCATTTTCTAGTAAATTATGGTGTTTTTTTCTATACTAGTCACTAAGATTTTATTAAAATGCTGATGCCATTTGCTGTGCACAGTAAACACATGTTCTGGCTGCTCTCATCCCCACTTACCAGTGTAACATGCCTAAGGCTAGGTTTACATTAGCGTTTCTGTGCACAGTGTATCATCTGCATGTGCAAACACATGCAAAAACGCATGCAAATCCATGTTTACCCAGCGATTTTTATCCGCATCATCTTACAAATGAGGCAAAAAACCCGCTGCGTTTGTATGCGCTTTTGCATGCGTTTTACGTTGTTTCTGCGCATGTGTTCGATATTTCCAGGTGCTGTAATCATGTCCTTGCGTACTAATGCGTTCCCATAGACAGTAATGCGCTTTTTTACACACTTATCCGCATGCGCATTGCTGCGCATATTTGACGGATTTTTGACTCTTCAAAAAATGCAACATGTTGCGTTCGCCAGACACCGTGAAACGACACATGCGTACGGAAACACATGCGAACGCATGCAAATGCATGTCCCTGTGTACACCATGTTAAACATATGTATGTGTGACGCATGCTGTTCAATGCGGATCAAACGCTGTTCACCGATACGCAAATGTGAAACCAGCGTTAGAACTGTCCTGATACTCGTGCTTTGTAGCTTTCAACCCTCTCTTTTTGAGTGGGTGGTTTCTCTTCATCAGCATTCTGTTGAGCCTACAGGAGCTGGGACTTCCTTTCCCTCTCTTCCCAGAATGCACTGCACAAGCCCTTGACATGCCTGCCCTGTACTGAAGGCCTGCTTCACTGTTATGGCATAATGGGGTTTAACAGTATAGAAGAAATCCCACCCCCACTTCCTGTAGATATACAAAGATCAACCTCCACTTCCTGTAGAGAGACAAAGACCCACCTTCACTTCTTGTAGAGAAACAAAGACTAGCCCCACATCTTGTAGAGAGACATAGACCAACCCTAACTTCTTGCAAAGGGACAATGACCTGCCCCCCACATCCTATAAAGAGACAAAGATCTGCCCCACTTCCTGTAGGGAGACAAAGACCCACCCCACATCCTGTAGATAGACAAATACTAGCCTCCACTTTCTGTAGAGAGACAAAGACCCACCTCCACTTCCTGTAGAAAAACAAAGACTAGCCCCACTTCCTGTAGAGACAAAGACCCACCTTCACTTTTTGTAAAGAGACAAAGACCTGCCCCACTTCCTGTAGAGAGACAAAGATTTGCCCCCACTTCCTGTAGAGAGACAAAGACCTGCCTCACTATCTGTAGAAAGATGAAGACCAGCCCCCACTTTCTGTAAAGAAATAAAGACCCCCTCACTTCTTGTAGAGAGACAAAGACCAGCCCCCACTTTCCATAGATGGATAAAGATCCAACTCCACTTGAAGTAAAGAGAAAAAGACCCACCCCCACTTCCTATAGAGAGTCAAAGACACACCACTACTTATGGTAGCAAAAAAGACCCACACCCACTGACTGTAAAAAGACAAACACCCATTTCCACTTCCTGTAGAAGAAGACCGTCCTTTAGTTCCTGTAAGAGAGAGATAAAGACCCACCCCACATTCTGTTTGTGAGACAGACCTGAGCCCTATTTCTGTAAAAAGATGAAAACTCACCCCCACTTCTTGTTGAGAGACAGACCTGTCCCTATTTCTTGTAGAGTGACAAAGACCCATCCCACAATCTGTAAAGAGACAAAGACCAACCACTACTTTCTGTAGGGTTACAAAGACCATCCTCCACTTCCTGTACAAAGGAAGAAACTTACTCCACTTTCTGTAGTGAGACATCTCTACTTTCTGTAGAGTCAAAAACCAGCCCCCACTTTAGAAAGAAAAAGACCCACTTTTATTTCATGTAGGTAGACAAAGACCCAATCCCACATTCTGTAGGTAGGCAAAGACACAACCCTACTTCTTGTTCCTTACTACACTTGACAACAGGCAGTGACAGCAAGATGGACAGAAGAAAGAAGCCTAGTAGCCAGAACAGGGATTTTTTAGGATGAAAATGTAATTTTGATTAAATTTTGTTAGTCTTTCATTAGTCATCACAAGTTAATTGAGATGGCAATGTGTCACGATTTGGATCTGTGGCAAATTTTGCTTTTCATGTTAAAACTTTTGTCCTTTCAGGCCATCGGGGGTTAATGTCAGTCTTTTCCCCAGTGGCCACTGGTGTAATTACATTGTTGCTGAGTTTGCTGGTGTAGGAGAGAGAGACCCCGCTGTGTGACCGGGTCGGAACCAAGGGGGCTGTCACTTAAGTTCCTAGGGGGTAGGTTCCCATGGAAAGGAACTGCAGGGCGACACAGAGACTGTTCTGAAAAGTACTGGGGCGGGGCGGATATAAAAAGAGGACAGGAGACCAGCAGGGTGCATTTGACACGGAGGTGAGCATGAGGCAGGAAGGAGGAACCTGGTGGGCATTGGAGAGCAGGAATAGGCCAGCAGCTAAGCGTGAGAAAGGACAGGGGCTCACGTGACTCGGTGAGAGGACGACCCCGAGCGGAGCCAGGAGGAAGCCGAACTGACATTCATGGCCGCTACTGCCCCGCTCCATCCCGCTGCTGCGGCCCGTGCACTGCCATCCGCTGTTGCCACTGCCCCGCTCCAGCCCGCTGCTGCGGCCCTTGCACTGCCAACTGCGGCCTCCACTGCCCCGCTCCAGCCCGCAGCTGTGGACTGTGCACTGCCACCCGCGGCCGCTACTGCCCCACTCCATCCCGCGGCTGTGGCCTGTACGTCAGGGTCCGTGGCTGCTGCCATCTCACCCCTGAGAAGGGCGGTCCCGACGCCGGGGAACTTTTCCAGGGCCTGTTGCGCCCCATTCACACCTGGGCGTAGGAACGCCCGAAGCCTACGACAGCTCCTCGTCGGCTGGGCCCAGCAGCTGAGACGCCGAACGGACTCCTCCCGGACATCAGCTCTGCCAGAAGAAGGATAAGTGACACTCCGTTAACTGTTCATTATAGTTCTAGGACTGTTAGCCAGCCATATCGGGTCTCTATAGTCGTTGGCACCTGCCGAGTAGTCGTTTGTTCAGATATTTGTGTATTATTTTTCACTATCTGCGAGGAGATCTATTGTCTGCTTACCCATTATTCATATAACCCCTATATAAAGGTTAAATTTCAGCTTGCTCCGTCTCCGACTCGTCACTGCATCCCGCGTACCTGCGAATACCACACTGGTGCAGGTGGTGACCACTCCCATCATCCTTTAAAAGGTCACCTGATGCTTCAGCTGACTGTTGGTGATACACTTCCTCTTTGGAGACCAACCAAGCTGGAGTCAGGAGCTTGCTGAGTGCAGTGGTATTTCAGCCATTACCTTGATCTGTTGCCTTACTTTGCTGTGCTGTGCATTGCAGCAGAGAAAGCTAAGTTTTGTTTTTAGTTGCCTTGTCCCCTAGGTGTCTGTCTTTTCTTTCTTTTTGTTATATTGGTGCAGTTCACTTTATTCTCTGTCTCACCTCCTGGGGAGGGGGTTAAAGGGTTTAGCTCAGGGCTAAACAGGAGATAATGACAGGCCGGTGACTTGGGCCTCCCTACCTTCAAGGGTACCCCCAAGTTAAGGAAAGACAGGGCACCCCCTTAGCCTGAGGGGTAGTTCAGGGGCCCAAGTTTCTCGTCCCTGTTTTCCCACTACTGCCCCATGACACAATGACCATTTAAGGGAACTCATTCCATCCGGCTGCTATTCCTTCCAGGGAGAAGGGAATGAGCCAATGCCAGACACCTCTGGTGGTGACTTATTTTCCCTGAGCTCAGCATGCTTGACCCTTCTCCACTGATTCCATCTATTAGGAGCAAGTTGGACAGTACAACTAATATTTTACGATGGTCTTGCCAAAATCAGAAAGTTTATCGCACTGTTCTCTAAAGTGCATGGAGGCAATAGACACGCCACAACTTAAGGGTATGCCACACTAAACAATATCGCTAACGGGATCGCTAAAAAACGTCACTATTTAGCGATCCCGTTAGCGATATTGTTCAGTGCGGCAGCTTCCAGCGACGAGCTTCCTGCTGTGATCTCGCTCGTCGCTGGAATCGTTCCGGACCCTATTTCATCGCTGGCGCTCCCGCTGGGTAAGTATCTAATCGCTGTGTGGCACCTTTTCTTAGCGATTTAGCGGTACTTAAGAAGATCGCTAACGGCGATAGCGTCGTTAACTATATCGCTAAATGCGGCAGCATTTAGCGATATAGAAACAATCCCGCTAGCGATCTCATTAGTATGCAACGCTAACGAGATCGCTAGCGGGATAGCTTAGTGTGGCAGTACCTTTAGTATCCATGATATATTTTGGCTTACAGGACTACCCTTTACCATAGTTATGTGAAGCTTATAATAAAATCAAACGATTATAATGAATTTACAAGTCTCCACTGATTAGAATAAAGACACAATCACTTCCTTCAGCTGCTATCAGCAGTGGAAGAATAGGTATCAGCGCGTTGTGTTAGCCCATTGTCCGCTCAGGTGATAACATGTTTATATAAGGCTGAGCAAACACTTAGCCAAGAGATTACCAGGCCAAGGTAGACGCCACTCATGTCTAATCTCCATGCTATGGAGACAGGATGGGAAGGAGAAAGAGTCATATATTAGCAACTTTACTCTTATCCTATCACTTCATTAATGTTCAATCTCCAGGTTCATGACAAAGGTGATTTCATCACGAGGATCATTTCACAGACAATTCTTAGATACATACTGTGGGTTTGGAAAGTAATGAGACCCCTTTAAATTTTTCACTCTGTTTCATTGCAGCCATTTGGTAAATTAAAAAAGTTAATTTTCTCATTAATGTACGCTCTGCACCCCATCTTTACTGAAAAAAAACAGAAATGTAGAAATTTTTGCAAATTTATTAAAAAGAAAAACTGAAATATCACATGGTCATAAGTATTCAGACCCTTTGCTCAGTATTGATGAGAAGCACCATTTTGAGCTAGTACAGCCATAATTCTTTGGAATGATGCAACAAGTTTTTCTCACCTGGATTTGGTGATCCTGTGCCATTCTTCCTTGTAGATCCTCTCCAGTTCCGTCAGGTTGGATGGTGAACGTTGGTGGACAGTCATTTTCAGGTCTCTCCAGAGATGCTCAATTGGGTTTAGGTCAGAGTTGTTCTGAAGCCACTCCTTTGTTATTTTAGCTGTGTGTTTAGGGTCATTGTCTTGTTGGAAGGTGAACCTTCGGCCAAGTCTGAGGTCCAGAGCACTCTGGAAGAGGTTTTTATCCAAGATATCTCTGTACTTGGCCGCATTCATGTTTCCTTCAATTGCAACTAGTCGTCCTGACCCTGCAGCTGAAAAACACCCCTATAGCATGATGATGCCACCACCATGTTTCACTGTTGGGATTGTATTGGGCAGGTGATGAGCAGTGCCTGGTTTTCTCCACACATACCGTTTAGAATTATCAAGAAAAAAGTTCTATCTTCGGCTTATCATACCGGAGAATCTTATTTCTCATAGTCTGGAAGTCCTTCATGTGTTTCTTTAGCAAACTCTAAATGTCAGGCACTGAGGAGAGGCTTCCGTATGGCCACTCTGCCATAAAGGCCCGACTGTTGGAGGGCTGCAGTGATAGTTATAGATAGTGCTAGTGACCATGTGATATTTAAGTTTTTCTTTTTTAATACATTTGCAAAAATTTCTACATTTCTAGTTTTTATCAGTCAAGATGGGGTGCAGAGTGTACATTAATGAGAAAAAAATGAACTTTTTTGCATTTACCAAATGGCTGCAATGAAACAAAGAGTGAAAAATGTAAAGGGGTCTGAATACTTTCCGAACCCACTGTATAAAGACAATTTTTAACTTTTTGCTGAAAAATGTCAGCATTTTTGCTAAATTAAAATAAAAGGGTTTTATACGACAGTAATATTGATGATCATTCCCTACGATAAGTCATCAATATGAGGTTGATGGATTTCTAACTCCTGGACCTCAAATATTAGCTGATTGAAGGGCGTCTTATTTAATTTCTCGGCACCTTCCCAGTCCCTGCAGCTGTCATCCTCTTGGTTTGTCTGATGTAGATAATGTATATTACATCAACCACAGTGTGAATCTTGCACCTGCACAGTTGAAGCACAGGCCTTTGCAGTCGCTCCATGCTTCGCCCTACTAAGGTTCACGACAATCTGTGGATGATGTAGGATGCGTCGTCCACATCATTCAATCAAAGAGGTCATCAGCTTCAGGAGTTGAGGAGGCACCAGGAAAATAAAAAGACGCCCATCTGACCGGACAGCATTGAATGCCAGAAGTGTATAAAGTATTTTTTGGCATATGCATTAAAAGTTAGGGTCTTAGCTACAGGTCGATGGACTGCGGCTATAGAGCAGTTAAGGATGGAGGCTTTAGTTTAATTGGGATAACCTGGTGACAAGTTCCCTTTAAAAACACAGAAAAACTTCAATTGTGCAATAGTTAAAGAATTATTCAGCCCTAAAAAGTTATCTGATCCATATCCTCACAAGATAGGTGATAACATGCTGATTCAACTGCAGGAACTCCAAGCGATCATGAAATCAGGGCTCCGGAACTTCGAAAACAGGTCTCAGCAGCCCCAACCTGAATGGATAAGAGGTGCGCATGTGAGGCGTCTACGCTATTCATTGTCTATGGGACCGATGAGAACAGCACTCGACTATCTCCTTTAGTCCTATAGACAATGAATGGAGTGAAGGCTGAACACTAGCACCTGTGCTCCATTCTTGGCAAGGCGGCAAGTTCCAGAGCCCTGTTCTCAGGGTCATTTGGGTTCTGATCCCTGGTATATGGGATAACTTGATTTTATCATTTTGAGTAACGAGTATACTGGGAGTCAATGGGAAATCCAAGCGTTTTCCCGTCAGACCCTCCAAGGAGGTCTGGGGGCAGTGAAAATGTTGAAATGGATGGAAAAAGTGCTGAATGGAAGCAGAACAGCATGGGGAAGACTCAGAAAGCATCTATAACTCCCAGATCGATTCTGAGAACAATGGGGTCACACTTTTACTTAACTTTAAGTACTGACAATAGAATATTCAAAATCAATGAGAAATTGGAGTTTATCGAATGAAAAAAATCTTAAGAAACATTCTTTCCTATAAAATTACTTGTTTATAAGGCAAAATTTAGAAAGGATTTAAAAAATATATAATTTGAGTAAACCAAATAATATTTCTATTAAAAAATTGGAAATTTCAGTGTAATTTATAAAAGAAGCAAGAAGTGCCAAAATGTAGGGACTCAGAGGGACTCAGATATACACTGTAATAGACATAAAGGAGTGCCACATACACATTCTGTTCACACTGTGGTACTCCTAGACTCATAAAGGTTATGCACTAAGTGCAAAGCCTGCCAATAATTACACACAGGGTCATCCATACACCATTGAAGGCACCAACTGGAGTGCTTCATTCAAATATTGTGAACAAAGTCTAGTTGGGGTACTTCTGCACTCATAAAGGCTTTGTACAAAGTGCAAAGCCAGGAAAAAAATAGACCCTGGAAGGCAATATCTGGTGGGACACATTCAAATATTGAACATTAATAACACTTTATGTGCTGACGTCATTTGCTTGTGTGGAAGAGTCAGATCTAATCCAGGCTTTGTTCATTTTTTACAGAATGAGCCTGTCAGCAATTTCTGTTGATAGGCAAAAGCACCTGTCTGTTATGACCCCCCTGGCGGCACTAAAAACTCGCACAGACAAAATGCAAGCAACAGTGCAGTACAACACCTCCAAGGCATAGTGGGATATCTCATGCCCGGTGTCCAGCTTTGAGACCAAGTAGCTGAAGGTCACAGAGGAATTAGGGAGTACACTGGTTTTGTCGGCCAGGTACTGCTTGACCATCTTTAAAAACTTTTCCCTCCTTGTCAAGAATACCATGTAATCAGGGTATGGACGCTGGGAGTGTGTCATTGAATTGGCCTAGGCCTTTGACAGTTTACCCTGCCTCTGCTGTGTATCTCCCTCATTTCTCCTCCTTTGTTGAGCAAGGAAGCTTTTCCCCTGCCGTTAGCGTTGTCTGATGGGAATTTTTTCAACATATTTTCCACAATGGCATTCTTGTATAGCAACATTTTAGTAGAGCTCTCCACCTCAGGGAGGAGAGATGCAAGGTTTTCCTTGTAGCGTGTGTCTAGTATGGGAAAGGCACCATTACATAATGTCTGCCTTATGTGCCAAGGTCCCTACAGCCAACCCTTCCCTGTCTCCACCATGATGACTACTCTCATTCTCCTCCTCTTCCTCCTCATTCCCCTCCTCAGTGTATCCACGTAGTAGAGAATCGACAAAGCTTGTGTTGACTAATAGCCTCTATTGTGCTATCAACCAGCTGTTGTTGCTCCTCCTCTTCCTCAGTGTCCACCTCCTCATTGTTGCCCAATCTACGCTGAGCACATGAGAAGAGGCTGTGCTGGGTAGTATCTCCCTGTCTCATGTCTTCCTCCGTCTCCATATGGTCCGCATGCGAAGTTTCATGTTTAATTGTCAGCAGTGACTGACAATTAAGTAGGCACAGAAGTGGGATAGTTGCACTTATGATGGCGTCATCGCCAATCGCCATCTTTGTGGAGTCCTCAAAATCTTTGAGAACCGCCAAATTTCAGGCATCCATGCCCACTCTTCGGTTGTTATGTGCGCAGGCTCACCACAATACCGATGGACGTGTTGGAGCCCGTACTCAGCAACTGGCCTCTGGTGCTCACAAAGCCTTGCTAGTGGATCGCCCGCCAGGGCAGTGGGATACTCGGTACCGGGCTGGTGTATTGAAGGGATGTGTCACAGCGGCAGTGACCTGGTCCGTGGCCCTGGGCGTCCAATAAAAGGGGAATGTTTACAGGGGATGATAGAGTTTGTAGTAAGGTATTCGTGACGCCACTTGTGGTGTCTGGTCAGAGGTGACCAGCGCTGCAGTGCAGATCCTCTGAGACTGATGGTGTGATGCAGCAGAGTTGGAATAGCTTCCCACAAGTGAAGCTTGTCTCAGGGCAGTGAGATGGTATAGGAAGTAATGGTGCTGGAAGATGTAGCAGAATGGAGTGTGCTACAGGAAGGACTTGAGAAGACACAGATGCAGTTTCCAAAGCTTTACTTACAGTTTTTGCAGGCAAAGTATCCAGGGCATTGAGTACAGATGGTGCTGGAGTCTGTCAGCCTGAAGCAATTTGAAATCCCTTTACTTCAGGTGGGATGTGAGGTCTCCTTTCTAGCGCTGTTCTCTGAGGCACTGGCTGCTATAAGCTCCGTCCAAGTTCCTCTCTCTCTGTCTCTTGTCTAGGTGGAACTTCACGCTCTAGCCTACTTCAGGAATCACTCATATATGGAGTCTCCGGCTCACATATGCTGCTGCCGTGTAGTAGAGTATTAGTTGGGGAGAACCTGCTGTCTTCTGCCCTCCGGACTCTGCTTCTGGGACTTTAATTCACCCACTCAGCCTCGGACTCCGGGGGTCCGGTTTCTGGCACTCAAACCTGAGGAGTGAGCTCTCTATAGCCCCTCTTTTCCCCAGCTTGTCTCTACACGTCTGTCCTCTCTCGTCCCTCCAGCCAGACTCCTCACTCCTCCCCCAGCCAGAATATTCCAAAGAAGCTCTCCTGAAAATCAGGTGTAAAGGTACTGCCACACTAAGCAATCCCGCTAGCGATCTCGTTAGCGTTGCATACTAATGAGATCGCTAGCGGGATTGTTTCTATATCGCTAAGTGCTGCCGCATTTAGCGATATAGTTAACGACGCTATCGCCGTTAGCGATCTTCTTAACGACTTTAGCGGTACAAAAGTACCGCTAAATCGCTAAGAAAAGGTGCCACACAGCGATTAGATACTTACCCAGCGGGAGCGCCGACGAGAAAATAGGGTCCGGAACGATTCCAGCGACGAGCGAGATCACAGCAGGAAGCTCGTCGCTGGCAGCTGCCGCACTGAACAACATCGCTAACGGGATCGCTAATAGTGACGTTTTTTAGCGATCCCGTTAGCGATATTGTTTAGTGTGGCATACCTTTTAGAGCTTCTCCTTCTTATCTGGAGTAAGAAAAGGTGTTGTATGCTGTGTTACCTGTTACAGGGATCCTTCCTTGCTTTCAGGCATGACATCACTCTCCCCGGGAGGGAGGCAAGGTCACTGTGGCAACCAAACTCCTGGGGTGCCACACTAGCATATGCACTGTGGAGTTCCAGCACATGGGCACGTCGCACACCAGTCGGTGAGCTGGTACTTGCATGCGATGCTGCAGCACTTGCAGGCTACAGCTGTAGCTGACTTGTGGAGATAGGCGCTAATGTGGCGTACCTCGACCAGAAGCAATTCTGGGTAGGTTTTGAGAAACCGCTGAACTACCAAGTTGAGCACATGGGCCAAGCATGGTGCGTGTGTGATCTTGGGAAGCTTCACAGCCACCACAAGGTTGTGGCCATTATCACACATGACCATGCCTGGTTGGAGGTTCAGCGGCCAGAGCCACAGTTCTGTCTGGTCTTTAATTCCTTTCAATAACTATGCTGTGGTGTGCGGTTTGTCTGCTAGACAAATTAGTTTCAGCAGAGCCTCTTGCCGCTTATTTGAGGCAGTGTTGCAGAGCTTTCAGCTTTTGGTGTGTTATGTAACAAAGAAATGTACCACAAAGCACGTAATACTCTATGGGTAGAGATAGGCGAACCCAAACAGTAAAGTTCAGCATCTGTACCGAACACCTGCTGTTAGGGCATGGACACCAATCACGGACTTCGCCATGAAGTCCGTGTTACTGTTCGGGTTCAGCTGCTCGAACACCAGGTGTTTGTCATGCTGTCATGTGCATGACAGTGCGGCAAACACCGCTTCTGATCGACTGTGAAATCAACCCCACCGGTCAGAGAGCCGTGGTTCCCATGCTGTCAAATGATAGCATGAGCTCGCAACTGTGAGGCTCCATTCCCAGCCAGGCTGAACTGCCGTGACCTCGGTAATATCCCCACTAGCACCGTGAGAGTTTATCTTTTTTTAATTTCTTTTCTTTCTTCTGGCTGTGTGTTTATTTACCATGTAACTATAGGATTAGCAATGGATAGGTGTCTCATAGACGCCTCTTCATTACTAAGCCATGAGCTTAATGTCACCTGACAATACAAAGGCGACATTAACCCCACAAATATGAACCCCACTTGCCACCGCTACGGGGCAAGTGGAAAGAGTCGGGCACAGCGCCGAAATTGGCACATCTAATAGATGTACCTTTTCTGGGCAGCTGCGGGCTGCTATTTTTAGGCTGGGGGGCAAATATCCATGGCCCCTTACCAGCCTGAGAATACCAGCCCCCAGCTGTCTGCTTTAGCAAGGCTGATTGTCAAAAATGGGGGGGACCCCACGTCGTTTTTTTAAATTATTTATTTAAATGATTAAAAAATACATTGTGGGACCACTCTATTCTTAATAACTAGCCTTGCTGAAGCTGACAGCTGAGGGTTGCAGCCCCTAGGTATGAGTTTTGCCTGTCTGGTTATCAAAAATACAGGGAACCCACGCTGTTTTTTTTTTAATCATTTATTTACAGCTCAGGAGCTGCTGATGAATACCCTATCCGCTGCTCCTGCTCTCACTATTATTAGCGACAGTAGGTGTCAGATGATGGGATCAGTAGTCCCATCATCTGACACCAGTGACCGGAGGTGAGCTTTATACCTCCGATCACAGCTGAGCGCTCACGCTGTCTTTTGACAGTGTAGGAACCATGGCTCTCTGACCTGCGGAAATGATTTCACCTTCGATCAGAAGCGGTGTTTGCCGTGCTGTCATGCACATGACAGCATGGCAAACACTGGATTTTAGGGCCTCCCATTCAAGTGAATGGTATCCGGATTCTGGTCCGGCTACTGTTCTGGTACCCGAACCCGAACTTTTTGTAATTGTTCGGACGAACCTGCCGGACCCGAACATCCAGGGGTCTGCCTATCTCTATCTACAGTATGGGTGAGTAACTGAATCCAGAAAAATGTTTCAACACTTTTTTGGAGTGTTACATATACACGTGGTCAAAATTGTTGGTACCCCTCGTTTAATGACAGAAAAACCCACAATGCTCACAGAAATAACTTGAATCTGACAAAAGTAATAATAAATCAAAAATCTATGAAAATGACCAAATGAAAGTCAGACATTGCTTTTCAACCATGCTTCCACAGAAATAAAAAAAAATAAAACTCATGAAATAGGTCTGGACAGAAATAATGGTACCCCTGAAAATAATGTGACAATAGGGACATGTTAAATCAAGGTGTGTCCACTAATTAGCATCACAGGTGTCTACAATCTTGGAATCAGTGAGTGAGCCTGTATAGAGGGCTACAGATACTCACTGTGCTGTTTGGTGACATGGTGTGTATCACACTCAACATGGACCAGAGGAAGCGGAGGAAAGAGTTGTCTCAGGAGATTAGAAAGAAAATTATAGACAAACATGGTAAAGGTAAAAGTTATAAGACCATCTCCAAGCAGCTTGATGTTCCTGTGACTACAGTTGAACATATTATTCAGAAATTTAAGCTCCATGAGGACTGTAGCCAACCTCCCTGGATGTGGCCCCAAGAGGAAAATTGATGACAAATCAAAGAGACGGATAATATGAATGGTAACAAAAGAGCCCAGAAAAACTTCTAAACAGATTAAAGGTGAACTTCAAGCTCAAGGAACATCAATGTCAGATCGCACCATCCGTCATTGTATGAGCCAAAGTGGACTTCATGGGAGATGACCAAGAAGGACACCATTGTTGAAAAAAAAAACCATAAAAAAGCCAGACTGAAATTTGCCAAACTGCATGTTGACAAGTCACAAATCTTCTGCAAGAATGTCCTATGGTCAGATGAGACAAAAATGGAACATTTTGGCAAGGCACATCTGCTCTATGTTCACAGACAGAAAAATGAAGCATGTCAAGAAAAGAACGCTGTCCTTACTGTGAAACATGGAGGAGGCTCTGTTATGTTCTGGGGCTGCTTTGCTGCATCTGGCACAGGGTGTCTAGAATCTGTGCAGGGTACAATGAAATCTCAAGACTATCAAGGGATTCTAGAGAGAAATGTGCTGCCCAGTGTCAGAAAGCTTGGCCTCAGTCAGAGGTGTATCTAGGCTTTCTAGCATCCGGGGCAAGAATTCAGTTCTGTGCCCCTTCCAAGCACACATGCGATTTGCACACTTAGTCATGTACCGAAGAGCTGCTCTCCCTAATGCTCTCAATGTTCAGTGAAAAACGGAGAGAAGCAGAAAAATGTTTCAACGCTTATACAGTTAGGTCCATAAATATTTGGACAGAGACAACATTTTTCTAATTTTGGTTCTAGACATTACCACAATGAATTTTAAACAAAACAATTCAGATGCAGTTGAAGTTCAGACTTTCAGCTTTCATTTGAGGGTATCCACAATAAAATTGGATGAAGGGTTTAGGAGTTTCAGCTCCTTAACATGTGCCACCCTGTTTTTAAAGGGACCAAAAGTAATTGGACAATTGACTCCAAGGCTATTTCATGGACAGGTGTGGGCAATCCCTTCGTTATGTCATTCTCAATTAAGCAGATAAAAGGGCTGGAGTTGATTTGAGGTGTGGTGTTTGCATTTGGAAGGTTTTGCTGTGAAGGAAACATGCGGTCAGAGGAGCTCTCCATGCAGGTGAAACAAGCCATCCTTAAGCTGCAAAAAGAAGAAAAAACCCATCTGAGAAATTTCTACAACATTAGGAGTGGCAAAATCTACAGTTTGGTACATCCTGTGAAAGAAAGAAAGCACTGGTGAACTCATCAATGCAAAAAGATCTGGGCGCCCACAGAAGACAACAGTGGTGGATGATCACAGAATAATCTCCATGGTGAAGAGAAACCCCTTCACAACAGCCAACCAAGTGAACAACACTCTCCAGGAGGTAGGCGTATCAATATCCAAATCTACCATAAAGAGAAGACTGCATGAAAGTAAATACAGAGGGTTCACTGCACGGTGCAAGCCACTCATAAGCATCAAGAATAAAAAGGCTAGGCTGGACTTTGCTAAAAAAACATCTAAAAAAGCCAGCACAGTTCTGGAAGAACATTCTTTGGACAGATGAAACCAAGATCAACCTCTACCAGAATGATGGAAAGAGAAAAGTATGGTGAAGGCGTGGTACAGCTCATGATCCAAAGCATACCACATCATCTGTAAAACATGGCGGAAGCAGTGTGATGGCTTGGGCATGCATGGCTGCCAGTGGCACTGGGTCACTAGTGTTTATTGATGATGTGACACAGGACAGAAGCAGCTGAATGAATTCTGAGGTATTCAGAGCCATACTGTGTGCTCAGATCCAGACAAATGCAGCCAAACTGATTGGTCATCGTTTCATACTACAGATGGACAATGACCCAAAACATAAAGCCAAAGCAACCCAGGAGTTTATTAAAGCAAAGAAGTGGAATATTCTTGAATGGCCAAGTCAGTCACCTGATCTCAACCCAATTGAACATGCATTTCACTTGTTAAAGACTAAACTTCAGACAGAAAGGCCCACAAACAAACAGCAACTGAAAACCACCGCGGTGAAGGCCTAGCAGAGCTTCAAAAAGGAGGAAACACAGCGTCTGGTGATGTCCATGAGTTCAAGACTTCAGGCAGTCATTGCTAACAAAGGGTTTTCAACCAAGTACTAGAAATGAACATTTTATTTACAATTATTTAATCTGTCCAATTACTTTTGGTCCCTTTAAAAACAGGGTGGCACATGTTAAGGAGCTGAAACTCCTAAACCCTTCATCCAATTTTAATGTGGATACCCTCAAATGAAAGCTGAAAGTCTGAACTTCAATAGCATCTGAATTGTTTTGTTTAAAATTCATTGTGGTAATGTCTAGAACCAAAATTAGATAAATGTTGTCTCTGTCCAAATATTTATGGACCTAACTGTATATGTATATGCTTGTATATGCCACCGAAATGTACCACAGAGCGTGTAATTGATGAGTAATTGAATAAAGAACATTTTTGAGCGCTTTTTTAAAGACTTTATTCATCCAATCTTCCTGCTCCTGCATCTCTCTCCCTCTCTAGGCTAAATGCATAATGTATCTGATATAAACAGCAAAGCACAAAATTAGCCCTTACAAGGACTGTTAGTATGATGGTTCAGCTCTAGCATCAGTATCAACACTACAGGACTCTGATGTGTTAAACTGTGCACACACACGCCTGGACAAGCTCTCTCTGCCTAGAAGAACTGTCACAGAGCCACGCAATGGCATCTCTATGCCGAGCCTGGTGGCGTCTGTCCTTTTATAACTCCTGATGATGTCATACATCCAGCCAATCACATTATTGCCACTACCAAGATGGATACGGCATTATAATGACTTGCAACCAATCTCTGCATGCTTATTGGCTATGTAACAGGCGATAACCATGTGGGGCGGTGATTTGAGTTTGAAATCGAGCACCGGCTAATGCTTGCCGAGTGCCGAGCACATCCAAGCACCCAGATACTCAAGTGATATCAGAGTATCACCGAGCACATTCGCTCATCCCTATTAATTACCCTTTCAAGATTTAATTATAATCATGATTCAATCCTAAAAGAGACAAATCTATCAAGCGATGTTTTCCAGGGACAAAAGCAATCTGTTCCAGCCTATGGAAGTATGTATCACTAGTTGGAGTATTACTCCCCTCACTTAGCTCCCACGATGACATCTTGTGAGTTGCTGCAGCTCTCTGGCTATACTAGTGTAACAAGGGGGCACAGGGGGGGATAGTTGTGGCCGAGTTATTTAAAGGGACAGTTCACAGGCAGAGTCCACTGAGCACACAGTCAGTGAGTACCCCCCCAGGCCCCTTGTACATGCAATACTGGTTTGATGCAGTTTTTTCCCCACGAATTTCCTTGTCTTCTGGTCACAGCAGTCCAGGCGATACAAAGTCCTCAAAGGCAATTGTTGTCCAACAGGGAAAGTAATTCTTTAATAATCGGTGGTAAAATAGAAAAGGTACGAGTACAACACTGGTTTTCCTGCTCTCTCCCTGTCATGCTCTCCAACCGCACCCACAGCAGCCAAAGATTAGAGGAACTCCATGCGCTGGAGTCTGTGCGCTCACAATCTCTCCAGCAGGTGCCTTTCCAGGGTCCTGGGGCCCGTATTGCAGTCCTCAGTCATTTTGCTTGGTCCTTGTTCCGGGGCAACAGACCTCTCCCATCCGGGGGGTCTGGCAGTGCCCCATCTGACAAACACGTCTTCCCTGGCCAGAGTATCAGGCAGTTCTGAGGAAGCAGCAGCTTCCTCTCTCCTAGTGGCTGCTAGTCCAGCCCTGAACATTAACTATCTCTGTCCCTAACTATATACAGACATTTAAAGGAGAACATACACATTACAATACAAGGCTCAACAAATACAGCACATATATGACATTACAGTATTCTGAATTATCATAGTTCGGTAGTGTGAGATATCCATTCCATTTCCATAACATTAGGTTTAGTAATTTTATTTTGCTATGCACTTTTATGTTATGTTATTGTATAGTATATGTTGTATTGTTTTGTCCCCTTTTGTAACATCTTTTGTATATTTTTTATAAAGACTAACTACTTTTCTAGCTAAATCTATAAAATGTAATAGCTTCATTCCTCTTGCTCTATAAACTGCGTCCCAGAAGCTTCATGAGGTCATATGTTACCAATATGTTACCAATCACAGGTGTCTAATTGGCATGTATAAATGATTGGCAGTGACAGCTAGGTTTTCTTGGGTTATCGCGGAGCTTGATGGTGACCATACCGAAGTATATATATATATATATATATATAAATATATATATATATATAGTCCATGAGTTGGAATCGGATATTTATATACTATGCGTTCACTGTGAAGTGCCCAATAACCTGCCTAGTAGCAAATGCAGCCTTGGCCTCGTCCATCAATCATCAGCCAATTACGTAATTGTCCTGACAACTGGAGGCAGCTGACTGCTTGTTCGTGACAAATTGGTGGCAGTGGTGGGATATCTACAGGATCCCCCAGCTGTACCCTGACATGGGAAGATAATAATAGTTCAGATGTAAGTGGTCGATAGGGATGGAGTTACCCTTTCAAATATATAGAATGCCGTGACCCTTTATGGTAAAGTGCTTTCCTTTTCAGGAAGTAATGCAGATGTACACAAGAGACAGTTCAAGAATGGCCTTACTCACGAAGAGGCAACATGCTTGATGGTTACAACATTTTCACAAGAAGCAATGGCTTCATATCAGCAAAGGTAAGAGTTTGGAAAGAGAAGAAAACCCCTCCCAAAAACTTTATAGTGCTGATGTGTTATAGTGATGAACTTTCCATATATTGATGTTTAGTTCAATTCTTTACTGTGTGATTAATTCCCCTGTATGCACTTGTATTAGGAAAGTGAAAGTAACAGCATGGATGCAGGGCACAACAAAGTTACCATTAGTCTGCCCTGTAGATAGGAGGAGATTCTGGGTTATTTTCTGTTTATAGTGAGTCTGTAGTAAGCAGTGGAGCGAAGCCAGTCACAGGTACGGTGACTAAATAGGCCAGAAAAAGGATGTGTGAGCAAGGAAGAAATATGAGATAGCAAGCCCTGTAATGGTACAGGATAATGGGGCAGTCTGGAACCTAATACGCCCAGAACACCGGGATCCTAGGAAGTGGAATGGACAAGGAAGGAGGGCTCAGCAGCAGTGAGTGCACCCAGGTGCCCAAAGAGGAAGGGCAGTGAGTTCTAGGTAACCCTAAGACAGCATAGGTGAAGTGGGTAAATGAGGAAACGTGTAGGCTTGACCTGAGAGTCTTAGTGAGAAAATAATGGACTTGCTAGGCTGGAGCATGAGTACCACACTGAAGTGGGTTGTCATCAGTGGAAGGACAGATAGATAGAATGGAGTGGGTAAGTCAGGCATGCCGTATTTCTGAAATGTTGCTTCAAACAAGTGTAGTGCCATCACATGACACCAATAAGTCTGTACCTCTCTGTAAAACACAAGATATGAAAACCCTGCGGATGACTGTAGTGGTGACATCTTGTCACGCTGTAACAGTCTTTAGTAAGGGAGAGGGGCCTCAAACTGTCTCTGAAACTGGGAACCTAACAATCCCAGTCCCGGAGAAACTCTTGAAGGTAGACCTTACTATGCTCTACTTTAACCCTGATTTCTCCCTCCCACACTCCCATGAGGCATGGGACAGAAATATAAGATAAACAAGACACTAAAGACAAAAACCGTGATAACAGAAAACCAGTATCATATAAAAGCACTCACCAACAATAGAGAGGAGGTTAGGGACAAGAAGAAATAAACTAAGGGCCCGTCACACATAGCGACACAACAGCGATCCCGACAACGATATGCACTTGTCAGGATCGCTGGTGTGTCGCTACATGATCGCTGGTGAGCTGCCAAACAGGCAGCGATCAGGATAGAGATACTGCGGGTAACGTCGCTTAGTTACCCGCAGTGTACGTTGGATACCAGCCCGCTGGTGCAGGGAGCTGGTAACCAAGGTACACATCGGGATTCCAGGCGCTGCGCGGTGCCTGGAAACCCGATGTGTACCTTGGTTACCAGCTTCCCTGCAGCAGCGCGCTTGTATCCAACGTACACATCGGGTTTCCAGGCGCCGCCCGGCGCCTGGAAACCCAATGTGTACCTTGATTACCAACTGATCGCTGGTCTCCTGCCTGCCACACGCAGTGATGCGTGCTGGCCAGCGGGAGACCAACGATCAAAAAAATGTCCAGGACATTCAGCGACGATCAGCGATACCCAGCAGGGGGCTGATCGTCGCTGAATGTCACACACAGCGATATCGCTGGGGAGATCGCTGTTGCGTCACAAAACTAGTGACTCAGCAGCGATCTCGCTAGCGAGATCGCTGTGTGTGATGGGGGCTTAAAAAGGAACAGGGACCAGGAGATAAACTCTCATGTACAACAGCAAACAACAGATCACTACTACTATAACTCCACTCCAAATACTTAGCTGTAGCACTTAGCACAGGAAGACAAATCTTTCACCGACAAGGACTAAACGCCCAGAGCCAGTATATATAGAGGAAGTAAATGATAAGCAGTTTCAGCTAAGAACAACCAGACTGTATGGTCTCAGCCAGCATGGAAAGAGCCCTTAACCCTCTCAGCACTGAAGGAAAGGAAATCAATTTAAAATAGGATATGAATCACACCATCTCTAAAGAGTACTGTGATTCATTACCTGACATGACCTTCTAACTCCAGGTCTTCTAAGGGGATGTTTAACCCTTGTAACAGTCCTTGACGAAAGATGACATACAGAGACCAGTTGGGGTATAAGAGGGTTGAAAACTGCTTCCTGACAACCCTTTTACAGGGAACGTCAACATTACTGATGATGGGTCTTTCTACCTTGGGAAGTATCTAAAGTGCCGACATTCACGGTTGAGCTATGTGTTGCCTGGATAAATGTGTGCAATGAGTTAATGGTGGCATGATGTGTATGTGATTAGACATATTGAGAGAAGCATAGGGGTCAGTGTTTAGAAGCACCCAATATGTACAGAATGCTGAAAGAACTCTCTAACCACCATAATGGGTCAGTCGCAGAGGGTATATGAACATGTTGGAGCTTCATATAGCCAGAAGAGCCTTCAACATAGTAAAATGGAGGAAGGACACGCTAGTGACAGTGTTCCCCAACTCCAGTCATCAGGAGCCCCAACAGTTCATGTTTTCAGAATTACCTTAGTATTGCACAGGTAATGGAATGGTTGCCTATCCAAGTGATGCAATTATCCCCTGTGCAATAGTAAGTAAATCCTGAAAAATGACCTGTTGGTAGCTCTTGAGGACCGGAGTTGGGGAACACTGCACTAGTCAATTGGTGCACCACCCCAGGTTTAAAAAAGGTAGTGATGCCCCTGTGTACTGTCATTTGCAAGGAAGATTGACCAGCCAAGCCGGAAGTGGGAGAAGACTCGTAGAAGTAGTCTGTAAGAGCAATGAACTGCCCAAGAGCCTGGGAGAAGATGTATCTCTTAGAGTGCAGAATTGACTTTGCTTGGAAGTAGAGATAAAGTCAATGCATTGATTGCCTCCCGCTGAATTGAAGACTCCAAGAGCTACAGTGGTGCAGGTTCTGCCTAGTATCCAGAAACAGTATATTCAGACAGGGGGGCTAACACCTGAGACTGTGGGTCACCGTAGCCTATGTCACACTGGACCCTTGTCCAGCCAATGAAGCCACTGACAAGCCAGCTTGCCCTGAATTGCCATCTATTGGAATACTGAGGATGGCATTTGTTTTAAAGTGGAGAATTGTTCAAGGGTTGAAAACTGTACTCTAAACACCCTCTGGTGAGAATATTTCCAGTATTTAACTATTCTGTCCTGGCTGTCCTCAAGTATTGAGTTTCATGTTATACTATGTGGGTGTTGCCTACAGTGGCCTGTGAAAGTACTCACCCCCACCCATTGGCAGATTTGTGATTTGCTACCTCACAACCTGGAATTTCACTGTTTTAGAACATGCCGACAACTGTGAATATTTGGTTTTCTTTTTATTGTGAAGCAAACAACAGATAGGACAAAATAACTGAAAACTTCAGTGTGCATAACTATTTACTCCCTAAAATCAGTACTTTGAAGAGCCTCCTTTGGTGGTAATTACAGCTCCATGTTGCTTTGCATAATTCTCTATGTGCTTTCCATATCTTGCTACTTGTATTTTTGCCCATTCCTCAAGGTAGAATTGTTGTAGCTCCTTCAAGTTAGATGGTTTCCTCTGGTGAACTGCATTCTTCAGGTCTGACCACAGATTGTCAATTGGATTAAAGTCTGGGCTTTGACTAGGCCTCTCCAAAACATTTACACATTTCCCCTTAAACCACTTGAGTGCTGCTTTAGCAGTATGCTTTGAGTCATTGTCTTTTTGGAAGGTGAACCTCTGTGCCAGTCTCAAATTAGACAGAGTGAAACAGGTTTTGCTCAAGAATATCCCTGTATTTCGAATCATCCATCTTCCTCTAGACTCGGACCACTTTCCCTGTCCCTGCTGCTGAAAAACATCCCCACAGCATTATGCTGCCACCACCATGATTCACTGTGGGGATGGTGTTCTTGGGGTGATGAGCTGTGTTGGTTTGGCCCCAGACATAACGTTTACCTTAGTGTCCAAAAAGTTCAATTTTGGTCTCATCTGACCACAGCACCTTACTCCATATTAATCCAGTTTCTGCTTGGGAACTCTGCAGCTCCTTCAGGGTTACCTTTGGTCTCTGTGCTACCTCTCTGATTAATGTCTTCCTTGCTCGGGCTGAGAGTTTTGATGGGCCGCTCTCTCTTAGCAGGTTTGTTGCGAAACCATGTTCTTTCCATTTAATGATAATGGATTCGATGGTGCTCTGGGGGATCATCAGAGATTGGGATATTTTTTTTATAACCCAACCCTGACATTTTGTTGTTTGGTTAGTGTTGCCTTTTGCTTAATGGTGTTGCAGCCTCTGTGATCTTTCAGAAAAGGTGTGTATATACTGACAGACCATATGACATTTGGATTGCACACAGGTGGACATCCTGTCACTAAGCATGGGACTTATATAGGTAATTACTTGCGTCTGAAATTTTTTGGGGCTTCATAGCAAAAGGAGTGAATACATATGCACATGCCAATTTAGAGCTATTTGATCTCAGAAATATATTTTATGCCTATATTTTTCTCACTTCACCAACTTAGACTATTTAGTGCTGATGCATCACACACAAATCGGGTTACAAAACTATTTAAACACAAGTTGCAATGTAGCAAAATAGGTAAAAAGCCAAGGTGGGTGAATACTTTTGCAAGCCACTGTATGTACAACATACTGCTCCAGGTTACGGATATACTTATAGAGTGTATTTGTGGGATCTTGAAAATGCTTGTGAATGCTGTGGGGTATAATAAGGGATCTAGCCATCTGATGTAGCTGTGGTTAGCATATTAGTTGAAAGCTTTGGGACAACTAGGGAATGTCTGAAGTGCCGCTATATCGAGGTATCTGTATCCTCGTTGAATGTGTACAAGAGGTAAATGATGTGATGATGTACATGTGATGAGATGAGTTAAGAAAAGCATAGGGGTTAGCATTAGGAAGGACCCAATGGTTACAGAGGGTATAAAGGTCTGGCCATAGGGTACTGAGGGACCTGGGCAGCATTTAAAGAAGAACAAGTGGACCAGCGTTAGAAGTGGACCACTTCTTTGAATGTCTTAGCTAGACCCATCAGTGTACCTGTAAGATACAGTACGTCATTATTGACAGCGCAGCTTTTAGAAAAAATGGGGCCCTGAGAAAAAGATTAAAGTGGGCCTCAAATGCTCCCATATTGCACCATCACACAGAAACATATCAGTTGCATTTACATGTGCTGAGTTCAGGCCGTTAAACAAGCATGGACAACAATATTGCAGTTGTTTGACGCTTGTTTCCCGGCCTCTTAACACCGGCTGAGGAAGAATGATAGGCACAGATTGATCACTAGTCGATCAATCTGTCCACATACAGTATCATGTTATCAGCAGCATATCAGCAGATTTCACCAGGTGATTTTCTGCTGAGAACAAAAATTTCTGTTCTGTCATAAACAATCCAAACACTCGATGAAGAGGTAGCATTTTGCTTTCTTAGTATAATGCACCCCATAGTCCTCCACATAGCATACTGCACCCTATAGTCTCCATATAGTATAATGTCCCTCATAGTCCTCCCCATAGTATAATGTGCCTCATAGTCCTCCCCAGGGGCGGAACTATCGTGGAAGCAGGGGAAGCAGCTGCCATAGGGCCCGGGCTAGCAGGGGGCCCGTCCCTGCTGCAGCTGTCTCCCCTGCGGCTGTGTTCCGCCGCCCATGGCCTGAGAGTCGGCGGTTCCCTGTGCTGGCTGTCATGCTGACAGCCGGCGCAGAGAAGCTGCTGCGTGCCGTCTCCCAGGAATCAATTGCACTGGTGTCTATACAGACGCCAGTACAATTGAAGCTCTGACCGCCGGGTGAGAGCGACGTCTGCAGCGTGATCATGTCATGTGATCACGCTGCTGACGTCACTCGTCGGCGGCGCCCAGAAGGGTGAAGACTGGTGGTGAGTGTGCTCCACTGTGGAGCTGAAGATACCACCGAAGATTAACGGGGGCACATACTGTGTGAGTGATAACTCTGCATTCTTGGCTGCATTACTACTTGAGGGGCACATTACTACTGATGGGAGAATAAGAGGGCTTATTACTAGTTATGGGGGCATAATGTGCCTGCATTAATAGTTATGCCGGACATGGTTACTAGTAATGGTAGCATAAGGGGGCTGCATTGCTACCAGTCCATTATATTATATTGTGTTTCCATAATGTCTGCTTTAAATACAGCTCTGATTTGGGCAAAAAGCTGGCCGTTATGAGACTGAAGAGTATTTTTTGGGCCTAGAGAATTGCTGTGATTTGCTCCGCCCACTGATATTGGCTCCGCCCACTATCAGAACCCCGCCCCCCCCCCGCCGCCCGTTTGGGAGAGGGGGCCCCGTTCAAAATTTTGCTGTGGGGCTCCGCCATTTCTAGTTACGCCACTGGTCCTCCCCATAGTATAATGTGCCCCATAGTCCTTCATATAGTATAATACATTCCCCATAGACCTCCATATATTATAATACACTCCCCATAGTCTTCCATATAGTTTAATGCACACCCCATAGTCCTCCATATAGTATAATTAACTCCCTATAATCCTCCATATAGTATAATCCACTCCCCATATTACTACATATAGTATAATGCATTCTCTATATTCACAAATTTAGTATAATACACTCCCCTTAGTCCTCCATATAATATAATACACTCCCCATAGTCATCCATATAGTATAATACACTTCCCATATTCCTCAATCTAGTATAATGTATCCAATAGCCCTACATATAGTATAATGCACCCAATAGTCTTCCATATAGCATAATGCTCTCGATAGTCCTCCATACAGTATAATGAACTCCCAAGTGTCCTCAATATAATGCATCCCATTGTCCACCATATTGTATAATGCACCCCATAGTCCTCCATATTGTGCAATGCACTCCATGTAGTATAATGCACCCCATAGTCCTTCATATAATATAATGCATTCCTAATAGTCCTCTATATAGTTTAATGCACTCCCCATAATCCTCTATGTAGTATAATGCACTCCTCATAGTTCTTCATATAGTATAATGCACTGCCCATAGTCATCAATTTGGTATAATACACTCCACATAGTCCTCCATATAGTATAATACATTTCCCATAGTCCTCAATATAGTATAATGTATCCAATAGCCCTGCATATAGTATAAACGTAACCAATAGCCTTCCATATAGTAGAATGAACCCGACAGTCCTCCATACAGTATAATGCACTCCTCAGTGTCCTCAATACAGTATAATGCATTCCATTGTCCATCATTTTGTATAATAATAATAATAATCTTTATATAGTGCCAACATATTACGCAGCGCTTTAGAGTTTAACAGTTTCAAAACACAAGTCATAAGTAACAACGTTAACAATACAATAATTAAAGCAAAATAAGCATCCCTGCTCGTGAGAGCTTACAATCTACAATGAGGTGGGGGAGTACAAAGTACAGGTGTGTATATACAATGGTGCATTTACAATTATGGTCCAGCCATCTTGAGAGAGTGAGGGATGGATGGAGATAGTGAATGGGCTACACACACACACTTACACATAGAATGACTTTGATTAGTGAATGTGATAGGCCGCTCTGAACAAATGTGTTTTGAAGGAGCGCCTGAAACCATGCAAATTGTGGATAGTCCTAATTTCTTGGGTAGAGCATTCCAGAGGATTGGCGCAGCGCGGGAGAAGTCTTGGAGTCGGGAGTGGGAGGTATGGATTAGGTCAGAGGTTAGTCGAAAGTCGTATGCAGAGCGCAGCAGTCGGTTAGGCCGATAGATAGATATGAGGGAGGAGATGTAGGGGGGTGCTGCACTGTGGAGAGCTTTGTTGGTGAGAACAAGTACTTTGAATTGGATCCTATAATGAATGGGCAGCCAGTGTAAGGACTAGCGAAGAACGGACGCGTCCGAGTACCCATTAGCCAGATGGATGACCCTGGCTGCTGCATTAAGGATGGACTGGAGAGGGGATAGTCGAGTAATGGGGAGGCCAAGTAATAGAGCGTTGCAGTAGTCCAGGCGGGAGCGGATCAATGCTACAGTGAGGGTTTTTGTTGTTTCCATGGTGAGAAAAGGGCGGATTCTAGAGATGTTCTTTAGGTGTAGGTGGCAAGAGCGGGCAAGAGATTGTATATGGGAGGTGAAGGAGAGATTGGTATCAAACATAACACCCAGACAGCGAGCCTGCTGCCGGGGTTTATTATGGTGCCGCCCACGGAGAGGGAAATGTCAAATTTAGGGAGGTTAGTAGACGGCGGGAGCAGAAGAAGTTCAGTTTTGGAGAGGTTGAGTTTCAGATAGAGAGTGGACATGATGTTGGAGACTGCAGACAGACAGTCGGTGGCGTTCTGTAGAACAGCGGGGGTAAGGTCGGGGGATGACGTGTATAGTTGTGTGTCATCAGCATAAAGATGGTACTGAAAGCCAAATCTGCTGATGGTCTGTCCAATTGGGGCCGTGTAGAGAGAGAAGAGAAGGGGGCCAAGGACTGAGCCCTGGGGTACACCGACAGTGAGAGGAAGAGGAGATGACGTGGAGCCAGAGAACGAAACACTGAAGGAGCGGTCAGAAAGATAGGAAGAGAACCAGGAGAGAACAGTGTCCTTAATACCTAGTGACTGGAGCCTAGACAGTAGGAGACAGTGGTCAACTGTGTCGAAAGCTGCAGAAAGGTCGAGAAGAATGAGCAGAGAGTGGTCGTCGTTACGTTTTGCTGTCAGAAGGTCATCGGTCACTTTGATGAGTTCAGTTTCAGTCGAATGTAGGGGGCGGAAGCCGGACTGTGAAGGGTCTAGAAGGGAGTAAATGGAGAGGTAACGGGTAAGGCGGGAGTAGACTAGGCGCTCCAAAAGTTTAGAGATGAAGGGGAGTTGGAGACCGGTCTGTAGTTGTTTGTGCAGGAAGGGTCGAGAGTGGGTTTCTTTAGTAGTGGAGTAATAATGGAGTGTTTGAAGGAAGATGGGAAAATGCCAGAGGAGAGTGAGAGATTAAAGATTGTAGTTAGGTGAGTTGTGACAACTGGAGAGAGAGACTGGAGGAGATGTGAGGGAATGGGGTCGGTAGTGCATGTAGTCGGATGAGAGGAAGAGAGGAGTCTGGAGACTTCTTCTTCTGTGATAGGATCAAATGTGGAAAGTGAGCCAGGGGAAATGCAGGGTGGGATGGGAGTCACAGCACTTGGTGGTTGAGAGCAGATTTCCTGACGGATAGTATCTATTTTTTATATAAAGTGGGAGGCAAGGTCGTCAGCACAAATGTCTGTGATAGGGGCTTGTGCTTTTGGCCTGAGGAGGGAGTGAAAAGTGTCAAAAAGTTTCTTGGGGTTGTTGGCTAGTGAGGAGATCAGCATGGTGAAGTAGGTCTGTTTGGCGAGGTGAAGGGCAGCATTATAAGTTCTTAACATGAATTTAAAGTGGATGAAGTTTTCTGGTGTGCGGATTTTTCTCCAAAGGCGTTCAGCACTCCTAGAGCATCGCTGAAGAAGTTGAGTTTGCAATGTGAGCCAGGGCTGTTTTACTGTGTGTTTGGAAGTTCTGAGGGTGAACGGTGCTACTTGGTCAAGGGTGCTTCTAAGAGTGTCATTGTAGTGCTGAACAGCCAGATTAGGACAAGAAAAAGAGGAGATTGGGGACAGCGATGAGTGTAGGGAGTCTGAAAGTGTCTGAGGGTTAATGGCTTGTAGATTTCTGAATGTATGGTAGGTAGGAGTGCGCTGGGGTGGTCGAGGATTTGTGAGGGTGAAGGAGAGAATATTGTGGTCAGAGAGTGGAAGCGGTGAGTTATTTAGGTGGGAGATTGAACAGAGGTGGACAAAGACCAGGTCAAGAGTGTTACCATCCTTGTGTGTCTCAGAGGTTGAAAGCTGTGAGAGGCCTAGAGAAGTGGTTAGTGATAGAAGCTGAGATGCAGATGTGGAAGTAGGGCTGTTAATGGGGATGTTGAAGTCTCCAAGGATAAGGGTTGGTAGTTCTGAGGACATAAAGTGCGGCAGCCAGGCTGAGAAGTGGTCAAGGAACCGGGTGGGCGAGCCTGGGGGCCGATATATGACCGCTACTCTGAGGGAGAGGGGACGGAAGAGCCTGATGGTGTGGACCTCAAAGAAGTGAATGAGAGTGATGGAATTGGGGGGATGACCTGGAAAGTGCATTGTGGGGACAGGAGTATGCCAACTCCACCACCATGTCTGTTTGCGGGTCTTGGGGAATGGTAGAACTGTAAGCCACCATAGGAAATGGCAGCCAGTGTCAGAATCCTGAATCCAGGTTTCCGTGAGGGCCAACAGATGAAGAGAGTTGTTTAGAAAGTAGTTGTGCAGGAAGGATAGCTTGTTGCATGCAGACCGTGGATTCCAGAGGGCACAATTAAAAGAAGGAGATGAGGGAGTGCAAGTAATATTGATAAGATTATTATGGTTTCGATATGAGGTAGGGTATGGATTGAGGTTGGGGGATAGTGGACCAGGATTGGGGGAGATGTCCCCTGAAATCAGTAGGAGTAGGAAGATAAAGAGCAGGTAGTTGTTGGAGTTGTAAGTAGGTTTTTTCTGTGATGTGTTTGGGCAAGATGGGCTGAGGTTTCTCAGGAAGGTGAGGAGTGCATGGGAGCTGTTCATGGAAGAGGGAAGTATGGAGGGGCTGATGTGTATGAGTCGTGATGGAGGTGGTATGGGGCGGTGAATGTGGATGGCAAGGGAACACAGGAGGATAGAGATAAAGCACATAATTAAAAAGTAAGCAAAGTGTGGGGTACCTGATTCCAGCCCTGATTAACTGCCATGGATAACTGCCGTTTACAAGATGCTTATCTTCTGTGATGCTTTGCTTCTGGATGCTTGCGTGCTGCACCCCACACTGCGTGCTCCCCTTAGACTACTCCTAAATATATAGCCACACTACAGGGTCAGGAAAGTGGGATTGTGGGAGCTGGTTTGGAATAATTTGGAAGCTGAGGCCAGCACACCAGGGGGTGGTTAGATCATCAAAGGCACTAGACCTGGCTACATCTATATGCTTTAGCACCTTCCACCTGATAAGATCTAGAGAGGCCCCAGTCACAGGCATATAAAGCAGTAAGTATTAAACACAGTGCAAAAAATGAATTATACCAAAGCTTTACCAGGCACATTAAACTATGTTGCAAGATGGTAAAGCAGTGGTTGGCAGCAAGCAGAAGTATTGAGTGCATACCATTAATATATATTGCAGCATACAAGACATATAGCAGAGATAGGGATTGTATCATTCAGCTGTTTGCTTCCAATGAATGCTGTTGTGAATGTGCTAGAGATGGTTTCTGAGCAGAGGCTCCCTCTGGTGGTTACAGACAGTACTGAACCTTCCAGCGAGGAATGGCAATCTGGGATCACTGACTGGACTGATATAAGGGAGGTTCCCTCCCATGATGGTTGCCGGTGATCAATTGCTCTTGTCTCAATTGTTGTTCCTGGTTCATTTGGAAGTTTGCTGGAGTCTTGCCTGCGTCTGCTGCTTTCAGATAAGATATTTTTGCTTTTCTTTTTGTGCTTGCTTTTTGCATAGTTTTCTGCACTTTTGGAGTTCAGCCGGGTCCCTCCTGGGGCCTGTGCTCCTCTCAGTTTATCTGTAGCCACTGTTATTTGTTCATTTGCTTTTTCCTGTTTTTTCAGTAGCTGCGGCTTGGTTTTGTTACACCAGAGATCTGATTTAGGTGGTTGAGATCGTGTGATCTCAGGTTTTTGGCAATCAGAAGTGTTGGTATTTTTTAGGGGTTTTTTTTGGATTGCAGTCAGAATTCTTTCCTGTACTTTTCTGTCTAGACAGATTGGGCCCCAGCATTTGCTCATTCTATTTTCTGTCTGTGTCCGTGCTTTCTTCTTGTCTAACCACCATTACATGTTTGGGGGCTTCCTATTTTCTTTGGGGATCTGCTCCGGGGCAGATAGCTTTCATCTTTCTGCCTTTAGGTGTAGTTATCTCTCAGGCAGTGACGAGGCTTCTAGGATCAACGTAGGAACGCTCCACGGCTACCTCTAGTTGTTGTGGTTAGTTCAGGTTACTGCAATCCAATAGGTTCCAGCCTCTTTGGTGTATTACCGTTTTTGCTATTTCTCCTCAGCTTCCTAAACATAACAGAATGCAG
Source organism: Oophaga sylvatica (assembly GCA_033576555.1). Taxonomy (NCBI): domain Eukaryota; kingdom Metazoa; phylum Chordata; class Amphibia; order Anura; family Dendrobatidae; genus Oophaga; species Oophaga sylvatica. The sequence continues at coordinate 978,145,286 of JARQOD010000001.1, read as the reverse complement.
TGCATACCATTAGTATATATTGCAGCATTCAAGACAGATAGCAGAGATAGGGATTGTATCATTCAGCTGTTTGCTTCCAATGAATGCAGTGCATACCATTAGTATATATTGCAGCATACAAGACAGATAGAAGAGATAGGGATTGTATCATTCAGCTGTTTGCTTCCAATGAATGCAGTGCATACCTGTGTGAAGAGAGAAGATGAATGTTAATTCCTTGCCATGGATAACTGCTGTTTACAAGATGCTTATCTTCTGTGATGCTTTGCTTCTGGGATGCTTGCGTGCTGCACCCCACACACTCCCCATAGTATAATGCAACCGATAATCCTTCGTATAGTATAATGCATTCCCCACAGTCCTTCATACAGTATAATGCATTCCCATAGTCCTCATACTGTATAATGCAGCCCCCATACAGTATAATGCACTCCCAATAGTCCTCGATAGAGTATAATGCAGCACCATATAGTACAGAGTATAATGCAGCCCACATATAGTACACAGAGTATAATGCAGCCCACATATAGTACACAGAGTATAATGCAGCTCTATATATAGTACATATAGTATAATGCAGCCCCATATATAGTACATATAGTATAATGCAGACCCCATATAGTACACATAGTATAATACGCTCCCCATAGTCCTTTATAGAGTATTATGCAGGCCTCATAGATTATAATGCAGCACCCATAGAGTATAATGCAACCCCATAGAGTATAATGCAGCCCCATATAGTATAATCAATACCATAGTCCTAAATAATGAGCTTTAGACACTTCAAAACCATAAATCATCATAATCTATTATGGATAATTACCATACAGACAAGAAGTGATTGCTAGCTGAATTAAAAAAAATATCTTTATTAAATAACAATGAATTATAAAAAAATAAAAAGACGGGTCAACAGAGCCTCCAATAAAGAGGAGAGAGAACAGCAATTAATAGGTAGATGGTGGGAATGAAAAACTGGAGATAATTGGATGATAGTGTCACCAACACTGCTGAAATTTTAGTTTAGTAACAAATATCCCCAGTGAGTACAAGTATTCCAAGCTGGGGTTGCAAAAGTTGCCAAGAAAGTTATTTCAAGCAGTGCGGTTGATGCAAGGAATGGCATCAACAGTTACCTGGGGGCGATGGGGGGATGGCTCATAGGAACTAAAGTTAAAAAAATCCCTTTGAAAGTAATTTCCTTATGGACCTAAAGAACCACAGTGGTCATACAGACCACTGATATTCACAACTGTGGGGTTGCGTCTTCCCCTCATACCCGATGAGCGCCGTTTCGCAAAGTGCTTCTTCGGGGATGTCCCACGATGCATCCTCATACAGTATATGCAGCCCCATAGAATATAATGCAGCCCAATAGAGTATAATGCAGCCCAATAAAGTGTAATTGAGCCCCATATAGTATAATGAGGCCTAATATAGTATAATGCAACATCGATAGAGTATAATGCAGCCTCAAATAATATAATACAGCCCAATATAATATAATGCACACTCCATAGTCCTCCAGTATTATGGCCACCACGTGCTCACTGATATAAAAATAAACAAACACAATATTCACGTCTCCTCGTTCCCCTGCTGCTCCGGTGTCTGCAGTGCGTCCACTCAATGGCTTCACTGCTCAGCACAGCGTGGCACATGATGAAGTGATGTCATCTCGCCCACTGCATCATCTTTGATGCTGATGCAGTGGAATGTGCGACACGGGGGGTAGGGCGAAGCTGACTCATGGGTCTCATAGCGGGCACACCACTGGCTGAGTGTCACAATCCATTTTTGGATCAGTGGCAGATCTGGCTTCTCACATTAAAACTTTTTTATTTCAGGCCATTGGGGGTTAATGTCAGTTTTTTCCTCCGCTGGCCTGCTGGTGTATTGTATTGCTACTGGGTCAGCTGATGTGTGTGGTGACCACTCCCACCATCCTTAAAAGGTCACCTGATGCATCAGTTGACTGTTGGTTATACAGGTCCTTGTGAAGAGCAACCGAGCTGGAGATAGGAGGTTCCTGGTGCAGTGGTGCTTCAACTGAATACTGTGATCTGGTGCCTTACTCTGCTGTGCGGTGCATTGCAGCAGAGAAAGCTAAGTGTTGTTTTTTTGTTCCCATTCCCTGTGGTGTCTGTCTTTCTTTCCTTTGTGTTTTATTAGTGCAGTGGTCTGACTAGTGCTCTTACCGGCCTGCTTCCTACCTAGGGATTAGGGCAGGGCAAGTGAGGGTTTAGGTATCCTGCTCGGCGACGGAGTGAAAAAACCCATATAGGGATGATAGGGAGATCAGGCCACATCCTTAGGTGAGTGCAGGAGGTGTTCATTCTCCCATTCCCTATCGACAGGGCCTACCGCTGTTATTGAGTCCCTGGTGTTCCCTTGTATGTTGTGCCGTTTGGTGACCGACCAACCGTTGGGTCTTTGTCACACCAGGACAGTCACTTCGTGACACTGAGGTCCCTTTGGGAGTAAGGGCCCTAGGCAAATGCCTAGTTTACCTGCCCGTAGCATGGGCCCTGCTTATAGAAGTTGGCCCATCAAGGAAACCTCTTTTAATTAGTTCTTATGAACACATAGAAGGTAAATAATAATAATAATTTTATTTCTATAGCGCCAACATATTCCGCAGCGCTTTACATTATAGAGGGGACTTGTACAGACAATAGACATTACAGCATAACAATAAACACTGATCAAAGCAGATACCAAGAGGAATGAGGGCCCTGCTCACAAGCTTACAATCAATGAGGAAAAAGGGGAGACACAAAAGGTAGATGGTAACAATTGCTTTCATGGTAAGGTAATTCATGATTAAGGTCCTCCTATTTAAGCTAAAGCAAACAGTTGTTTCTTTTCTAGGGAACTCAACAAGACCAAGCAGTACATGGTTGGCCATCATGTGATTAGGTGCCATGTAATACTACATTTTCGGCAACTCCCAGGATAGCTTCTTTTCCACAATGGATCGTTCCAATAATAATTTAGTATTATATTAGGCTAGAGTATCTTGAAGTGCACTTCCACTGACGAGACATGAGATAAGTACTCAAATCCTCAAGTCCTATTTCTCCAAACTGACCATGCACATGCACGCTCAGTTCTAAAGAGTGTGTTAGCTCCCACTTGCATATTAGAGATACTGTGCATCGATTTGCAGGATCTGGTCCAGCGGCCAGGTCAGTAACCTGTGGCCCCTGGACTGAAGTCCTGCATACCACCTCTTATTAGATGGCATCTGTGTAGCCCTGGTGTTAGGCACACGCAGTACCCTGGAGAGTGTGTGGCGAGACAGCAGTTTAATGCTCAATACCCATTCACTCAACATACACTAGACACACCCTTAGGGTAGTGTAGTTACTTGTGAGGGAGTGGTCAGGGTGTATATTGGTTGAGTGATTTTAGAGTAGTCGGTTTCCTGTCTTCGGACAGAGCAGACGTGTGGAGTCTAGCTGGGACTAGGAGGGAGGAAGTAGTCCAGCCTGGTTCTGCAGCAGTTCACTAAGTGGAGGCCAGTAAGGGCGAGAGATAGATCACCTCAGCCTGGTCAGAGCTGTACCTCACTTGAAGACACTGACAAAGAAAGAAGAAGCTTAGTGCAGAATTACTTCAGTCACCTGTCTCAAGGACAGTGAAAGGTTCAGAGACGTGCTCCTGCCTAGTGGATAACTGAGAATCTGTTAACTAACTCTAAAGGAAGAGAAGAAGGGAGTGACTATACGGCTTTTTGCAAGTGTGAGTGTTTATGCTACAAGCGAGGACAAGGCGAAAGGCACAGTGGAAAGATTATTGGAAAAGTGCTTTTGGATTGAAGAAGTCCTGCACATTGCTACCGGTCACTGGGGACCGAAGGATCACTATTAGCTTCAAGCATAGTGGTAAGAAAACCAGAGATTTACCGGACCTTAGGTCGCGGCAAACAGCCCCAAATAGTCAGTACATAACTGGGGTCAGGGGGAGTGAAGACTTTGAGCCTGATCAGCAAGATAGGAATTCAGCTCTCTCACAGGAAGGCTCCTACCACAAAACTGACTGGGCAGTACAGCTATGGATTAGCTGGAGTTATTGAGGGAACTACGCTTCAGGCTGGTTGTACTCATCGTGTTGAAAGTAAAGGAGGCCCCTAACTTGTCCAGCTGCTGTCTCAAAATACACTCTCCTTGGATCAGCCTCCCTGGGACCTGCCTGAACATCTTACAAGTAAAGGTATGGAAAGACGCTGACCGTGTGAGACTGTGTTATTTATCTGCCCCCACTTCACTAACTCATAGACTTTGAGGGAAGAGTCCCCTGTAGGGGACCCGACTTAGCTCCCTCCATCCCCTCAGGATTACAGCGCGCTGGTACAAATTTCCAGAAAATACAGGGGCGTCACGAAAAAGTATATAAATTTTATCCCTGTAAAAATTTCCCCCCCATACGCCCGACCCCCAGGGCCCAAAACCCAGCCACCCCTCCTGTGACAAACCCCCTAGACTTCCCTGGGCTCGGCTCGAGTCCCCCTTGCCCTGGACCCCCCCCCCTTGGTGGCGGGTCGATACAAAAATTGGGGTCCGAACAGGTGCGAAACTCGAAAATTGCGAGCCTTTTGTGCCTTGGGAAATTTTTTTGTGAAAAAGGACTGTTTTCATTTTGCGCCAAAATCGATTTTTGTCGCTTTGCGCCTACCCCTGGGGAAAGGAAGGTGGGCGTACCTTCGGGGCATGTCCCCCCCCGTGGCGCGGGAAAAAAAAATGCCTGCCCCCTCAAAGTGCTATTACAAAAATGCGATCCTGCCCACGCAAAAGGGGGTCCGCCTCCTCTTTACCTTCCCCGCGAGGGGAGGGAGACGAAAAACCCCCCCACGGAAGAGAAAGGGAAGTCTCTGGAGGAAGAAGAAAAAATTTCTGGAACATCATGGAAGCGGGTTTTTGCAGCCCAGCAGGGAAGCGGGGGAAGGCGGCCCCCTTGCCCCGCAAGCTGCCACCAGCACCCGGGTATCCCGGGTCCTGAACTGCAGCAGGCGTTGCTAGAAACGAAGAAAAATGCACGCCTGAAAAAGATGGTCAGTACCAACCCGGTTGAAAAGACGAGAGACGCCGGGTACCCTGGAGCAGCGGCGGTGTGGGACGCGGTGATCTCCCCTACGACCCCCCCCGTTCGATTACCAAATTCTCTTCCAACCAAACCCACTCCCCCCAAATACCAATCCTGTACCTA
>JARQOD010000001.1:978111759-978139975 GCA_033576555.1 Oophaga sylvatica | reverse complement strand
GGTTACAGACAGTACTGAACCTTCCAGCGAGGAATGGCAATCTGGGATCACTGACTGGACTGATATAAGGGAGGTTCCCTCCCATGATGGTTGCCGGTGATCAATTGCTCTTGTCTCAATTGTTGTTCCTGGTTCATTTGGAAGTTTGCTGGAGTCTTGCCTGCGTCTGCTGCTTTCAGATAAGATATTTTTGCTTTTCTTTTTGTGCTTGCTTTTTGCATAGTTTTCTGCACTTTTGGAGTTCAGCCGGGTCCCCTCCTGGGGCCTGTGCTCCTCTCAGTTTATCTGTAGCCACTGTTATTTGTTCATTTGCTTTTTCCTGTTTTTTCAGTAGCTGCGGCTTGGTTTTGTTACACCAGAGATCTGATTTAGGTGGTTGAGATCGTGTGATCTCAGGTTTTTGGCAATCAGAAGTGTTGGTATTTTTTAGGGGTTTTTTTTGGATTGCAGTCAGAATTCTTTCCTGTACTTTTCTGTCTAGACAGATTGGGCCCCAGCATTTGCTCATTCTATTTTCTGTCTGTGTCCGTGCTTTCTTCTTGTCTAACCACCATTACATGTTTGGGGGCTTCCTATTTTCTTTGGGGATCTGCTCCGGGGCAGATAGCTTTCATCTTTCTGCCTTTAGGTGTAGTTATCTCTCAGGCAGTGACGAGGCTTCTAGGATCAACGTAGGAACGCTCCACGGCTACCTCTAGTTGTTGTGGTTAGTTCAGGTTACTGCAATCCAATAGGTTCCAGCCTCTCTGGTGTATTACCGTTTTTGCTATTTCTCCTCAGCTTCCTAAACATAACAGAATGCAGTGCATACCATTAGTATATATTGCAGCATACAAGACAGATAGCAGAGATAGGGATTGTATCATTCAGCTGTTTGCTTCCAATGAATGCAGTGCATACCATTAGTATATATTGCAGCATACAAGACAGATAGAAGAGATAGGGATTGTATCATTCAGCTGTTTGCTTCCAATGAATGCAGTGCATACCTGTGTGAAGAGAGAAGATGAATGTTAATTCCTTGCCATGGATAACTGCTGTTTACAAGATGCTTATCTTCTGTGATGCTTTGCTTCTGGGATGCTTGCGTGCTGCACCCCACACACTCCCCAAAGTATAATGCAACCGATAATCCTTCGTATAGTATAATGCATTCCCCACAGTCCTTCATACAGTATAATGCATTCCCCATAGTCCTCATACTGTATAATGCAGCCCCCATACAGTATAATGCACTCCCAATAGTCCTCGATAGAGTATAATGCAGCACCATATAGTACAGAGTATAATGCAGCCCACATATAGTACATAGAGTATAATGCAGCCCACATATAGTACACAGAGTATAATGCAGCTCTATATATAGTACATATAGTATAATGCAGCCCCATATATAGTACATATAGTATAATGCAGACCCCATATAGTACACATAGTATAATACGCTCCCCATAGTCCTTTATAGAGTATTATGCAGGCCTCATAGATTATAATGCAGCACCCATAGAGTATAATGCAACCCCATAGAGTATAATGCAGCCCATATAGTATAATCAATACCATAGTCCTAAATAATGAGCTTTAGACACTTCAAAACCATAAATCATCATAATCTATTATGGATAATTACCATACAGACAAGAAGTGATTGCTAGCTGAATTAAAAAAAATATCTTTATTAAATAACAATGAATTATAAAAAAAATAAAAAGACGGGTCAACAGAGCCTCCAATAAAGAGGAGAGAGAACAGCAATTAATAGGTAGATGGTGGGAATGAAAAACTGGAGATAATTGGATGATAGTGTCACCAACACTGCTGAAATTTTAGTTTAGTAACAAATATCCCCAGTGAGTACAAGTATTCCAAGCTGGGGTTGCAAAAGTTGCCAAGAAAGTTATTTCAAGCAGTGCGGTTGATGCAAGGAATGGCATCAACAGTTACCTGGGGGCGATGGGGGGATGGCTCATAGGAACTAAAGTTAAAAAAATCCCCTTTGAAAGTAATTTCCTTATGGACCTAAAGAACCACAGTGGTCATACAGACCACTGATATTCACAACTGTGGGGTTGCGTCTTCCCCTCATACCCGATGAGCGCCGTTTCGCAAAGTGCTTCTTCCGGGGACGTCCCACGATGCATCCTCATACAGTATAATGCAGCCCCATAGAGTATAATGCAGCCAATAGAGTATAATGCAGCCCAATAAAGTGTAATTGAGCCCCATATAGTATAATGAGGCCTAATATAGTATAATGCAACATCGATAGAGTATAATGCAGCCTCAAATAATATAATACAGCCCAATATAATATAATGCACACTCCATAGTCCTCCAGTATTATGGCCACCACGTGCTCACTGATATAAAAATAAACAAACACAATATTCACGTCTCCTCGTTCCCCCTGCTGCTCCGGTGTCTGCAGTGCGTCCACTCAATGGCTTCACTGCTCAGCACAGCGTGGCACATGATGAAGTGATGTCATCTCGCCCACTGCATCATCTTTGATGCTGATGCAGTGGAATGTGCGACACGGGGGGTAGGGCGAAGCTGACTCATGGGTCTCATAGCGGGCACACCACTGGCTGAGTGTCACAATCCATTTTTGGATCAGTGGCAGATCTGGCTTCTCACATTAAAACTTTTTTATTTCAGGCCATTGGGGGTTAATGTCAGTTTTTTCCTCCGCTGGCCTGCTGGTGTATTGTATTGCTACTGGGTCAGCTGATGTGTGTGGTGACCACTCCCACCATCCTTAAAAGGTCACCTGATGCATCAGTTGACTGTTGGTTATACAGGTCCTTGTGAAGAGCAACCGAGCTGGAGATAGGAGGTTCCTGGTGCAGTGGTGCTTCAACTGAATACTGTGATCTGGTGCCTTACTCTGCTGTGCGGTGCATTGCAGCAGAGAAAGCTAAGTGTTGTTTTTTTGTTCCCCATTCCCTGTGGTGTCTGTCTTTCTTTCCTTTGTGTTTTATTAGTGCAGTGGTCTGACTAGTGCTCTCACCGGCCTGCTTCCTACCTAGGGATTAGGGCAGGGCAAGTGAGGGTTTAGGTATCCTGCTCGGCGACGGAGTGAAAAAACCCATATAGGGATGATAGGGAGATCAGGCCACATCCTTAGGTGAGTGCAGGAGGTGTTCATTCTCCCATTCCCTATCGACAGGGCCTACCGCTGTTATTGAGTCCCTGGTGTTCCCTTGTATGTTGTGCCGTTTGGTGACCGACCAACCGTTGGGTCTTTGTCACACCAGGACAGTCACTTTGTGACACTGAGGTCCCTTTGGGAGTAAGGGCCCTAGGCAAATGCCTAGTTTACCTGCCCGTAGCATGGGCCCTGCTTATAGAAGTTGGCCCATCAAGGAAACCTCTTTTAATTAGTTCTTATGAACACATAGAAGGTAAATAATAATAATAATAATAATTTTATTTCTATAGCGCCAACATATTCCGCAGCACTTTACATTATAGAGGGGACTTGTACAGACAATAGACATTACAGCATAACAATAAACACTGATCAAAGCAGATACCAAGAGGAATGAGGGCCCTGCTCACAAGCTTACAATCAATGAGGAAAAAGGGGAGACACAAAAGGTAGATGGTAACAATTGCTTTCATGGTAAGGTAATTCATGATTAAGGTCCTCCTATTTAAGCTAAAGCAAACAGTTGTTTCTTTTCTAGGGAACTCAACAAGACCAAGCAGTACATGGTTGGCCATCATGTGATTAGGTGCCATGTAATACTACATTTTCGGCAACTCCCAGGATAGCTTCTTTTCCACAATGGATCGTTCCAATAATAATTTAGTATTATATTAGGCTAGAGTATCTTGAAGTGCACTTCCACTGACGAGACATGAGATAAGTACTCAAATCCTCAAGTCCTATTTCTCCAAACTGACCATGCACATGCACGCTCAGTTCTAAAGAGTGTGTTAGCTCCCACTTGCATATTAGAGATACTGTGCATCGATTTGCAGGATCTGGTCCAGCGGCCAGGTCAGTAACCTGTGGCCCCTGGACTGAAGTCCTGCATACCACCTCTTATTAGATGGCATCCTCTACTCTTCTCTTGATTAGCTGGCCTGGTGCAACATTATCGTTGCGATATGATGCACATTTAACGTCGCGGAAGGCTCGTTGATCAAAAGATGAGTCATCAATGGCGGGATTTTGGAGGTGGTTCTGAGGGCTCCGGTCCCCTGGCCACAGAATACTGACCTGACTGCTGTACTGGATCCTTCAAGTCAGTTAGTACCATGTCCAGTATATGGTAAATGATCATTCAGCCTCTATCATTCACATGTCTTTAGGTGGCACGGATCACAGAGCAGGCGGCAAAAACATGACGACAGGTTCCCTTTAACCCAGCATGGATAAAGCATTTTGTATTTTAAGTACAATATCTGATGACGGTCTACTTTTTACTATGCAAACTGCAGAAGATCTTGGGCCATAAACTCTTCCCGATCCCGAGATATTGGTTCTTTACACCCCTAGATCGATAGATATGTTCCTATCCGGATAACAGTTCTCATGATAGAGATAGAAAATATGATCCAATCAATTCTTCTGCTTCGCTTTGGAGATATCCATGAACTCACCATACATTAAGGGTGATGATGATGAGCGCTGCGCGGAGTCTTAATGTAAAGACATAAAAGTGCCACGATGATGAGACTTTTTCCTAATGAGTGTCTACATCGAGGAGTGACCTCATGAGAATGCCCGCTGTCCGTACAGACAGGCTCTTAACATTTTTACTGCATTTGACACATACATTTTTCATATCTATATGACACTGGATACTTTTGACTTTCCCTTTAATATATTTAATGTATATGGCTTATGCCAAAGATTTAAAGGGATTGTCCACCTTCAAAGACGTTTTTATTTTTTTTTGTTACATGCATGTATTGTATTTGTGGTTAAAACATATTTTTTGCAATTGGGTTTCCTAAAAAAAATGTTGAACTATTTGACTTCAATAGCCTTTGTGTTGCTGACTGCCAGATGAGTTAAATAAGAATTCGTCAGTGAGCTCTTGATGCGATTATGAAGGGGGAGTTTATAACTCATTTATCTGGAGGGGTTTAATGAGCTCCTCTCTGCTGATTTATGACCACATCAAAGTTGAATATGTTGGGAAACAAAGAACCTGTAAAAGCCAAATGGTACAATGAAATTTTAATGAAACTGAATTGCAAGAATGTTGAAACCAAAATTCATGAATTTAAGTAAAAATAAAATAATGTCTCCAAACATGGAGAACCCTTTCAATGTTCTTGAGCCCCAATGAAAAATTACCAGGGCCCCAAACTACCTTGTGCCATGTGTAATACTGCTGTCCTGAAGGAAACTGCTGCCTCTGTACCCTCTTGGCACCAGAGTACCTCTGACACCAGGAATTGTGTTCCCGCACTATACCCCTGGTGTATAGGGGACTATAAGTTACTCAGGCCAATTGGCCTAGTGCAATTGCTACCATTGTACTATCTACATACTTCCTGGGGCATGGGGGCCAAGGGTCTCTTGAGTCACCAGGGATTTATTGAATTTCTACTTTTGTTCCTTCACTGTACCCTCTGGAGTTTAGTGGTCTTTGGGCTCCTCAGACCCTACATACCCCCTTCTGGGTTTAGGGCCTATGAGCAATAAAGGAACCAGGGCCTAGTTGAAAATGTTCTTTTGTACCCCTTTTGGCATTGGGACCTATGGGCTCCTAAGACCCTAGAGCAATTTCTACCATTGTCCACCTAGAGCCATACCTGTTGTGAATGTGTTAGAAATGAATTCTGAGCAGAAGCTCCCTCTGGTGGTTACAAACAGTACTGAACCATTCAATGAGGATTGGCAATCAGGAGTTACAGACTGGTCTTATATAAGGGAGGTTCCCTCCCATCATGGTTGCCGGTGATCAATTGTTCTTGTCTCAACTTTGGTTCCTGGTTCACTTGGAAGCTTGCTGAGTCTTGCCTGCATCTTCTGCTATCAGATAAGATATTTTCTGCTTTTATTTTTGTGCTTGCTTTTTGCATTGTTCCCTGCACTTCTGTGGAGGTCAGCCAGGTCCCCTCCGGGGGCTTGTGCTCCTCTCAGTTTATCTGAGCAACTGTTATTTGTTCATTTGCCTTTCCCAGTTTTTTCAGTGGCTGCGGCTTAGTTTTGTGACACCAGAGAACTAATTTAGGTGGTAGAGGTCGTGTGATCTCAGGTGTTTTTGCAATTAGTAGAGTTGGTATTTTTTAGGGTTTTTTGGATTGCAGTAAGTGTCCTTCCTATCCTTTTCTGTCCAGGTAGATTGGGCCCCAACGTTTGCTCATACTATTTTCTGTCTGTGTCTGTATTTCCTCTTGTCTAACCGCCATTACATGTTTGGGGGCTTCCTATGTTCTTTGGAGATCTGCTCCGGGGCAGATAGCTTTCCTCTTTCTATCTTTAGGTGTAGTTAACCTCTCGTAGGAACGCTCCACGGCTGCCTTTAGTTGTGGTGGTTAGTCAGGGTACTGCAATCCAGTAGATTCCAACCTCTCTGGTGTATTGCCGTTTTTGCCTGCTCTCCTCAGCTACCAAATCATAACACATACCTCTATATTAGCAACACAAAATTCTATGATCCTTTTGGTATAATTTACAAAACATACAGCAGGTGAAACACCTATTGAACACATCACCAATTTTCTAAAGGCGCTATTTACATGAAATTCTCACCAGATGTCGGTAACAACCCAGCCAATCCATAGCGGCAAAGAAATCAAACCATAGATGTTCATAAATTGAGTTATGTGTAATAATGAGAAATGACACAGGGAAAAAGTGTTGAACAAATTCAGAAAGAGATGTGCAAAAAGCCATGAAAAATCATGAAACCAGCTGAAATCTATCAATAGTTAGAAAGCAATACTCCCACTTAGTGACAAATAATTTCAGCTGGTTGAACTGATGGCCTATAAAAAGGTGTTTCTTTACCAAGGTGCCACACAAGAAACATCTCATGATGGGGAAAACCAGTGAGCTGTCTCAAGACCTTTGCAACCTTAGTGTTGCAAAATATTCTGATGGTATTGGCTACAGAAGAATTTCTGTACTACTTAAGGTTCCAGTGAGCATTGTTGGGGCCATAATCCGGAAGTGGAAAGAACATCATTTCACCATAAAAGTGCTCCCCTCAGATTTCAGATACAAGAGTGAAAAGAATTAGCAGAACAGTTCTCTAAGAGCTATTAACCATATGTGAAGAGCTACAGAAAGACCTGGAATCAGAAGGTACAACTGTTTCAAAGAAAGCAATAAGTAATGCACTCAACCTTCATGACCTTTATGCACGCTCACCACATAAGACTACATTGCTGAATAAAAAGCTTGTTCAAGCGTGTTTAAAGTTTGCTCAACAACATTTAGACAAGCCTGTGAAATACTGGGAGAATATAGCTGGTCAGATGAGACCAAAATTGAACTCTTTGGATGGCATAATACGACCATGTTTGGAGGACAAAAGGCACTATCACCACAAAAAAACACCATATTTTTTTCTATACTTTAAAAAAAGAACAAAATAAATATATATAGGGGAATGAATTGTAAGCATTACATTGGTGAGGACAAATGTAGTTGAGTCTTTTTCATTTAGCAATACTGAAAACCATGTAAACAGCAAAAAAAAAAAAAAAATTGAATAAAACAAAACGATAATAATATATATACTGCAATAAATGATCAAACATCCAGGTTGTAACACTCGCTTTTCTAGTCATTTGTATTCAAAAGTGATTCCAGTCTGGACGTCAAAGAGACATAACCCGATTATATGACCAGCGCAATCTTCTCCGATGGAATAGGTATATGTAATCTAATTTTTGTTTTAAAAGGCCTCGAAGCAGAATAAAATGAAATAAAAAAAAAATGGTTTCTTCTGCTCCAAAAAAAAAAAAAATTTAATAAAAAACCCACAAAAACCTGAAAGCTTCAACATAATAGAAAAGTATAATTGTGCAGCCCAATAATCTTCTGCCGGGGAGTAGTAGACAAGCAATTTCATATTGAATACAGCTGGGAAATTAATCTTTACAACTCAAAATGTTCCATTTTAGCATTTATTCCATAAAAATTCCCCTAAAAATATGGTGAATCAATTATATGATAAAATAGCTTAGAATAAAGAGAACGGCCTAGGCTTAAATAAATAAATATATATATATTTATTTATTATGACCATATCTATATATATATAAAAGATATAGTATGTAAAATATATAAAAACTAAAATATATTTAAGGAAGAAATATAATATATTTAAATATTTTTTTAATATATTTTATATATTTTTTTATAAATATGTAAACAAAATATATTTATAAAATATATACCGTATATAATATAACAATAGGTATAAACATATAATATATATAAACAATAAAAAATATATAATATATATATATATAATATAAAATCTATAAAAAAAATGTAATATACATATACAAAAAAATATAAAATGTAGAAAATAATTATATATATTTTTTTTTCTACATTTTTTATCTATATATACATTTTTTTTTACATGCACTATATACCAAAATCTACCGGAAAACGTGCTCAGTCCATAGCGTAGTAAATGTTCAGATGTAATAATAATAATAATTATGATCAATGCGAGAAATATTCTATGTTCTTAATGTTTACTCATCTCCTCGGTTATTTCCATCATCAATATATGGAGGTTTTCATTATTTATTTATTTTAGTACCTACCTAATATTAAAAGCAAATGTCATGAAATATGGAAAAATCCATGTTATTGACTGCAATGATAATAATACGGTATTTTTTATCATTTTTTTCTTCTTTTCGGCCCATAGGAAGCCTAAGCGGAGATATACTATGACGGGTTTATGGTGAGGTTTGGAATTCGATAGGAAAATAAAAGAACTCATTGTCTTTGCTATATGGCGGCGTTTATATATGATTATTATGTTTTTTATGGTTTTATTATACTTTACAGTTCCCATTTCATACAAATATATAAAAGTTACGATAATCTGGTAAAGGTTAAATCTCGACAGTATTATATGTCCCTGGAACTGCTCGGTGAGGTCTAATTTCCTTGGAATTTATACACCTTGGTCAACAATGGAAAATGATCCCGCCACATAGTGCCTGTGTAAATGCACACTTAGTAAACATCATTAGTTCATATGACTTCAGTGGGAGCTTCTTACAAAAACCTTTCAAATTTTTTTTATTTTTTTTTTACTTAAACCGAGTACCTCCTCTGATTACCCCGGTTCTAGGAATTCTGGAACAGTTTATCTTTTTCTTCTGTGCCCTTCCTTTACAAAGTTATACCCCCATTAGTAGTATAGGGGCACCAGTATTCGTCAAACTCAATCTGACAGGTCGACACGCCCCCTATCATTTAATCCGTCTCCCTGGGATTTGATCTGGCTGGGGAATCAGGTCTGCTGAATCTGTGAATTTCAATCAAAGTGATTCATGAATTTATTTGTCTCTATTTATATATTATTCAGTGGATTAGATTAGTCTGTGGAGTATTAGTGTATTAAAGATGGAATCTTGATTTTATAAGTCTCAGAGAGAAGCTTTTAACTACATCAGTAAATGTATAAGGAGTTTTAGTGAAATACAGACTTCTGTATATAAGGATTTTTTAGTGTATTAAAGAGGGGAGAAACTTTTAAGGACATCAGTAAATATATAAGAAGTTTTACTCATTTCTAGCAGGATCTGTATAAAAGAGCCCAGTAAATGTATGTAAAAGATAGTCTTTTTTCTAGCCTGCCATTAAATCCCTATGTGAGTGTCTGCGTTCACTTGCTGGAAACTTATTGTACAGACTAAAAGGATATTATTCTATAGTATCATCCAGTATAAAAGACTTGTTTTATATGGATGTAAAAACAGTAAATGTATTTTGGAGATGTAACTTTTAGTAGATCTGACACAGGGAATGCATGTCCGGCCGTGACCTAAATGTATGTAAAGGTGATTTCTAGCACTGCTTGTTAGAGATAGATCACTTATTACCAGGTAGAGGTATGTACAGAGATCACTCTATTAGCAGCAGTGTTGACATGACCATTTTTTTCTATCTACTGGCATTGTTGACATGAATTGTCATTGTGGAGAGAAACTTTTAAGGACCCAGTAAATGCATGTAAACAGGACAATTGAGAGAATGAGTGAAGGTCGATGCTATTGTGACATGCTAGACTGTAATTAAAATAAATTCAAAAAAGAAAAAGGAAGCTTTTGCACTATAAAATACAAATTTTATTAAGGTCTAAAATACATTATCATGGATAAAAATCCAAAAGAGTGGGATATACAGCATGCAGAAAAATAGGCAAATGCAAGGAGTATTCGTTATTTTGGGACTATTTTTAACTGTTTCATGTGAGAATACAGGCATAGGATGGGGCCATTACTTATTGTATACTATTTATGTACAAAGATGATACGGAAAATATATGTTTCCAAAGTTTACTGACAGGGAGTATATAGTGGGGGGAGCCCTCGGTGCTAAGCACTTTTGTGAGCTCTGCAATTCATTGTATACTAAGAAGAATCTTGGCAGGGATTGTTTAGAGATAGCTAACTTATTAACAGGTGACCCTCACTGCTACTTTTCCTCTTGTCTAACATCACAATACAACCAGGTGGTTCTTCAAAACTATTTGTAAGTCTTCCGGCACAAAGCACATGTGAACAGTTGATGGTAATATTTTGGCACATGACAAATGTTTCTGACTCTCAGTTGCTATTTTATTAGTTACCATACGAATATTGTAGCGAATCAATGTGTATTAAATTGATTACTAACACGATTACGGCAACTTGATAACAAATTCACAACAGATTCGTTATTTTGTCACGATTACGGCAACTTGATAACAAATTCACAACAAATTCGTTATTTTGGGACTATTTTTAACTGTTTCATGTGAGAATACAGGCATAGGATGGGGCCATTACTTATTGTTACTATTTATGTACAAAGATGATACGGAAAATACATGTTTCCAAAGTTTACTGACAGGGAGTACATAGTGGGGGGGAGCCCTCAGTGCTAAGCACTTTTGTGAGCTCTGCAATTCATTGTATACTAAGAAGAATCTTGGCAGGGATTGTTAGAGATAACTAACTTATTAACAGGTGACCCTCACTGCTACTTTTCCTCTTGTCTAACATCACAATACAGCCAGGTGGTTCTTCAAAACTATTTGTAAGTCTTCCGGCACAAAGCACATGTGAACAGTTGATGGTAATATTTTGGCACATGACAAATGTTTCTGACTCTCAGTTGCTATTTTATTAGTTACCATACGAATATTGTAGCAAATCAATGTGTATTAAATTGATTACTAACACGATTACGGCAACTTGATAACAAATTCACAACAAATTTGTTATTTTGGGACTATTTTTAACTGTTTCATGTGAGAATACAGGCATAGGATGGGGACATTACTTAGTGTATACTATTTATGTACAAAGATGATACGGAAAATATATGTTTCCAAAGTTTACTGACAGGGAGTACATAGTGGGGAGAGCCCTCTTGCAGTGCTAACCTGACTACAAGCCCTCACTGCTACTTTTCCTCTTGTCTAACATCACAATACAACCAAGCGGTTCTTCAAAACTATTTGTAAGTCTTCCGTCACAAAGCATATGTGAACAGTTGATGGTAATATTTTGGCACATGACAAATGTTTCTGACTCTCAGTTGCTAATACTGATAGACATATTGTGAACCGACATATAGGGTCCATGTGAGACACCATATTTTTCAACATTTTTGCTCCTTCACAGATTTATTTTGCATTATATATTTTTTATTTTGCTTAAGGATCATGTACAGAGGAGTTTTTATGGTTTATTACTGATAGACATATTGTGAACCGACATATAGGGTCCATGTGAGACACCATATTTTTCAATATTTTTGCTCCTTCACAGATTTATTTTGCATTATATTTTTCTATTTTGCTTAAGGATCATGTACAGAGGCGTTTTTACGGTTTAATACTGATAGACATATTGTGAACCGCCATATAGGGTCCATGTGAGACACCATATTTTTCAAATATTAGTTGTGCGTTCGGTACCACTGTCAACCATAGCATCTCTCATGATGCTAGCTATTCTGATCAGCTTATCATATCAACCATGAAGCCTCTTTTAACCCCTTCACAATAATGTACAGAGGAGTTTTTATGGTTTAATACTGATAGACATATTGTGAACTGACATATAGGGTCCATGTGAGACACCATATTTTTCAACATTTTTGCTCCTTCACAGATTTATTTTGCATTATATTTTTTATTTTGCTTAAGGATCATGTACAGAGGAGTTTTTATGGTTTAATACTGATAGACATATTGGCCCAGGCATGTCTGGGCATGCCCGGACAAGTCCTGGCATGCCTGGACAAGTCCTGGACACGTGACAGCCGTGGAAAAAACAATACTGAAATTCAAAAACTATGTGCTGGCCGTTAACACACGCATAGTCATCTAGAAAATATTGAGCGAGTTGCTTCACAAACCCTCTCAAGGCATGCTGAATGTCAACGTTCCCGCTATGAGCTACACACATGATCAATTGTATAGCCTGGGATGCGTAGCGTTCTTGTTGCACAGGGCTATTTTTAAAGATGCTATGCCCCTCAGACATAAAAGACAGGCATGTCGGGACGTGTCTCGGCCTATTTTGGCACAGGCCCATCCCTATCTGAATGCCAATGTTCTCTGTATGCGCTACATACATGACCCGCTGTATAGCCTGGGATGAGCAGCGTTCTTGCAGCACAGGCCTATTTTTAAAGATGCTATGCCCCTCAGACATAAAAGACAGGCATGTCGGGACGTGTCCCGGCCTATTTTGGCACAGGACCACACCTATGCAACGATTTTGACCACCATCCAGCAAAAATCGGGTACAAACTTTTTAGCATAGCTGTGTTTCTGGCTCTCAGCTGCTATTTTAATAGTTACCATACGAATACTGTAGCAAACCAAGATGTATTAATTTGATTACTAACACGATTCCCGCAACTTGATGACAAATTCAGAGCAAATTCGTTATTTCGGAACTGACATGTCCGGGCATGCCCGGACAAGTCCCGGGCCTCTAGAGCTCGCCCCTATAGTGTAGTTTAATGTAGGTGGCAAACAGATCATCGCTGGTGTTTGGAAAATACCATATCTCATAGATGGTGGTGATCCGCTGAATCATTTTTAAACATTTCACGACACTCATGCACCCACAGCACACTTATGGTGTACCCGCACCGCTGCAGCTAGCACTTTTTTGTGACCTTATCTGCATCATTTTCATTATAGCACGAGGGACAGCCATGGAAAAAACAACCCTGAAATTCAAAAACTATGGGCTGTCCGTTAACATACGCACAGTCATCTAGAAAATATTGAGCGAGTTGCTTCACAAAACACACAAGGCGTGGTGATTGCCAATGTTCTCGGTATGCGCTACATACATGACCCGCTGTATAGCCTGGGATGAGCAGCGTTCTTGCAGCACAGGCCTATTTTTAAAGACGCTAAGCCCCATCAGATATAAAAGACAGGCATGTTGGGACGTGTCCCGGCCTATTTTGGCACAGGACCACACCTATGCAACGATTTTGATCAGCATTCAACAAAAAATTGCGTGCAAACTTTTTAGCATACCTGTACAAGCTTTTTAACATACCTGTGTTTCGGACCTGTACAAACTTTTTAACACCTGTGTTTCGGACTCTCATGTCGTACCAGAAGCACCCAGTGCCATGTACTCTAGCTCATAATATTTCACATCGGGTATGGGACCTACATAGCTTTGTTTTCTCAGGTATTAAAAAGCGTGGAAAACTGAAAATCCCGAGGCCTGAGGTAATTTACTGAGCTTCATGGGGATAAAATTTATCGAGTCTATGAACCTTATAGACAAAACGGGTAGCGTCACACACAAGACAACGACACCTCGGGCTAGCACATTTACCGGTAGTTTTCAAAAACCACTGGCTTAACAATAAAGTAAGAATCGTGGCGATCTGCATTGTGGGCTATAAATGTATACCCTGAAAATTTACCGCTGGTAAAGAACAATAAAAAGTCGTGCGTACAACTATCATCCTCAAACTCCCAGAGCTATCACAAACACTATTGCCTACAGAGGCGGCCCCGCGAGAATTTCTGGCTGTGTGTATCAAGATGCTCCGTGCTTTGACCGATTGTTTGCTCGTGAATGCTGACATTTCCAGGGTCATCATAGTTGTGTAAATGCGCTGGGGGCTCGTGCATCGACCCCTAGGGTGTAATGCGTGATCATTTTAATTATTTTTCAATTCATAACCATACGTTCTCAGGCAGACAGGTTTATTTCACAGAAGTTGACTGTACAGTTGCATAATTTTTGTTTAAAATCATACATTTGCATAATTTTGTTTAAAATCGCACAGTTCTGCGATAATGTCGGGTGATGGACACGCACTTATCAGTCTTTCATACGTGTCGCAGAAAGATTTTAGTCTGTTCTGCGAGAGTTTATTATGCACGTACTGTGCAGACATGTCAAGAAACATTTTGGTGTGTTCACCAGTCCATACGGGTGTTGGTGTGTAAGGTGATCGACCATCATCCTTCTGCTTCTTACTTACACGACGGCGCGATACCGCGCGTTTCTTTGGCGGTAATGCATCGGCTGAATTGGCAGCTGCTGCTTCCGCGTTGCTATTTGCAGATTCTGTAGCTTGACACAAACGTATATTCTTAAGCCTACTACTCTCAGTATTCCCGGGGTGCTCGGTTGGCGCGTCGTTTTCTTCACGATCTGCGACACACCCGTGTGAAAGAGGCTCCGTTCTCACCTCCGTTCTGTTCTCAAATCCATAATTGCGCTGTTGCAAAACTCGCGAATGACGCTCCTCCGTAACTAAAGAAAAGATACGTGGTGTAGTTAACCGCTAAGCGGGCGAGATATAGGAAGAGCTACATGCACCACTTTACTCTGATTCAACGCGATATTTGTAAAGCTACTAGCACCGATTATCTGTGAAACCGATGCATGATTGTTTGTATAAGTACACTATAGAGCGGCCTAGACATATATACTTACAAGTATCCCCCGGGTGCTGATCTACAGAGAATGCTGAATTAACAGACATCTCGCTGTTCGGCGCCGCCGTATGGGGCTGTTTTCTCCCTCAAACTGCAACCTCACGGGCGATACTTTAGCAGCTGTAAATAAAATATAAAATACATGAATGCGCACAACACATTCACAAAGCTAACTTGACACACGTAAATAAAATATATCTACTAGTTACCGCAGAAATTTTTATCTGCGTGTATAAGTACACTATAGAGCTGCGTAGACATATATGCTTACAAGTATGAGACGTGTAGTGTAGTTCAGAGATTGGTGAATTAAACGGTGTGGAGTTGCTCGGTCGTTGGCGTATGGGGCTGTTTTCTTTTTCAAGCTGCAGCCTCCTGCACGTTAGTTTAACATCTGTAAATAAAATATAACTATTAGTCGTCACAGAAATTATATCTACACGGGCCACACGCACAAAGCTAAATTCGCAAAGCTATCGTAACGCGCGTAAATAAAATATATCCACTAGTTATCGTTGGGGTCACAGGGTACAGAGGATACAAACACACATATCACCCGGGTTTCAAGGACCCGCTACCTTTTCTATTCCAGAGCCGTGTGCTTAGCGAATCACCCCATCTTTTAGGAGCGTTGGGTATCGCGCGAGTTAGAGGATTATAGTCCGGTTCTACGAACTCGACATCTGAATCCTGGGGACCCTCCACGATCTCAACATCGGAATCGCGATGCTCGAGCGGCTCAGTCGCCACAGGGTTTCCAACCGCCCAGTCCGCTTGGAGTCGATCTGTATCTGTATGAGAAAATGTTTATATTATTAAAACATGTCTAGCTAACGGCCCAGACAGCTAAAATAAAATTAACTGTATGGATTTTAGCGACAGTCTATATTAATTATTAATATTAATAGTAGGCGTTATAAATTTACAGACGAAGCAACGGCGAAACGTGCGTTGGGGCTGGCAGGTTACGGTCAGGACTTTTCTCCCACATGTAAGTTCAAATAGTACAATTCAACTATTCACTTTATTTTTGGCACTATCCCACATGTATTCAATCACTATTCAGAGCTGCTATTTATGCGCTCTATGATATACACGTGCACTGGTCCCTGTTTAAGGTTCCTTGACTATATTGTTATATATAATGTGGCCTAGTGTGTTACATAGTGAGGGGGAAAAAATTGTCCTTTCCTTTTAAGGCTGGTTTCACACATCCGTTTTTCCCCTTGCGGCGCCCCCGGCATTTTCCCGCAGCGCCGCATCTGAAAATCTGATGCGGCGCATGCGGCTTTTTTCGCATTGACATGCATTAGCGCCGCATGGCGCCGCATGTCAATGCGTTGCATGCGGTTTTGTCCGGATGCGGCGCAAATGTACATTGCGGCGGCCGGACAAAACGCTGCATGCAACGTTTTTTTTTTTTGCCGGATGGTTTCTTATCTCTCCAAGCATCAGAAACCATCCAGCAAAAAACCGCATTTTGGGCGCCGGAAGTGTGAAAGCTTTTCACATGCGGCGCTGCGGTAAAATGCCGGGGGCGCCGTTTAGGCGCCCGCCGGATGTGTGAAAGAGGCCTAACCTGGTATTGTGATACTCTGCATAATTCTTATTGTTAATATTTATCAATAAAATATTTTTGTATAAATAGCTCTGATTCTGGCCTCTTATCTGGGGAGGAATTTTTTTGTATGTTAAAAAGCTTGTACAGGTATGCTAAAAAGTTTGCACGCAATTTTTTGTTGAATGCTGATCAAAATCGTTGCATAGGTGTGGTCCTGTGCCAAAATAGGCCAGGACACGTCCCAACATGCCTGTCTTTTATATCTGATGGGGCTTAGCGTCTTTAAAAATAGGTCTGTGCTGCAAGAACGCTGCTCATCCCAGGCTATACAGCGGGTCATGTATGTAGCGCATACCGAGAACATTGGCAATCACCACGCCTTGAGTGGTTTGTGAAGCAACTCGCTCAATATTTTCTAGATGACTGTGCGTATGTTAACGGACAGCACATAGTTTTTGAATTTCAGGGTTGTTTTTTCCATGGCTGTCCCTCGTGCTATAATGAAAATGATGCAGATAAGGTCACAAAAAAGCGCTAGCTGCAGCGGTGCGGGTACACCATAAGTGTGCTGTGGGTGCATGAGTGTCGTGAAATGTTTAAAAATGATTCAGCGGATCACCACCATCTATGAGATATGGTATTTTCCAAACACCATCTGTTTGCCACCTACATTAAACTACACTATAGGAGCGAGCTGTAGAGGCCCGGGACTTGTCCGGGCGTGCCCGGACATGTCAGTTCCGAAATAACGAATTTGCTCTGAATTTGTCATCAAGTTGCGGGAATCGTGTTAGTAATCAAATTAATACATCTTGGTTCGCTACAGTATTCGTATGGTAACTATTAAAATAGCAGCTGAGAGCCAGAAACACAGCTATGCTAAAAAGTTTGTACCCGATTTTTGCTGGATGGTGGTCAAAATCGTTGCATAGGTGTGGTCCTGTGCCAAAATAGGCCAGGACACGTCCCGACATGCCTGTCTTTTATGTCTGAGGGGCATAGCATCTTTAAAAATAGGCCTGTGCTGCAAGAACGCTGCTCATCCCAGGCTATACAGCGGGTCATGTATGTAGCGCATACAGAGAACATTGGCATTCAGATAGGGATGGGCCTGTGCCAAAATAGGCCGAGACACGTCCCGACATGCCTGTCTTTTATATCTGAGGGGCATAGCATCTTTAAAAATAGCCCTGTGCAACAAGAACGCTACGCATCCCAGGCTATACAATTGATCATGTGTGTAGCTCATAGCGGGAACGTTGACATTCAGCATGCCTTGCAGGGGCGGAACTATAGTGGAAGCAGGGGAAGCAGCTGCCACAGGGCCCGGGCTAGAAGGGGGCCCGTCCCTGCTGCAGCTGCCCTGTGATTTAGGAGCAAAAAGGGGGGCCCGAGCACGCTGGCAAATGGATCCGCGCTCGGGCCCCCTCCCAACATTTTGTTCAGGCTTCTGACTCTGAACGCTGATGCATAACAACACTGTGTTGTTTTAAAGAGACACTACAGTGTTGTAAATGCAGACAGCGAACAGAAATGAGCACTGTAGCTTTAAGCTGCGGCCCAGTGCATTATGGTCCGTCTGTCACAGCGTGTGTGCATGTGGGGGCGGACAGCAGACGGCCAGGCAGACCACATGAAGCAGCAGGCTGACTGGACAAGCAGGTGGAAGCCCGGGCGAGCAGGGTGAGTACCGTGAGTCTCTCAACAGTGAGAAGAGGCTTGGCTGCTCAATGGTGACTGGGAGGGCAGGTGCAGGCAGGATCTAACAGGGCCCACATTCAACAGGGCCCAGGCCCCAGGCTGCAGTGCAGGGGGCCCACATTCAACAGGGCCCAGGCAGCAGGGGGCCCACATTCAACACAGGGCCCAGGTAGCAAGGGGCCCGCATTCCAACAGGGCCTCGGGCTCCTGGGCCCTGTTTGACGCAAGCCTCAAGTCACCACTAACCTCCCCCTGGGCCCTGTTGGGCACGGGACCTCAGTCACCAGTAGCCTCCCCCTGGCCCAGTAACAGCCTCATGGTTGCTACAAGTGACGAGTGACACCCTGATCTCTGCTACATGTGACAAGTAACAACCTCAGCTCTGCTACATGTAACAAGTAACAACCTCAGCTCTACTACATGTGACAAGTAGCAACCTCGGCTCTGCTACATGTGACAAGTAGCAACCTCAGCTCTGCTACATGTGACAAGTAGCAACCTCGGCTCTGCTACATGTGACAAGTAGCAACCTCAGCTCTGCTACATGTGACAAGTAACAACCTCAACTCTGCTACTTGTGACAAGTAGCAACCTCAGCTCTGCTATTTGTGACAAGTAACAACCTCAGCTCTGCTCATGTGACAAGTAACAACCTCAGCTCTGCTCATGTGACAAGTAGCAACCTCAGCTCTGCTACATGTGACAAGTAACCTCAGCTCTGCTACATGTGACAAGTAACCTCAGCTCTGCTACATGTGACAAGTAACAACCTCAGCTCTGCTACATTTGACAAGTAACAACGTCAGCTCTGCTACATGTGACAAGTAGCAACCTCGGCTCTGCTAGATGTGACAAGTAACAACCTCAGCTCTGCTACATGTGACAAGTAGCAACCTCAGCTCTGCTCATGTGACAAGTAACAACCTCAGCTCTGCTCATGTGACAAGTAACAACTTCAGCTCTGCTACATGTGACAAGTAGCAACCTCAGCTCTGCTACATGCGAGGAGTGACAGCCTCATCTCTGCTACATGCGCGGAGTGACAGCCTCAGCTTTGCTATACAAGTAGCAGAGCTGAGGCTGTCACTCCTCATATGTTGCAGAGATGAGGCTGTCACTCCTTACATGTAGTGTGTAGCCCTGGTGTGAAGGCACACACAGTACCCTGGAGGATGTGCGGAGAGGTAACAGTTTAATGCTTAATAACCATTCACTTCACCACACACTTGGACACACCCATAGGGTATGTAGTCAGTCAGTTTCCTGTCGTTGGACAGAGGAGTCAGTGAGTGTGCAGTCTGTGCAGGAGGAGAGGAGATCAGATTGCATGTCCTGTCAGAGCTCGGTGTGAGCTAAAGTCAGACAGACAGTTTGAAGAAAGAAGAGTTAGCAGCAGAAACTTCAGTCGCCTGTCCCAAGGACAGTGAAGTTCAGTCGACGTGCTCCTGAACTAGAAGAATACTGAGCATCTGTTAGCGAGCTCCAAGGAAGAAGCAAGAAGGGATTGACTTGCATTACCTTAGGAAGTGTGGAGTGCTTATGCTACAAGCGCGAACAGGGCGAAGGGCGCAGTGGAAGAAGTTATAGCAGTGCCTTAAGGATTGGACTATCCTGCACATTGTTCACCGGTCACTGGGGACCGAAGTGTCACTACAGCTTCAGGCGTAGTGGTAGAAAAACCAGAGTCTTACTGGACCTTAGGTCACAGAAAGCAGCCCTTGGAGTGTCGGTACGTAACTGGGGTCAGGGAGAGTGGGAACCTTGAGTCGATGCAGGACAACAGTAGGAACTCAGCTCTCTTAAAGGAAGGCTCCGACCACAAAACTGACCGGGCAGTACAGCTGAGGAGTTAGCTGGAGAATTCGGAGTGAACTTAGCTCTATGCTAGTTGGACTCATAATATTGGAAGTAAAGGAGGCCCCTAACCTGTTCAGCTGTTATCTCGAAGCACATCCTCCACCCGACCAGCCTCCCTGGGACCTGCCTAAACATCTGACAAGTAAAAGGTATGGAAAGACGCTGGATGGTGTGAGACTGATTTATTTATCTGCACCCGACATCATTAATACCATAGGCTTTGAGGGACCAGTCCCACCTGTGGGGGACCCGTCATCTAGCTGCCACAACATCCCCTCAGAGATCTACTGCAGCGCTGGTCTTAGTGATCAGACAACCACAGGTGGCGTCACGAACTGTTATCTACTAAATCCCCTGTAAATAAATACCCCTTTAACGCCTGACCGCCAGGGACACGGAACGAGCCACGCTACCAGTGACATTCCCCATAGAAATCTACAGGCTCTGCTCCGAGTATCCCATATCCCTGGTAACCCACAATTGTGGTGCGGGTCAATACAGTAGCAGAGCTGAGGCTGTCACTCCTCGAATGTAGCAGAGCTGAGGCTGTCCCTACTCACATGTAGCAGAGCTGAGGCTGTTCCTCCTCACATGTAGCAGAGCTGAGGCTGTCACTCCTCACATGTAGCAGAACTGAGTCTGTCACTCCTCACATGTAGCAGAGCTGAGGCTGTCACTCCTCACATGTAGCAGAGCTGAGCTGTCACTCTCACATGTAAGAGCTGAGCTGTCACTCCTCACATGTGTAATTGGTGAGGGCGTGGTGCAGAAGTACGGTATACAGAACAATCTTAGATTATTCTGTATACCGGACTGTTGTTCTACTGAATAAATCATCTGTTTTGAAAGCAATTTGCAGGCTGGATTACAAGTTTCTTCACACATTTACTCTGGAGAAAGCCTACCTTTGTCACTACCTCAGTTGCTTCCTGGGAGTTGGTTCCTTTCTGTTATTTCACTATCATTACTCCAAAAACCTCTAATTTTGGATAATAAAGGTATCTTTCTTAACACAACTTGGGTAGACCGGGATTGGCAACGCGCGCGAGGGGGGGGCCCCATTGTGAAGTTTGCTGTGGGGCCCTGCCGTTCCTAGTTACGCCCCTGATGCCTTGAGAGGGTTTGTGAAGCAACTCGCTCAATATTTTCTAGATGACTATGCGTGTGTTAACGGCCAGCACATAGTTTTTGAATTTCAGTATTGTTTTTTCCACGGCTGTCACGTGTCCAGGACTTGTCCAGGCATGCCTGGACATGCCTGGGCCAATATGTCTATCAGTATTAAACCATAAAAACTCCTCTGTACATGATCCTTAAGCAAAATAAAAATATAATGCAAAATAAATCTGTGAAGGAGCAAAAATGTTGAAAAATATGGTGTCTCACATGGACCCTATATGTCAGTTCACAATATGTCTATCAGTATTAAACCATAAAAACTCCTCTGTACATTATTGTGAAGGGGTTAAAAGAGGCTTCATGGTTGATATGATAAGCTGATCAGAATAGCTAGCATCATGAGAGATGCTATGGTTGACAGTGGTAGCGAACGCACAACTAATATTTGAAAAATATGGTGTCTCACATGGACCCTATATGGCGGTTCACAATATGTCTATCAGTATTAAACCGTAAAAAACGCCTCTGTACATGATCCTTAAGCAAAATAGAAAAATATAATGCAAAATAAATCTGTGAAGGAGCAAAAATGTTGAAAAATATGGTGTCTCACATGGACCCTATATGTCGGTTCACAATATGTCTATCAGTATTAGCAACTGAGAGTCAGAAACATTTGTCATGTGTAGAGTTGAGCGATACTTTCCGATATCCAAAAGTATCGGAATCGGAATGGTATCGCCGATACCATTAAAATATCGGCGATACCCGATACCGATACCGGAAATCCAATGTAAGTCTATGGGAACAAAATATCGCAACTAAAAAAAACCTCTTTCTTTCCTTGTAAACACTAAATATACACACATAGAATACATATATATATATATACATGTCATTGTGACATATATATATACATATATTTATAGTTTATATACTTCTACATAGTAAAATATCCTCTGATTCAATTGCCGGGTAAAGTCGGCTTTTGTGAAAAGACAGAAGCGCCCGACATGAAATGACACTTGGTGTACATAGGGTTAACCATGTCTTTTCATGTAGTTTGATATCTGATTTGCACAAACAATTACATCGCTATGTGTGCAAAATTTCACACCTGTAGGGGTTAATTAAAGGTGTAAATTCGTTGTAAAAAAAACAGACTTTTTTGCTACGAATTTACACCTTTAATTAACCCCTACAGGTGTGAAATTTTGCACACTTAAGGTACTGCCACACTAAGCTATCCCGCTAGCGATCTCGTTAGCGTTGCATACTAATGAGATCGCTAGCGGGATTGTTTCTATATCGCTAAATGCGGCCACATTTAGCGATATAGTTAACGACGCTATCGCCGTTAGCGATCTTCTTAACGACTTTAGCGGTACAAAAGTACCGCTAAATCGCTAAGAAAAGGTGCCACACTAGCGATATATACTTACCCAGCGGGAGCGCCAGCGATGAAATAGGGTCCGGAACGATTCCAGCGACGAGCGAGATCACAGCAGGAAGCTCGTCGCTGGAAGCTGCCGCACTGAACAATATCGCTAACGGGATCGCTAAATAGTGACGTTTTTTAGCGATCCCGTTAGCGATATTGTTTAGTGTGGCATACACTCATGTAATTGTTTATGCAAATCAGATATCAAACTACATGAAAAGACATGGTTAACTCTATGTAAACCAAGTGTCATTTCATGTCGGGTTCTGCATTTTCACAAAAGCCGGCAATTGAATTAGCGGCTATTATACTATGTAGAAGTGTATGAACTATAAATATAAATATATATATATATATATATATATATATATATATGTGTCACAAATTCAATGACATGTATATATATATATGAGGTGTAAAATTGCTGAAAAAAAATGCGTGGGCTCCCGCCCTATTTTCGCAACCAGACAGACAAAGCCAGTGAGTGGGGGCAGATAATAATAGCCCAGAGAGGGACCATTATTTTTGGCCCCCCCCGGCTACTAACATCTGCCCCCAGACACCCCAGAAAGGGCAAATCTCTAATTAGATTTGCCCTTTCTGGCACTTTGCCCGTCTATTCCCATTGCCCTGTAGCGGTGGCGAATGGGTTAATAAGGGGTTAAAATGACCTTGCAATTGAAAGGTCACTTTAAGCCAGGTTAATAATTGAGAGCTGTCAATTAGACAACTATCAATTATTAATCCTATTGTATGAAAGAAAAATCAAACACACACACTTTAATAAAAAAGAAGTTTAATGAAATAATCACACAGTTTTTGACCATATTTTATTTACCTGCTAAAACCATTTCCTGTAATAAAAATAAAATAATAAAGCAAAATTATTCTTACCTATCCCATGCACAGTCAGGTCCCACGGTGTAATCCTTCAGAAAGGGTTAATGTTTACTGCAGGGACCGCAGCTAATGCTGCAGCCTCACAGTAAACCCCCAAATGAATGAGTTCCTCTCCTGGCTGACAGGAGAGGAAGTGGAAAGCTTAATTGATTGCTTTCCACTTTCACTTCAGGTCAGCCAGGGACACCATCAGTGACGTCAGAGGGAACTGATTAACAAAAATAGGGGTTCCCTTCGAAAAAAAAATGGCGTGGGGTCCCCCCTATTTTTGTTAACCAGCCAGATGAAGCAGACCGCTGAGGCCTGGATTTTCAGGCTGTTAAGGAGCCAAGATCCATGGACCTTGCCAGCCTGATAATACCAGGCCACAGCAGTCTGCATATCTTGGCTGATTAACAAAAATAGGGGATCCCCTCGAAAAAAATTGGCGTGGGGTCCCCCCTATTTTTGTTAACCAGCCAGATGAAGCAGACCGCTGAGGCCTGGATTTTCAGGCTGTTAAGGAGCCAAGATCCATGGACCTTGCCAGCCTGATAATACCAGGCCACAGCAGTCTGCATATCTTGGCTGATTAACAAAAATAGGGGATCCCCTCGAAAAAAATTGGCGTGGGGTCCCCCCTATTTTTGTTAACCAGCCAGATGAAGCAGACCGCTGAGGCCTGGTTTTTCAGGCTGGTAAGGATCCAATATCCATGGACCTTGCAAGCCTGATAATACCAGGCCACAGCAGTCTGCTTAGCTTGGCTGGTTAACAAAAATAGGGGATCCCCTCGAAAAAAAAACGGCGTAGGGGTCCCCTATTTTTGTTAACCAGCCAAGTAAAATGCAGACTGCTGCGGCCTGGTATTAAAAGACTGTCAAGGCCCATGGATTTTGGCCCTCAACAGCCTGATAATACCAGGCTACACCAGCCCCACATTTGGCGCATCAAAAGATGTGCCAATTGTGGCACTTTACCCGGCTCTTCCTACTGCCCTGTAGCGGTGGCAAGTGGGGTAATAAGGGGTTAATGTCACCGTTGATTGCACGGTGACAATAAGCCCGGTTAATAATGGATCGGTGTCAATAAGACACCGATCCATTATTAATCCCAAAGTTATTAAATGTATAAAAAAAAGACAAAGCAAGAAAAAAGTCTTTTAATGAAATAAAAGAGACAACACAGTTTTCATTAATTTTATTATACACTCATTCCTGCGACGCCATCGATCTGTAAAAAAAGAAAAAAAACAAACCAACAGTATACCACCTGTCCGACGCAGTCCATAGTAACGACAGTCCCACGACGATCCAGCTCTGCTACATCGCAATGACAGGCAGAGCCTGTCATCCCGACGCAGCACAGCTGATTACCTGCTTCCCCGGCGGTGACATCATCGGA
This sequence comes from Oophaga sylvatica, assembly GCA_033576555.1. NCBI lineage: Eukaryota > Metazoa > Chordata > Amphibia > Anura > Dendrobatidae > Oophaga > Oophaga sylvatica. The sequence goes on along the minus strand of JARQOD010000001.1, from coordinate 978,114,867 downwards.
CTGACTGCTTTACGGCCGGGATTACCCAGCAGTCACTGCAGTTATTGCGAGAAACTGCATGTGACCGCCGGGGAAAGATGATGGCGGCCATGAAGCAGTCCAGGACGTGACCGCCGGAGATCTTCTGCCAGGTAAGTGCCGCTGACTCCTGACAGACCCGACCGACGGACACTGACAGTGACAGTGACAATCCCGATTCCGGTATCCGATATGACGAAAATATCGGAACTCGGAATCGGAATTCCGATACAGCCAATATCGGCCGATACCCGATATTTGCAGTATCGGAATGCTCAACCCTAGTCATGTGCCAAAATATTACCATCAACTGTTCACATATGCTTTGTGACGGAAGACTTACAAATAGTTTTGAAGAACCGCTTGGTTGTATTGTGATGTTAGACAAGAGGAAAAGTAGCAGTGAGGGCTTGTAGTCAGGTTAGCACTGCAAGAGGGCTCTCCCCACTATGTACTCCCTGTCAGTAAACTTTGGAAACATATATTTTCCGTATCATCTTTGTACATAAATAGTATACACTAAGTAATGTCCCCATCCTATGCCTGTATTCTCACATGAAACAGTTAAAAATAGTCCCAAAATAACGAATTTGTTGTGAATTTGTTATCAAGTTGCCGTAATCGTGTTAGTAATCAATTTAATACACATTGATTCGCTACAATATTCGTATGGTAACTAATAAAATAGCAACTGAGAGTCAGAAACATTTGTCATGTGCCAAAATATTACCATCAACTGTTCACATGTGCTTTGTGCTGGAAGACTTACAAATAGTTTTGAAGAACCACCTGGCTGTATTGTGATGTTAGACAAGAGGAAAAGTAGCAGTGAGGGTCACCTGTTAATAAGTTAGCTATCTCTAACAATCCCTGCCAAGATTCTTCTTAGTATACAGTGAATTGCAGAGCTCACAAAAGTGCTTAGCACCGAGGGCTCCCCCCACTATGTACTCCCTGTCAGTAAACTTTGGAAACATATATTTTCCGTATCATCTTTGTACATAAATAGTATACAATAAGTAATGGCCCCATCCTATGCCTGTATTCTCACATGAAACAGTTAAAAATAGTCCCAAAATAACGAATTTGTTGTGAATTTGTTATCAAGTTGCCGTAATCGTGACAAAATAACGAATCTGTTGTGAATTTGTTATCAAGTTGCCGTAATCGTGTTAGTAATCAATTTAATACACATTGATTCGCTACAATATTTGTATGGTAACTAATAAAATAGCAACTGAGAGTCAGAAACATTTGTCATGTGCCAAAATATTACCATCAACTGTTCACATGTGCTTTGTGCCGGAAGATTTACAAATAGTTTTGAAGAACCACCTGGTTGTATTGTGATGTTAGACAAGAGGAAAAGTAGCAGTGAGGGTCACCTGTTAATAAGTTAGCTATCTCTAACAATCCCTGCCAAGATTCTTTTTAGTATACAATGAATTGCAGAGCTCATAAAAGTGCTTAGCACCGAGGGCTCCCCCCACTATATACTCCCTGTCAGTAAACTTTGGAAACATATATTTTCCGTATCATCTTTGTACATAAATAGTATACAATAAGTAATGGCCCCATCCTATGCCTGTATTCTCACATGAAACAGTTAAAAATAGTCCCAAAATAACGAATACTCCTTGCATTTGCCTATTTTTCTGCATGCTGTATATCCCACTCTTTGGATTTTTATCCATGATAATGTATTTTAGACCTTAATAAAATTTGTATTTTATAGTGCAAAAGCTTCCTTTTTCTTTTTTGAATTTATTTTAATTACAGTCTAGCATGTCACAATAGCATCGACCTTCACTCATTCTCTCAATTGTCCTGTTTACATGCATTTACTGGGTCCTTAAAAGTTTCTCTCCACAATGACAATTCATGTCAACAATGCCAGTAGATAGAAAAAAATGGTCATGTCAACACTGCTGCTAATAGAGTGATCTCTGTACATACCTCTACCTGGTAATAAGTGATCTATCTCTAACAAGCAGTGCTAGAAATCACCTTTACATACATTTAGGTCACGGCCGGACATGCATTCCCTGTGTCAGATCTACTAAAAGTTACATCTCCAAAATACATTTACTGTTTTTACATCCATATAAAACAAGTCTTTTATACTGGATGATACTATAGAATAATATCCTTTTAGTCTGTACAATAAGTTTCCAGCAAGTGAACGCAGACACTCACATAGGGATTTAATGGCAGGCTAGAAAAAAGACTATCTTTTACATACATTTACTGGGCTCTTTTATACAGATCCTGCTAGAAATGAGTAAAACTTCTTATATATTTACTGATGTCCTTAAAAGTTTCTCCCCTCTTTAATACACTAAAAAATCCTTATATACAGAAGTCTGTATTTCACTAAAACTCCTTATACATTTACTGATGTAGTTAAAAGCTTCTCTCTGAGACTTATAAAATCAAGATTCCATCTTTAATACACTAATACTCCACAGACTAATCTAATCCACTGAATAATATATAAATAGAGACAAATAAATTCATGAATCACTTTGATTGAAATTCACAGATTCAGCAGACCTGATTCCCCAGCCAGATCAAATCCCAGGGAGACGGATTAAATGATAGGGGGCGTGTCGACCTGTCAGATTGAGTTTGACGAATACTGGTGCCCCTATACTACTCCCATTAATAAATGTAAATTTCTTTCCCTTTTTAGGAAACTGGGTGTATTCTTTGTGGGTGCGGCTGTGTTTTGATTGGTCAGCATCACAGGAGAAGAAACAAAACGCCCACACGGAAATTCTGTGGTACACGCCCAGTTAGTAAAAGGTAAAAATTGCACCTTTATTTCCAAGGGGAATAACTTTAGAACAGAGGGACACAGAAGAAAAATAAAAACTGTTCCAGAATCAGTGTAGTGGCAGCAACTGGAAAAGGTACTCAGTATAAATTAAAATAAAAATCAATTAAAGGTCCTCTTTAATCCCTTACCTGGTTTGCCCCCCCTAGTGGTAAATACAGTGTGCTAGAATTTTATCATTTAAAGATTCCTTGTCCTTTCTCCTGGCATGTCCTGTAGTAAATACTCATCTCATCAATGCTAGAACATGTTTT
>JARQOD010000001.1:977920908-978111659 GCA_033576555.1 Oophaga sylvatica | reverse complement strand
TTACACAGCAATGTATTTTTTTGGGGACATTATGTGCACTGGGGGAATAATAAATTAGTGGTGGGCCCTGAACACCCCTGAATGCTACGATTGGGGGAAAATTTATTACTGGCACCGGGGGAATGGGGTGCAACAATTTCATTTCACCCAGGACATAGATGAAGGTGAAGAAAGCTTTATTAAAAACCCCCAAATAGGTCACCTTGTTTTGGTGGTGTTTTGTTTTTTGATCAATATAGTTTAAACTAAGCCTAAGTTTTTTGACATGCACTTTCTATTTCCCTATTTACTTCCCTTTGTTCAGTTTTGTTTTTTTTGGGTTTTTTTTCTTGGCTTTGTCGGTGAAATGGCCACAGTTTAAAACGTGCTTTAACTTGCAGTTTACCAGTTACAGGACGTGTAAAGTTTGGACCCCTGGTAAAAATTTACTGTTTTGTGAACTTTAAGATTTAAAGATGAAGTGATTTCTAAGGAACAAAAGTTAAAGACGAAATTTCCTTTGTATTTTTTGAAAAAAAAAAAAAATTTTATCTTTTTACTTTTTTAAAAAATTACAAAATGGAAAAGGGGTGATGCAAAAGTTTGGGGAAAACCTGAAAGGTTGCCCCCTAGTAGACCCCCTTTCTAAGTATCACAGTTGAAAATTTTTTTGTAGCCAGACGGAGTTTTTAAATTCTTGTTTGGGGATTTTTCCTTCTTCTTGGGGAATTTTTCCCCTTTCTGTGGATCCTGGGTTGTCTTGCAGCCTGGTATTTTGAGTCTAGCACAGATTTTAAATGATGTTAGATCGGGGATTGAGGGCCAGGGTAAACCTTCAGCTTGATTTTTGAGGTCATCCATTTTGATTTTTTGATTGTGTTTAGGATCATTATCCTTTGTGAAGTACCCTTTTTCCCTTCAGCTCTTTTTTCAGATGTTTTATGTTTGCGTCAAAAATTTTGAATTTATTGAATCATTCTTCCCCTTTCCTGTGAAAAGTTCCTGTGCCCTTGGGTGAAAAAACCCCCGATCTGATTGATCCCCCCCGCTTAATAAATTTGGGGATGTTTTTTTCTGATATTCTGTGCCTTTTTTTCTCCCCAATTTTTCACACCCCGTCCAAACCTCTGCGGGGGCCCGTGGGACCCCGTTGTGCGGCTTCTGCCTCCCGCCAAGCTCTGTACTTCCCCTCCCCTGTTCCTGGGGCGTGCCGAAGGCCCGGGGAGAGTGTTAGGTCGGCACAGTCCCGGTTCTTAAAGAGACAGGCTATTTTTAAAAAAAAGTCTTTAACAATGGGGTGGTATGATTACTATTTCTTGCCCTCCACCAAGGGGGGGCCACAGGGCAACAAGTATCTACTGTTGCTACGTAGCTTCGGTTCCGCTGTGTTTTTGCCTGTGGTTTTGCAGTGTTCTCCTTTTGCTTCGCTTACATGTTGTTCCGAGACATAGTTACCCGTTACCGGTGTCCCGGAAACATCTGTCGGTTAATGCCAGCCCCGTTCCCTTCCGCCCCCTAGCCCTTTTCCCAAACCCGGGGGCAACCCCGGTTCCGTTTACCCCGGGACGGGACTCGCCAGTCAATTCAAGCCATTTAGTAAATTTTTAACCCTAAACCCGGTTCCTCCCGTGTTTCACCGCTTTATGCTTTAATAGTCCTCTGGTTGTACTGTTAATTTTTGGCTGTTAATGGTTCATGAGAATTACAGGACACATGTTCTTACACTATGGCGGGTCCAAACATGAAACAATTGTTCCAACCCCTTTTGTGTTCCCCTTTTTCCTCATGATTGTAAGTTTGTGAGCGGGGCCCTCACCCTCTTGTTTTTTTTTTGATCTGGTTTATTTTTAGCTGTTTTTTTTTTGTCTGTAAAAGTCCCCTCTTAATGTAAAGTGCTGTGGAATATGTGGCGCTATGAAATAAAAATTATTTTTCATATTTTTTAAATTGTTTCCCCATTGGCCCCACTGGGTCAGCTCCCACGGTCGGGGTCAAACTGGGGGTAGCACCGTGTCCCCAGACATTTCATTTGCCCCTTTTTTGAGGGGTTTTTACGGGTGTTGGGGTCACTTATCGCGCCCCCTTGGGGCCCCCCCGGCCCGTGGCCCCTTTTTTCCCAAAAACAATAAAAAATGAATGTGAGCTTCCCCACCTTTGCTTGTGTCTTTGTGTGCTTGCCCGAAGATCGTCGGGTTGAACATTTTGACTTCTCCAGCTGAGTGTTTTCTTTGTGTTTGGCAGCTGGGGAGTTTTTCTGTCTGTGCTCGGTTTGGGATGGGTGCAGTTTTCCCGGTTTGCAATTGATTATTTGTTGATGGTTTTCCTTTTAAATTCTGGTTGTTGTTTTGGGGAGTTGCCATGAAAACTTATGCAGACCACGATGGAAGAATCTGATAGACTTTGTTGTGAGCCCCTTATTTGTTTTTGCTAAAATTTGGTTAGGTTTTTTTCCCAGACCTTTTGTTCCTTTGGTGTTTGAGTGTGTATGAAAAGGGTTTTTCCCGTCTGTCTTATTGTTAATTGTTTTTTTTGCTGGTTTTTCCCCCATTCCCTTTGGTGGGTATCGGTCCTTTTGGGGACTGATTCGGGTTTCGGGTCGTTGGGCGGGTTGGTTTGGAGATTTGGGGCCTCTAAACCATTTCGTACCCCCAAGGTGGGGTTAGTTAGGACCCCGTTTAGGGTCGGTTAGACCCCGGTCACCTCTTTCCTGTTTCAGCTTTTTAAAGTCCTAAAAGTTTAAACCCCTGAGTTCAGAAGTATCGTGTAAGGTAAATTCTATTCTATATTACATGCTGTTGTTGCTTACTGTTGTTGTTAGGTGTTGTTCCTGTTTTTAAGTTTCTGACTTTGTTTTCATATATTAGCGCGTGCATTTTCAGGGCCCTAAAAAAATTTTCCCCAGTTACCATGGACCCGTAGCCGCGGGCTTGCGTTGCAGGGATTTCCATGGAGCTGAGGACATTAAGTCCAAATTTTTTGTCTCCCGGGAGCAAACGAGTTGACCAAATTTGCCTCCCGGACGGTTCATGGTGGGCGAGAAAATTTTTCCCCTTCGGGGGCTGTAAATTTGTATTTTCGGTTGGGCCCCTCGATCATCAGGGGGAGGAGCAGAGAGGGGAATTTTTTTCCCTTTGAAGGGGCCCCCAAATTGGCTTTTTCCCCTTCTGGGATCCGGGTTTTATGTCTGTAGATAATTTTTTTTCCCCTGGGTTTGGTATATGATGACCAGTCGGGTCCTTTGCTGAGACTAAATACGTAGATACGCAGGGGATCGTCCGGGGGTTTTGTTCGGTTTTCGTAGATGGGCCCTTACTCAGGGGAATGCCCAGTTTTGGGACCCGTTTGTAGGGCTTTCTGATAAATTAAAAAGACTTTTTGGCTCATTTTGAGCTCTCCTTCTTGGGGCTGTTGGCCTTGCTTCCGTATGTTAGGGGTTCGGGAGGGGGGTGAGGTAACCCCCTCCCGTTGTTTTCATCCACAAAATCCCTTTGTTGGGTTCCCCTTGTTGTTGGGATGGCTAGCAGTTGGGGGGACATCTTTTCTTTGGAGGGGTTTGGCGGTCCCCGCGGGACTAAAAGAGTTTTTCTGCGGGAAAGAGGGACATTTTTTTGGGAAAATGTCCTCCGTCCTTGTTGAGAAAAGGCCCGGGAAAAATTGTTAACCAGGTCGTGTGGGGGACGACAAACCCGGGATTGTATTTCATCCGCCAGTTCTTCTCAGTTCCTTGTCCCCCGGAGGTGGTGTTGGTCGAGAGTGGGAAAATTGTTTTTCTTTTTGTAGTGGGTTCGGGGGGTTAGCCCCTTTGTAGGTAGGATGCATTGGGTTTGGTCAACCGACCCCATTTCTCCATTTTGGGCCCGGCCTTCCCCCCAAGGGCTTTGTTCTGGGTTTAAAAATTGACCTTGGGGGGGAAACTAGGAAAAATTTTTCTTGTTATGGTTGGGGGCTACCCACTCCCATTTTGTTGGGATTTTGGGTTTTAAAAAACTGGTTTTGGCAGTAGGAAATAAGGGGGTGGTTTTGAAAAGAAATAAAACAGTTCGGGGGGTTATTTAAAAATTTTTGGGGTTTTGGGGGGGTGTTTTTCGGGGGGGGTTTTGGGTTGCCCCCATCGGGAGGTGATAAACTTTCCCCCCGTTAGTTTTTTGTAGTTGGGAATTTTTTTTTGGAAAGGGGGAATTAAAAAAATTTTTTTCGAAAGTTGGAAAGGGATTTAACCCTTACTTTGAGGCGGGGTTTTTGTGGGAAAGATGGGGGGGGGAGCCCTTGTTGGGTTTTCGCGTTTTTGGATTTTGTTGGGTGTTTTTTTTGTTTTTTGTTGGGGCCGGTTTTTTTTGGCCGGGGGGGGTTTTGGGGGGGGGGGGGGGGGGGGGCGGGGGGTTAAAAAGGGGGGGAATTGAAATGTTGTTTTTGGCTGACTGAAAGGCCCCTTTTGAAGCCCGGGGGCCCGGGGGGGGTTTGGGTTTTTTAGGGCTTTTTTTAGGTTTGGCCCGGGTGGGGGCGGGGAGATTTTGGGAAAAAAAGCCAGGGGGGAGGGTTTTTGAAAGGCTTTGGGGTTTTTTTGGGGTGGTTTTGTAGGTGGGGAGGCCCGGTTTTTTGGGGGGGGGGTTTTGGGGGCGGTTTTTTGGGGGGGCAAACCCGGAAAATTTTTGTTTTTGGGGGGGGTCAAAATTTCCCGCTGGGGGAAAAGGGGCGGTTTTTTGGTGGCGTTGGCCCCCTTTTCCCTTTTTGGTGTTTTGGGCCCCGTTCCCCGGTTTTGGTTTTGTGGGGTGGTGGCTGCTGGGGGGGGGCTTTTGTCCCGGGCCTTTGGGAAAGGTGGGGGTTTTTTTTGGTGCCCGGGGGGGTTTTGGGGGGGGTTTGGGGGGGTTTGGGTTTGGGGGGGGGGGGGGGGGGGGGCGTCCCCGGTTTTTTTGCAAAAAAGGTTTTGGAACCCGGCCGTTGGGGGTGGGCGGTTTTTGGTTTTATTTTTTCGAAGGGGGTCGGGGAGGGCCTTGGCGCCGGGGGGGGGGGGGGGACCCGGTTTTTGGGGGGGGGGGTGGGATTTTTGGTTGGGGGGGGGGTTGGGGGGGGGGCGGGTAGGGAGGGGGGCCTTGTTGGCGGGGTTTTGGGTTTTCGTTGGGCTAGGGGGATTGCAGATCTTGCGAGACAATAAACTATACGCCAAATGGAGAAGTGTGTATTTGCCGTACAGGAACTTCAGTTTTGGGTTTTATGGTGTCAGCTCCGGTTTCCGTATGGACCTGAAAAGGTGAGAGCAGTGCTTGAATGGGATCAGCCAGGGGATCTTAAGGCTCTGCAGCGTTTTTTGGGGTTTTGCTAACTACTACCGGAAATTTATTTGTAATTTCTCATCTGTCGTCAAACCTCTCACTGACATGACAAGAAAAGGGACGGATTTTTCTAAATGGTCGGACAAAGCTTGCCAAGCCTTTTCCTCTTTGAAGAAATGTTTTGCTTCGGCACCCGTTCTCATCAACCAGATGCATCTCAGCCGTTCATTGTGGAGGTGGATGCGTCTGACGTAGGGGTGGGTTGCTATATTGTCCCAGGGTCCGTCCCCTGTAAATGGCATCCGTGCGCTTTCTTTTCTAAGAAATTGTCGTCCGCCGAAAGGAATTATGATATCGGCAATAGGGAACTTTTGGCCATTAAGTTAGCTTTTGAAGAATGGCGTCACTTTTTGGAGGGGCAGTCCACCCGGTTACCGTTATTACTGATCACAAGAACCTGTTGTATTTGGAATCCGCTAAGCATCTGAATTCCAGACAAGCTCGATGGTCGTTGTTTTTTACCAGGTTTAATTTTGTCGTCACTTATCGCCCGGGGTCTAAGAATGTAAAGGCTGATGCCTTGTCTCGCAGTTTCCCAGGGGCCGGGAAAACGGATGACCCGAGTCCTATCCTTCAGGAGGGGGTGGTAGTGTCGGCTGTATTTTCTGAGCTTGAGGAGGAGGTGTTAGAGGCTCAGGGGGACGCCCCTGCAGGACCTCCAGGGAGACTGTTTGTCCCAAATCTGTTGAGACAAAAGGTTATTGAGGCACATCATAATTCTGCTCTAGCAGGACATCCAGGGAGTAAGGCTACTTTAGATCTCCTTTCTCGCCGGTTTTGGTGGCCTAATGCTAATAAAGATGTTATAACTTTTGTCGCATCATGTGGGGTGTGTGCTCGCTCTAAAACCCCTCATACCCGTCCGTCTGGGACCCTTTTACCCTTGAAACTTCCGGAGCGTCCATGGACTCATTTATCTATGGACTTCATTACGGACCTTCCTCCGTCGTCAGGGAATACTGTCATACTGGTGGTTGTTGACAGGTTCAGTAAGATGGCACATTTCGTTGCTCTTCCTGCACTCCCTAATGCTAAAACTCTGACGCAGGTGTTCATTAGGGAGATCGTTAGACTTCATGGGTTGCCTTCTGATGTGGTGTCAGATAGGGGGTCTCAGTTTGTGTCCAAATTTTGGAGGGCATTTTGTTTACGTCGGGGGATGCAATTGTCATTTTCCTCGGCTTTTCATCCGCAGACCAATGGTCAGACAGAGCGTCTGAATCAGAGCTTAGAGACATATCTCCGGTGTTTTGTCTCAGAGAACCAAGAGGACTGGTCTTCTTTCTTGCCTCTGGCAGAGTTCGCTCTTAACAACAGGCGGAGCGAGTCCACTGGTAAGTCCCCGTTTTTTGGGGCATATGGTTTCCATCCCCAGTTTTGTACTTTCAATGGGGGGGGCCCTTCTGGGGTTCCTGAGGAGGAGCGTTTCTCGTCGTCACTTGCTTCTGTGTGGAGAGGTGTATTGAATAATCTGAGTGCGATGGGGAACCGTTACAAACGTATGGCTGATAGGAGGAGAGTTTCTGGTCCAGATCTGAATGTGAACGATCTGGTATGGTTGTCTACCAGGAATATAAAACTTAAAGTGCCCTCCTGGAAACTGGGTCCCAGATTCATCGGGCCGTACAGGATCAGTTCCATAATTAATCCTGTGGCATTTCGTCTGGACCTCCCTCCTACGTTTAAAATTCATAATGTGTTCCACAAGTCATTACTTAAAAGGTATGTGGCACCAGTCATACCGTCACCTCTACCTCCTCCTCCTGTGTTGGTCAATGGTAACTTGGAATTTCAAGTATCAAAGATCATTGACTCACGTCTGAATCGCCGGTCCCTTCAGTACTTGGTGCATTGGAAGGGGTATGGTCCAGAGGAGAGGACGTGGGTCCCTGCGTCTGATGTTAACGCAGATCGTTTGGTTCGGACCTTCCACAGAACTCACCCGGGCAGGCCTGGCCCTGAGGGTCCGGAGGCCCCTCGTAGAAGGGGGGGTACTGTCATGTGTGCATTGCCACGAAGATCGTCGCGGTTGCACATTTTGACTTCTCACAGCTGAGCTGCTGTTTCTTTGTGTTTGGCAGCTAGGGAGTTAATTCTGTCTGTGCTCGGTTCTGGGACTGGGTGCAGTTTCTCCCGGCTGCAATTGATTATTTGTTGATTGGTTTCCTTTAAATTCCTGGTTGTCTGCTTGGGGAGTTGCCAGTGAAACCTTCATGCAGACCACAGATAGGAATGAATCTGTATAGACTTTAGTTGTGAGCTCCTTAGTTGTTTTAAGCTCAACTTGGTTAGAGTTTATTTCCCAGACCATTTATGTTCCTTTGGTGTTTGAGTGTGTATGCAAGCGAGTGTTATCCTGTCTGTCTTATATGTCTAATCTGTGTATTTAGCTGAGATCTGCCCATATCCCTTTGGTGGTAGTCAGGATCCTTCTTAGGACTGATTACAGGGTTCAGGGTCTGATAGGAGACAGGGTTAGGTTGGAGACTTGGACCTCTGAACCATTATCAGTACCTCCAAGGTGAGGGATTAGTTAGGACCCCAGTTTAGGGTCCGGTTAGATCCCGGTCCACCTCTTTCCTGTTTCAGCTCATCAAGTCCTCAAGATTAATCCTGAGTTCAGCAGATATCGTGTCAGGTAAATCTATTCTATACTTACATGCTGATGTTGCTATACTAGTTGTTGTATAGAGTGTTGTTCCTGTATTAATAGTTTACTGACATTGTATACATATCATTAGACAGCGTGACATTCCGCTTCCATTCGTTACACACACATAACTTTGATCATTTTGACCAAAGAGTTCTATTTTATCCTTATATTTTAAATACTTCTGAGGCTGAATTTTATGTTGAAGATGCAGGAGAGGTTTTCTTCTGATGACTCTTCCATGAAGGTCACATTTGTGCAGGTGTCTCTGGACAATGAACAGTGTACCACAACTCCAGAGTTTGCTAAATCTTTTTGAAGGTCTTTTGCAGTCAAGCGGGGGTTCTGATTTGCCTTTCTAACAATCCTAAGAGCAGCCCTCATTGAAAGTTTGCTTGGTCTTCCAGACTTTATCTTGACCTCCACTGTTCCTATTAACTGCCATTTCTTAATTACATTTTGAACTGAGGAAAGGGCAACTCAGAAATGCTTTGCCATCTTCTTATAGCCTTCTCCTGCTTTGTAGTCCTCCTCCATTTTCATTTTCTGAGAGCTAGGCAGCTGCTTAGAAGAACCCATGGCTGCTGTTTTTTGGCACAAGGTTAGAGGAGGCTGGGTTTTTATAAAGCTGGGAAATTGCATCACCTGGCCTTTCCTAACGATGGTAGTGAACAAGCCATAACCCTAACAGGCTAATTAAGGTCTGAAACCTTGTTCAAAGTTATCTGAGCACACGAATCACTAAGAGTGCTCAAACTTTTGCATCAGTCCATTTTCCGTTTTGTTTTTTTAAAATGTAAAAAATGACAAGATTTTTTGTGCCTAAAATACAAAAGAAATGTGTCATCTATAACTTTAACCCTTTTTTAGATCATTTGATCTTCAACTTACTTAACTGTTCACTATAACAGTAATTTTGAGCAGGGGTGCCAAAACTTTTACATACCACTGTTTAGTCCAGCTCTGTTTTTTTTTTTTTCTATAAGAGTCCCAAAATCAGAGATTCACTAAAGGGTCCGCCGATAGCTAATAATGGGAAGAGTTTGTAAGCAAAATGTCGAGTCCTCCAAAGCAATCGAAATGGGGTGAAGAAAGGGGGCGCATTTATTAGGTCTTTTCTCAAGAGGCGTGCATCATTTGCATCTATAATTTTTTTTCTTGTCTTTTTTCCGTTGAATACTTTGGTATCTGATTCATCAAAATGTTTCACAATATTTGATGAATTTTGTGCAAATGCAAAATTGCTTTTTTTTAGTGAAATAAGTTTTAAGTCTGCTGCTGTGAGAAAATAAACAGATTTCTTAATCCAATAGGGTAGTGGGGTAACAACTGAGCAAAAATGGAGCAACATTACGAAAAATATCAAACAATGAATTAGGCTAAAACATCTGGATAATAAAAACCACCGTATTTTCGGTCTGGGTGAACTCCCGCTTTTCTGGATGAAACTCTGATCTATTTGTTATACGACACTCATACCCATTATAGTCTTTGTGGCTGTTCCAATGTGGTTTTTTTTGTTGACTGAGTGTCTGAAAAATGTCTATTTTTTGACCCAAGTTCGGTCTCATGTAGGCGTCAGTGATTTTCTTGCATGGGAAAAACAGTCCGAGTTTCATCAGCAAATATTTTTATCAGAGTTTAGTCATCGTGTCAGGCTTTACCCTCAGTTTGGTCCGAGTTTCATCAGTAAATATTTTTATCAGAGTTTAGCCATCGTGTCAGGCTTTACCCTCAGTTTGGTCCGAGTTTCATCAGTAAATATTTTTATCAGAGTTTAGCCATCGTGTCAGGCTTTACCCTCAGTTTGGTCCGAGTTTCATCAGTAAATATTTTTATCAGAGTTTAGCCATCGTGTCAGGCTTTACCCTCAGTTTGGTCCGAAGTTCATTCGTTTTTCTCGGATGCGAAACAAGCAAAAAACATTGCCGAGACATGGCCGGTATTGGTCCGAGTCTCGTATCAAAATCAGAAATGGGTCCAAAAAAAACAAAAAATCGAATGCCTTCCATGTGCTGTCCATTTTTTACTGACCTACAGCTGGGAAAAGATAAACTTTTTTTTTCTTATCCGAGAGAAACTATGACCAAACGTGGATGAAACTCTGATGACACTTTATTGAAAATCAAATGGAACGCTGATCAAAATCACTGATGAAACCGGGATCGTTTTTATCGTACGTGAAAAAAAACATATGTCTGTATGAGCCATCGCAGATCAAAATCATAAGCGTACATTCCAGTGACTTTCTAGAATAATCTATCCTGTGTGTACATGAAAAATAGCACTATCTTTTGCAATTATGAAACCTGTATCCTGCATTTTCATAAGTTTCCCCCTCTATTTCAGACTCCTCTCATTTTCAGTTGTCTCTGAGCTAGTGGGTGGAAACTAGCTGCTATGATGCCTGCCATACACAGAGCACACAGACATGAGGGATTCATGCTCTCCTGTCTCGATGTACAAGATGTTCAGAAGGAAGAAGCAGCTGCATGGAGGATATTATCCACAGTACTAATCAGTGTAGATGTGAATCCAGCTCTGGGGTGAGATAAAAGATTTGTTAGAAAGTTCAGGGCAATCTTTCTGTGTCTCCCTCTGTTTGTGCTGTTTTCTCTCTCTGCTCTTCCTCCACCCTCCCCTTTTCATAAAGTATAATAGGAGATGTGACCTGACCCCTCGTTGAAAAAATAGTCCATTTTGTGTTAAGGGGCAGAGGAAGATGTGGCTCATAAGTGGAGAAAGAAGCAGAATTCTCTTATAATATATATTTAAAAGATTTCTTATATTTTCCGATACTATTGATTAATTTAAAGTTTGTTGAAAGGACAGTTCCATTTTAACTCAGATGTTTACTTTGTCTTGAGACAGCTCAGAGCCCAGCAGTCCCATGTAAAATCAAAACACAGAACTTCAGTATGAAATAATGAGATACGGCAGGCTTAACATTAGTGAATGTGTAATGTCAGAACTATTGAGTGTCTCCTACTCTCTTTTGGAAGAAGTGAAATTGAGCTTAATATGGCCGTTATATTGTGCATAAATAATACCGTCATCCAGTATCACACAGCAGCCATACAACATTGCCATATAGTGCCGTACAGTACTCATATACCGCTGCTGTATGTTTGCTTTGTATGGAATCAAACTATTATTAATCACAGATGTAGCAGAGCTGAATTTCTCCTGTGATTTTGAATAGTTTTTTATTGTTTTTTATGTAAATTTGGAACGTAAGATAAAATATCAGCAGAACCCACAGTCCCATGTAAATCCACAGATAACACAATGTGATAGCAGGAGTTGTTCCAAATGACAAACTCATCTCTGCCCGACTGCCTAATTGCTTTCATTTGAGCTGAAGGGCATGCTGTTTTCAGTTCCCGGCATAGTGCTGGCCTTTTGTGAGTAACACGGTCGTAATTAAGAAGTCTCTTCGGAGGACCAGACAGCTGCACTGGATCTTGAGGTGCCTGTGATAGCGCCTGAAGGTCATGGCTCCAGCTTTCCGGCCTAATTGATGGGAGCGCGTTTGAAAGATGTACGTTTTCCAAATTTGGACTGCGGCTTCTGTCTGACTCCGATTCTTCGTTTATCAAATCACCGGGTTCAGTCCACAGATACAAAAGGTTACTTACATGACTTTCTACTCACCCAAATGAAGGTCTCATGGCGTAAAACACAAAGGCCTATGGAGTGAAGTAGCGCAAATGTAGCAGAGCTGAAAAAAAGTAGTGATAACGCAGGGCGCTATATATATATAGTTAATGTACGGGTAAACCTACAACATTACCTGATCGACCACTTCTCCTGTCATTTACTAAAAAAGATGAAAAAACAATTCCATAAAATCTTTCTAGAAGTCTGTTTTGTGCTGTTCCTCTGTTGTTGCTCCTGGAATTTTTTTTACTTGACATAAATATGCAATTATTGTTACACGATGTAAATGCTGTTGTTCTCCTGAATCCGGCGATGTTTCTCTTTTGTTCCTGCGCCTCTCCGTTCCTGAGATACAACCTTCTTTTCCCTGTAATTAAAGTTTTGTTAACCAAGTGGGTGCGGCCCTCAACTCTTCTCTTCATGCCTCTTTTTGAGGACCACGCCCAGTTGACTAACAAGAGTAGATTTAGAAACAGGGAAAATGGGGCTGTAACTCATGAACGGAGAGGCGGAGGAACTACAGAAAAAGCCACGCCAGATTCTGGAGAACAGCTGCGTTTACAGCAAGAAATTACATATTTATCAAGTAGCAGGTCCTCTGTTATATAAGCCGACAAATGGGGTTATGGTAACAATGGTTAAAAGAGGGTAATGGCACCCATTGGCTTACAATACAATGGTGCTTATAGAAAATGCAGGAATCTACATTGTTCATTCATAGTGTTAGATAATGCAATGTGTAAATGAAAATTCATAATTCCCTATAGGGGAGAACTAAGAGTGGTCTGGTCCCCAGGGTAAATATTGTGAGTGATAAGCACTACGAAAAATAGGCAGAGAAAAACACAGACCTGTATTGCAGCTTTATAGTGTTTTATCTCCCCCCCCCCCCGTGCTGGATTCAGTCACACATCTCAGTACTGCCGTATAATATCTTTTGTGCTGCTTTCTATTAGTACTAGTAAGTGTTTTATCTCCCCCCACAGTTGCCTTTCACACTTCCGGCGGGCATCAGATAACCTGATGCGCCGCATGCGGCTTTTTCGCATTGACATGCATTAGCGCCAGATGGCACCGCATGTCAGTGCGTTGCATGCGGTTTTGTCCGGATGCGGCGCAAATGTACATTGCGGCGGCCGGACAAAACGCAGCATGTAACGTTTTTTGTTTTTGCCGGATGGTTTCTGATGTCTCCGGCCGCCGGCGGCGCATCAGGTTTTCTGATGCGGCGCTGCGGCAAAATGCCGGGGGCGCCGTCAGGCGCCCGCCGGAAGTGTGAAAGAGGCCTTACACATCTCAGTACTGCCATATAGTATCCTTTGTGCTGTTGCTTGTTAGTGTTTTATTTCACCCCAGTCATTGATTCACCGTTACACATCTCAGTACTGCCGTACAATATCCTTTGTGCTGTTGCTTGTTAGTGTTTTATTTCACCCCAGTCATTGATTCACCGTTACACATCTCAGTACTGCTGTATAAGGCCTCTTTC
The DNA here is from genome assembly GCA_033576555.1 of Oophaga sylvatica. Lineage (NCBI taxonomy): Eukaryota > Metazoa > Chordata > Amphibia > Anura > Dendrobatidae > Oophaga > Oophaga sylvatica. The sequence continues at coordinate 978,098,551 of JARQOD010000001.1, read as the reverse complement.
ACACATCCGGCGGGCGCCTAACGGCGCCCCCGGCATTTAGCCGCAGCGCCGCATCAGAAAACCTGATGCGCCGCTTGCGCCGCATGCGTTTTTTTGCCGGATGGTTTCTGATGCCCGGAGACATCAGGGGAATCCGGCAAAAAAAAAAAAACGTTACATGCTGCGTTTGTTCGGCCGCCGGAATGTACATTTCCGCCGCATCCGGACAAAATCGCATACGACGCATTGACATGCGGCGCCATCCGGCGCTAATGCAAGTCAATGCAAAAAAAACCCAAGCGGCGCATCAGGTTTTCTGATGCGGCGCTGCGGCTAAATGCCGGGGGCGCCGTCAGGCGCACACCGGATGTGTGAAAGAGGCCTAATATCTTTCATGCTGCTGCTTATTAGCAAGCATTTTATCTCACCACACTGCTGAATTAACAGCTACACATCTCAGTACTGCCATCAAATATTCTTCATGCTGCTGCTTATTAGTAAGTGTTTTATCTCACCCCAGTGCTGGATTCAAAGCTACATTGCTCAGTGCTGCTGTATAATGTTCTCCCTGCTGCTACTTCTTCTGAACATGTGATACAAGAGGAATCCCTCATACTGTAGCTGTGTGTGCTGTGTATGGGAGACATCATAGTAGCTAGACTCCACCTACTAGTGACAAGTCACATAGTAGTGATCCAATATGTAAAATTTTCAATTCGGCAGTTTACTCGAATTTGGCCAGAAAATTTGATTTGCGTAGAATTTATTCAATGTGAATTGAATGTGCTTTATTATGAGCTGTGGAGGTGACACAGGGGAGCAGCAAGGTAAGTACATTATTTTTTTTATTATTTCACTTCTGTCTCAATCCGTTACAATCCAGCAAAAGGGCGGCCGGCCTCCACTTTATTGGATTTGTGTAACGAACGGAAGTGGAGGCACAGATGTTGAAGTGCACATGTGACTCCCCTGAGGGTCCAGTCACCACAGGATTACTGCACCTCAGCCAGAGGTGTGGTACTCAGCTCTCGGGTAAGGAGGGGGCACTACCCGCTACTCGCATATGTGCATCCAACACCACGCACCACCCCAAGGGAGGGGGAGGAGCCTCAGTTCAGGCTCGAAGGGAGCGTGACAGTTGGAAAGAGAGTAGTGAGAGAAGTGGAGAGCAGCAGTGGTGTAGGAAGGAGCTCCTGAGAGTAAGAAGGGGTCCTAGGGGCCAGGGACATGAGGCATCCACCCGTGGCGCCCAAATCCAGGCTGACCGTAGTTGGACGGAGGAATCAAGTCGCAGTGGGGGGACCGGCCCCAGACTAGTGGAGAAACTATAGGACTCAGCTAGCAAACCGGAGGCTGTTGTGACTGTAGGTGCAACAGCCAAATCCACACACGTTCACCGAAAAGGTAGCCACATAGGATCAAGGGGACAGGGCAGGAAAGGCGTTAACCAGCGCAGAGAGAGATGACTGGAGAAGGTACACAAGCGGGGACCCAATTTGTAGGAGGGCATCTTCAAACGGATGTACTTGGAGGAGAGCCACACCTTATCTCTGGGCCGAAAGATTGGAGCATCCAGGCGTCTTTTGTCCGCATGTCTCTTCATTAGTGATGAGCGAGTATGCTCGTTGCTCGGGTTTTCCCGAGCACGCTCGGGTGGTCTCCGAGTATTTGGAAGTGCTCGGAGATTTAGTTTCTGTTGCCGCAGCTGCATGATTTGCAGCTACTTGACAGCCTGAATACATGTGGGGATTGCCTGTTTGTTAGGGAATTCCCACATGTATTCAGGCTGTCAAATAGCCGCAAATCATGCAGCTATGGCAACAGAAACTAAATCTCCGAGCACTTCCAAATACTCGGAGACCACCCGAGCATACTCGCTCATCACTACTCTTCATACATTGTGAAGCTTTTTCCAAGGCTGACTTGGTATCACTCCACACTTTAGAGAATTCCTCTGCAAAGATGTCAGCTGCAGGGACGCCTGAAGGCCCAGAGATGGGACAAGAGATTCTGGGTTGAAGTCCAAACACAATCTGGAAGGGAGACCTTCCAGAGGATTCACTTACTTGATTATTGTAAGAAAACTCTGCCCAGGGCAGTAACTTGACCCAGTCATCATAATGCACATTGACGAAGTGACGCAGGAAACCGGACAAGATTTGATTGGTCCTCTCCACTTGCCCATTGGAGACGGAATATGTGCTGTATGAAGTAGTCAGCAAGCTCAGGAGCAGACGGAAGACCAGACAGAGGAATGAAGTGAGCCATCTTCGAAAAGTGATCTACCACAACCCAGACAGCGGAGCAGCCAGAATAGATGGGAAGATCCGTAATAAAGTCCATCGCGATGTGCTGCCAGGGAGCGAAGGAATAGGAAGTGGTAGGAGCTGCACGGACGGCAAGTGCATTGCAGCGTTGTTACGGGCACACAAAGGGCAGGCTGCGACATAATCCAGGATATCTTTGCCCATGGTAGGCCACCAGTAATAACAGGAGATAAGTTGCAAAATCTTTTTCTGACTGGCATGACCACCCAACTTGGAAGAGTGACCCCACCGAAGGACACGATTCCTGTCCGACATGGGCACAAGAGTTTTTCCTGGGGGAAGCCGAGAGAGATTGACAGAGGCTACTTGAACTAACCTGGATGGCTCAATGATATGTTAAGGGTTCTTCCTCTAAGTCGGGGGCAGGAAAGCTCTGGAGAGTGCATTGGCCTTGACATTCTTCTCAGCTGGACGAAAATGAAGAACAAAATTAAATCTGTGCAGACTGGAGATAGGCAAGGTTTTTATGATCGGTGAATATGACAACCTGATGGACTGCTCCCTCGAGGAGGTGTCGCCACTCTTGCAGGGCCAACTTGATTGCCAACAATTCCCGATCTCCAATGGAATAGTTCCTTTCAGAAGTGGAAAAAACCTTTGAGAAAAAAACACACGAGACCATACGACCGGTAGATGATTTTTGAGAGAGAACCGCTCCAGCGCCTATGGAGGAAGAATCTACCTCGAGAAAAAATTGCTTATCAGAGTACAGTCGATGGAGAACGGGTGTGGAAGAGAAGGCTTCCTTCAATGAAGTTAAGGCCTCTTCCGCCTCTGTGGTCCAATTCTTGGGATTAATGCCGATCCGAGTTAGAGCCGAGATGGGTGCCACTCGAGTAGAGAAGTGTGGAATAAATTGACGGTAATAGTTAGCAAATCCCAGGAACCATTGTATCGCTTTAAGCCCGGACGGGCGAGGCCAATTGAGAATAGCGGATAACTTCTCCTGATCCATCTTTAGACCTGTTGACGAGACTATGTAACCGAGATAAGGCAGGGAGGATTGCTCGAAGACGCATTTCTCAGACTTGGCGTACAGTCTGTTCTCCCTGAGCATTTGTAAGACCTGGCAGACATGCCTCCAATGAGTGGCTAAGTCTGCGGAGTAAATCAAGATGTCATCTAAGTAGACCACAGCACATGACATGAATAGAGGAGATCTCTAAAAATATCATTTACAAACTCCTGGAGCACCGCAGGTGCATTACTGAGGCCAAATGGCATTACCAGGTATTCATAGTGTCCGTCTCGAGTGTTGAAGGCTGTTTTCCATTTGTCTCCTTGAGGTATAAGAATTAGGTTGTAGGCCCCTCTGAGATCTAATTTGGTGAAGATCTTGGCCCCTCGGAGACGATCAAACAGCTCTGAAATAAGTGGTAACGGGTATCTATTTTTTACTGTGATCTGGTTTAACCCCCTGTAATCAATACAGGGTCATAAAGATCAGTCCTTCTTCTTAATGAAGAAGAATCCTGCCCCAGCTGGAGAAGAAGATTTCCGGATAAATCCTCTAGTCAGGTTCTCCTCGATGTAGTCTGACATGGCCTGGGTCTCTGCATGGGAAAGAGGATAGGTTCAGCCCCGAGGGGGAGACATTCCGGGAAGCAGATCAATGGAACATTCATACGACCTGTGTGGAGGTAGTCTTTCTGCTTCCTTTTTCCCGAAGACATCAGAGAAGACCCAGTAAGAGGATGGTAAACCCGATAGGGCAGTTGGCTGAACTGGAGGAGGAACAGGACGGATGGGAGTGATACATTGATCAGAGCAGGAATCTCCCGAGCGCAGGATTTCTCCAGTCCTCCAAATTAAGACAGGTTCATGCGTTTGGAGCCAGGGTAAACCTAGAAGCAAGGGGTGAGACAAACCAGGCAAAACATAAAAACAGATTCTTTCAGAATGAGTTAGACCTACCCGAAGTTCCACTGGTTCAGTCTGGAACCGAACGGGCTCGGTCAACGGTTTGCCATCTACTGAAGTCACCCGCAACGGATTTGGAAGATGCTGAACTGGAATCTGGTAACGGTCCACAACCACTTGCTGGATGAGGTTTCCGGCGGCTCCAGAATCTAGGTGACAAAGTTCCGAAAATTTAACTGTGCCGAAGGACACGGAGATAGTCATTTGCAGAGATGGAGAGAGATGATCATTACCCAGGGAAGCCTATCCCACCGACCCTAGGCTCTGGAGTTTTCCGACCTCTCTGGACAGAAGCGGATCCGATGCTCATAACTGCCGCATTAGAAACAGCTTCCTTCCAAGCGGCGCTCTTCCTGGCACTGATTAGCCAAGCTCACTTGATCCACTTGCATAGCTTCAGGAAGAGATGTTGGGGACGGGGAAGCAGATGCTTTCTGAAGACTAGGAACCAGTCGATAAGGTCTCTTCTCCCACTTGCATTCCCTGGAACGTACTTGGAACCAAAGATTGATCTGGATTGCGAGGGATATCAGATCATTCAGAGTTGCAGGAGTATCTCGACCTGCCAGCTCGTCCTTTATTCTCCCAGACAAACCTTCCCAGAAGGTAGCAACCAAGGCCTCGTCATTCCAGGATAACTCAGAAGAAAGAATCCGGAAATGAACTGTGTACTGGGCCACCGTGAGATTCTCCTGGCGTAAACGAAGAAGTGAAGAGGCTGTCGAAGAAGAACGACCTGGCTCATCGAAGGTCCTGCGGAATGCCTCTAGGAAAGACTGAATGTTATTAATCAGATGGTCCCCTCTCTCCCACAACAGATTCAGCCAGGCGAGGGCCTCCCTGGCGAGCTGCGACATAATGAAGCTCACCTTGGCCCGTTCAGAAGCAAACATATGCCCCAGGAGTTCAAAGTGCAGTGTGCATTGATTAATGAACCCCGACACTGAGTGGGATCGCCATCAAAGCGAGTGGGGGCCGCCAGACGAAGTCCTTTACCTGCCGTACAACAGGGAGTCTGGAAGCCAGTGGTCGAGGCAGGAGGGACCGAGGATATTAGCGAATCCATACGTATAGACAAGTTGCGCAGATAGGTCATGATCTTGTCCTGCTAGTCTCAGGCGATTAACCCCTTGACACAACTCTGCAGCAGGAGGTGCTTGGGACCCAGCGGGTTCCATGGCCGGAGCACTCTGTAATGAATGGAAGCAGAGGCACAGATGTTAAAGTGCACATTCGTTTATTGTTATTTTTTTGGAACCACGAACCGGGGGGCTCCAAAGGGGGCGTAACTATGCGAGCCCCAGACACTCGTAGTAAGACCCCCAAACAGGATCAGATTGGAGTATCCAGGGGACGCAGGTGCTACCTCCAGTTAGACCCAGGACACGTGGAAGCTGGCCCAGCGAATAGGTGAACAGGTGAACAGACAGGAATAACAGGGAGCGTAGAACTTGACAAGCGGGAAGCGGCTGGTCAGAATAGGTGAACAGACAGGAATAACAGGGAGCGTAGAACTTGACAAGCGGGAAGCGGCTGGTCAGGATGGAGCTGGCACAGGCAGTACTGACGTCGTCCTGGGTAACGGAGTGACGGACGGCTGAGCAGGATGAAACTTGCACAGGCAGCACTTGGTATCGTCCCAGGTATGGAGTAGCAAGCCGCTGATAGTCTGAGAAGACAAACCGTATTAGCTGGCTGGCTACCATACCTCCCAACCGTCCCGAATTGAGCGGGACAGTCCCGATTCTAACCCTCCCACCCACTGTCCCGGTCGGAACACTGTGTCCCGCAGTGAGAGAAGCCGCCACGCCCCCCATGCACCCTATCGTTGCCCTCCCAGCTCTACACTTCAGCTTCTTACAGCAGAGCAATGATGTTGCTGTGCTGTCCTCTTATGTGCGAGCAGGACCTGTGATGAGGTCACAGGAGGGGAGGAGTTAGGTGTCACATGGTCAGGCTCGTCAGTGTATGCAGGACTCTGCTGTGCTGGTTGTCATGGTGCTGGATGAGGGTAAGTTTATGTGTGCAGGGTCAGGAGGGGTTTACAGTGTGGATGTAGCAGGGCTGTGTCTGTGCAAGGTGTACGGAGCGGAGCCGTGTGTGTATGAGGTGTACGGAGCGGAGCCGTGTGTGTATGAGGTGTACGGAGCCGTGTGTGTATGAAGTGTACAGAGCGGAGCCGTGTGTGTACTAGGTGTACGGAGCGGAGCCATGTGTGTACGAGGTGTACAGAGCGGAGCCATGTGTGTACGAGGTGAACGGAGCGGAGCCGTGTGTGCGAGGTGTACGGAGCGTAGTCGTGTGTGTACGAGGTGTACGGAGCGGAGCCGTGTGTGTGCGAGGTGTACGGAGCGGAGCCATGTGTGTGCGAGGTGTACAGAGCGGAGTTGTGTGTACAAAGTGTACGGAGCGGAGCTGTGTGTGTACGGGGCGTACGAAACGGAGCGCTGTGTGTACGAAGTGTACTGAGCTGAGCCGCTCAGCTCCGTACACTTCGTACACACAGGGCTCTGTGCTTGAGTCGTGTGTGTACGAAGCGGAGCAGAGCCATGTGTGTACGGGGTGTACGTAGTGGAAACGCGTGTGTATGGTGCAAAGCCGCATGTGTACAAGGTTTACCGAGCGGAACCGCATGTGTACGAGATGTACAGAGCGTGGCTGCGTGTGTACGAGGTTTACGGAGTGAAGCCGTGTGCGTACTGAGTGGAGCCGTGTGTGCGCAAGGTGCACGGAGCGGAAGCGTGTGTGTACGAGGCATACAAAGCGGTACCGTGTGTGTGTATGAGGTGTGCAGAGTCGTGCAGAGTCGTGCGTGTACAAGGTGTATGGTGGGGAGCATTCATACCTCCCAACTGTCCCAGATCCAGCGGGACAGTCCTGATTTTGAGAGTCTGCCCCACTGTCCTGGCCGGGAGCTTACTTTTCCCATGGACACAGAAGTACACGGCCCCGAGGAGCACTTTAAAATTCGCACGTGACGTTCCACCGGAAGTGACGTGCTAGAATCTGACCGAAAATTAGGTAATTTCGGGAGAAGATTGTGAAGGAACCATGGAGCACTTCAGGGAATGCTTCAGATCCATCACTGTGTCCTCCGACAGAGCGGACAGCGGGATCGCCTTGGATTCGGGGATGTCGGCCATGTGAGCGGATCATGATATGTCCTGCATCAGGAGGCTCAGGTGGGCACTACAATGGGAGCCGAGCTGATATAGTATCTTTATAGAATCTTTCTTTCTTTCTCCTCTGTTTCTTTCTCTCTCTCTGTTCTTTCTTTCTCTCTCTGTTCTACCTTTCTCTGTTCTTTCTTTCCCCTTTTTTTCTTTCCCATCTTTCTTTCTCTCTCCCTCTCTTTTATTTCTTTCTTTCCCCTCTTTCTTTTTTTCTCTCTGTTCTTTTTTTCTGTCCACTCTTTCTCTGCCTGTAGAGGGCACAGTTTAGGTAATTGCTTTATATTAGGTAATTGTAAGAAATGTGTTCAATTCTTTAACAAGTAGCAGAATATTTTCCAGAACAGAGAAGTGATGGCTGATATTCCAGACCCATAAAAGTGAATGACAATTTGAGCACTGCTACATCTGTAAAGGGTTGAGAGTTTTGCCCCTTAATACCTCCATGTTCTTATTGTGCATGTATATATGTATTGTATGTAGTTGTATTATTTATATTTCTGCACAATGTATATAATAGGGACAGTGCAGCGTACAGTATGTCCACTAGATGGGGGCACAAAGTTCATTAGGCTAAGACACACTGTAAATAGTTAACTATCGGAGGGGTTAGCTGGGGAATAAGCCAGAGAAGTCTTCCTGTTTCAGTCAGTCGGGGCTTGACCCCTTAGTGCTCGGGTGGGCTTTATGCCCGAGCTGCCTAACTACCCCGTAACGTTTAAGCTTATGCCCAGCCATCCAGGGGGTACTCAGAGAAGAGCCAGGTTCATCAGAACCAGCAGTAGAGAGGAAGAGAAAGGAAGGAAGCAGAGGAAGATTTGAAAGGTCACCGTAAAAGTGTACGGGCAGGTCACTCCTGAATGTGGTGGATAGCTACGTGGGCTGAATCTCTGATGTCCGGAGCGAAACGGGCAGGAGAGCGCTTCACCGTGGTGACGCTTAACAGGGAGGACACTGAGGGGCCGTTTGAGACGCGGAAACACTTAGTGACGCAAGGAACAGTGAAGCAAAAGATGAAGTGATGTACCATCTTTCCTGTAATGGAAATGCTGGAAACTATGTGGATGTGCTGTGTCCTGAAGTATATAAATCTGTTCAGTTAAGAGTTGCTCTGGACTGTGTCTCTAATCCTTGGAATCCAGAAGCAGCGTTATGCCAGCGCAGCAAAAGGGACGCTGACAGCACAGTGAGTATTGACCGCAGGGCCGGCGTCAGCACCCGGCGTACCTGGGCAAGTGCCGGGGCCCTGAGCAGGCGGGGGTGCCCACTCGCCGTCGGGCACCCCGGCGCCCGTTAGCGGATGAGAGCGGTGCCAGCGCCGCTACTGGGCCCCCCCGCTTGCTCAGGGCCCCGGCAGCCGGCACAATACTTACCTCTCCCTGTGCCTCTGCAGCTCCGGGCTCCAGGGGGCGCCTGCAGGGCGCCCGCGCTTCCTCTCACAGCAGCGCCGCTGGATGACGTCATCATTCAGCGGCTGGCTGTGGCAGGGAGTAAGCGCGGGACTGCCTGCCGGGCGGACGCCGGACAGGTGAGATGTGTGTGTGTGTCAGTGTGTGTATGTATGATGATGATGGGGAGGCAATGATGATGATGGGGAGGCAATGATGATGATGATGGGGAGGCAATGATGATGATGATGGGAGACAATGATGATGATAATATGGAGGCAATGATGATGATGGGGAGGCAATGATGATGATAATGGGGAAGCAATGATGATGATAATGGCGAGTCTTTCCACAGCGCCCTTTCCTGAGCCGTAACAGTGCAGAACGCAGCACAGTGCAGAGGAGAGCTCCATATTTTGTATGGAGCATTATATGGGGTCCAATATTCTTTATGGAGCATTATATTTGGCCCATAATACTGTATGGAGGACTATGTGGTGCCCATAATATTGTATGGAGCACTGTACTGTCCGGTCTGTACTGTGTGCTGTGAGGATTTGGCGGTTTTTGAGCTATTGTACAATTTACAATAGATATCACTCATGTAATGGAAGAAGTGAAGTGTTTGGCATTGTACTATACCTATATTTCTCTGCAGTATCTGCGCATCTTGAATCGTAGTCTGTGTTAAAGGGGCCCACTGAGACTCTTTCGCCCGGGGCCCATAAAAACCTGGAGTCGGCCCTGATTGACCGTGCCATGCAAGATAAGAGGTACTGTTTTCCTGTAGAGGGAGGCCAGGGTAGACAATGCCTGCCATTCTCAGCCACGACTACTGCCCTGGCCGACCTTTACAATTGGCTTAGTCGGCCGGGTGCCAACACCTTACAGTGCGGAGGAACCGCAAGAAGTGATGAAGATTCAAGTGAAGTAAAAAGTGATACCGATGAAGATTTAGATGTGTCAAGTTTGACCCCAGGAGTGCGGGTTGAATATTCTGCAATTGTGAGTACATTACCGGATGTGACTGAAGAATTGGATGTGACAAAGATTGTGATTGAGACTGAAATTGTGCGTGACAAGATGGCAGCCATGAAGATGGAGGACTTTGGCGCCAAAAAGAACTGTAATGACACCCTTCGTGGGCGTGACGGCGCAGTAATGGCGCCAACAGATTGCTGTCAACAATCCCTGGCCCGCCACTGGCGGGAACGCCAAAAAAGGAGAAGAACACGCCCCTTGTACCAGGTCCCTCGCAAAATTGGTGGAGAGGCTAGAAACTACCCCAACCTGGAACTGGTGGGGCTCAGCAGGAAGTCCCGGGTGCAGCTGCCTGATGCCAATACTAGACGAGATGACACCGGCAATGCACCACTGCTGCATTCTCCACTGCCGGGAATCAGATGAATGGAGTGGGATTGGCAGAAGGAAATAGAGAAGGTCCGACCTGTGCGCCTTTGGGACGAACAGACGGTGAAGGAAGTCTGTTGTGATCTCAGTAATATTGTTCTCAAATCAGTTAATGGTTTAACAATAACCGAGAAATTACCAATAAATTTACGATAAAAATTGGCAAAACCCAAAAATCTCTGAAGAGCCTTTAATGAAGTAGGTTGGACCCAATCACAGATGGCCTGCCGCGCAGGAGAGTCCGCAAGGAAACTCCTCGAGAGGGCATCCGCCTATTTGAACCTGCTGCGCTGCGTTTCCTGAGGAAGAGCGAGAGCAAGGCTTGGAGCGAGAGCAAGTCCCGCAGGACAATTCTGGAGGGGTGCCAGGAATTTTAGTGCTTAAGTTCCTGAAACGCAGAGACTGCCTCAGGAGCTTAAGCACTAGTTATTCTCAGTAATATTGTTCTCAAATCAGTTAATGGTTTAACAATAACCGAGAAATTACCAATAAATTTACGATAAAAATTGGCAAAACCCAAAAATCTCTGAAGAGCCTTTAATGAAGTAGGTTGGACCCAATCACAGATGGCCTGCCGCGCAGGAGAGTCCGCAAGGAAACTCCTCGAGAGGCATCCGCCTATTTGAACCTGCTGCGCTGCGTTTCCTGAGGAAGAGCGAGAGCAAGGCTTGGAGCGAGAGCAAGTCCCGCAGGACAATTCTGGAGGGGTGCCAGGAAGAAAGGAAACCAACAGGGCAGCGCTCGGGCCTATCCTCCTGACACCCCTCCAGAATTGTCCTGCGGGACTTGCTCTCGCTCCAAGCCTTGCTCTCGCTCTTCCTCAGGAAACGCAGCGCAGCAGGTTCAAATAGGCGGATGCCCTCTCGAGGAGTTTCCTTGCGGACTCTCCTGCGCGGCAGGCCATCTGTCATTGGGTCCAACCTACTTCATTAAAGGCTCTTCAGAGATTTTTGGGTTTTGCCAATTTTTATCGTAAATTTATTGGTAATTTCTCGGTTATTGTTAAACCATTAACTAATTTGAGAACAATATTACTGAGAAAGCGACTCAATCCTAGACAGGCCAGGTGGGCATCCCGGAATTTTTGGTACCAGAGACTTGGTTAGTCGGTCCTTTTGGTGGCCTACCTTGTCTCGTGATGTCAGTGAACCAAATACTGGAGTCTTCGTCTAGAAAAACGAGAATCCAATATTTGGTTCACTGACATCACGAGACAAGGTAGGCCACCAAAAGGACCGACTAACCAAGTCTCTGGTACCAAAAATTCCTGGCACCCCTCCAGAATTGTCCTGCGGGACTTGCTCTCGCTCCAAGCCTTGCTCTCGCTCTTCCTCAGGAAACGCAGCGCAGCAGGTTCAAATAGGCGGATGCCCTCTCGAGGAGTTTCCTTGCGGACTCTCCTGCGCGGCAGGCCATCTGTGATTGGGTCCAACCTACTTCATTAAAGGCTCTTCAGAGATTTTTGGGTTTTGCCAATTTTTATCGTAAATTTATTGGTAATTTCTCGGTTATTGTTAAACCATTAACTGATTTGAGAACAATATTACTGAGATCACAACAGAAGTCATACCTGGAGAGAAGGATTCCTGGCGGCTGACGGAGTCTGTACCATCTCGTCACTCAGGGCCAGAGCGCCTTTCACTGAAGCTGGAATCAACGACCGCCCCATCTGAGCTGTTGACGGGGGCACATCCTGAGTCAGAGTTTTGTCGGAAGGTGGAACCATCGCATCGGGGGCCCGTTTCTGCAACACCGCGGGGACCAGTAGCTACGACAGCCCAGGAAGACCCCAAGCCGGAAGACCAGGCCGCACCGGAACCCCGCCATCAGAAGCCGGAGTACGCGGATGTGCCCGCACAGGAATACAACATCTGTGGAGCAGAAGCGGCGGAAACATCAGGTGCTCTGGAAGAAAATGTACAGCTGCTGCTGACGGAGGTGAGATCCAGTCTGAGTGGGACGGGAGGAGATAGTGCCATTCGTCTTCCTGCGGTGAGTGCACCTCAGCCTTTGTTATCTCAGGGGCGGCCCCTGCCCGCGTCCTCTGTGCTGCCAGACCGGACTGTTCCGTGGCCCTCTGCTGAGAGCGCAGGTCCGCTTGATTTGTCCCACAGTATACCCGGGCGGGATACGAGGCCCTCGCCCAATATAGCCGCGTCTACAGATGCTGCCCGTGCCCAGCAAGCAGAACTAGGCCCGTGCCGCACCTCCGGGCAGTCTGTCTGGATCTCAGACATAATAGCCCAAAAGAAAGCAAGGGAAAGGGAGGTTTGGGCCCAACTACATCAGCGGGGAGAAGCTGCCATGGCGGGACATCATTCATGTGGACAGCTAATATTTAATGCATGCAAGGTGCAGTTGGGCCCATTTGGTCTTGTAAACTGTGGGGTCTGTTCACATGGGATGCATTTGGATAGCTGTTAACCTGGATGCTGTGCATTTCCATTGTGTGAACAGCACCACATACAAGTCTTTTTTGTGTAGCAATATGCCAAGCAGCCACCCCCTCCATTGGGATTGGTAGGTTGTCAGTGGTTGCCTCATCGGTATTTCTGCACCTGTGTTGCCGCCATCTTAACTACATGGGTCCACTGCATCCTGATAGTGCATTTGTTTGGAGGCCTGGGCAGGTAAGCATCTCTGCCTTTTGCTAGTATTTTTTGAATTTTAGGAGGATCTCTAAATCCTCTTTTTGTGCTATATTTGTTTACAGCTAGTATTTACTAATATAAATAAAGGCTATGGTTTCATATGAGAGGCCGGCACGGACGTGAAAGTGTACATAAATGCGGCCTCCATAAAACATGGGAGACCCTTGATGGAAGGGGACTGGGTCTCCTTCTTTAGAGAGGACTGTCCGCGAGGGTATTATGTGGTGGCGGTGACCTTGTGTATGAAGGAGGATGTCATCAGGTGTTATCAGAGCTCAAGGTCAGGACAGACCGGCCTAAAGGTACTGCCACACTTAGCGATCTCGTTAGCGATCTCGATAACGACGCAAGCTAACGAGATCGTTGGTGTGATCTCTTTTAGGTCGCTAGTAGCTGCCAAACAGGAGATCTCATAAACGACTCATCAGCGGTCAGCGATCTCTTTAACGACTTTGGCGGTCGTTAGGATCTGTCATTAGCATGTACTGAGCGCTTCTGATTCATAGGAATTTCCAGCATCGCTCCTGCTCTCTGCGTCCTGCTAGCCTGCTTTGCAACTTCTGCGATCCTCTCTGTGACGCAAAAGAGAACTTACAGATATTGAGATCCACTCCGTGATGCTAAAGAGAACCTACAGATATTGCGATCCACTCCGTGACGCTAAAAACAGTCATATGCGTCACAAACGAGGTCGCTCGTCGTTCGCAAAAGGTGCCAAACACAGCGATATAGGCTCACCACGGGGACACCAACGATCAAAAAACGGTCCAGAACACTAGTGAATAGTGTTGAGCGATACTGCTCGATATCTAAAAATATCGGATCGGAATGGTATCGCCGATATCACTAAATATCGTCGATATCCGATTCCGATACCGGAAGTCCCATGTAAGTCTATGGGAACCAAATATCGACATTAAAAAAAACCCATTCTTGCCTTGTTGGTTAATTGTACATGAAGGAAAACAACAAAGAGTAATGTAGAATGTATTGGGGGGAGGTTGAGGAGACAATAAAGGCATACATGTTTAACCCAATGCATTGGAATAGCATTAATATATTTTTTTTGGAAATACGTTTGGTTTGACTAACAAATTGACAATGTTGTTAACCTTTTTTCTATTTTGGCAAATATGTATGTTTCACAACTTCCATGCTCTTCACCTTTTTAACTTTTGCCAGTGCCACACTTTCTCCTTCATAATCTTCAGCAGCATCATCTTTCTCATCAAATTATTCTTCATCTTCACCTTCTTAATCTTCTTCTTAAACTTCTTGCTATTCATGTTTTTGTTTACATTACTCATATTGTTATTATTAAACTAATTAATCTTCTTCATATTCAAATTCTTCATCTTCTTCCTCTTCATCTTCTTCATCATATTCTTATTTGTGACAGAGATTCCTGTACTTGTAATCTGTAAAAGTATGAATTGTTCATCCTTCCGTTCTTGCTGTCACAAAAGATTTAAATTACAACAGTATTTGTCCGTGTTCAGTTTAGCCTGCAGCAGCAGGCATTTTCCAGGGGCACCACGAGGAGGAACGGACTCACCCCCATACACTGCTTAGTCTTCTTCTGCTTAGAATTTAGAGCATATATTTTGCTCTTCATTTTGGTCTTATACTTCATGTTCTTCTGCTTTTTGATCTTCTGCTTATTGTTCTTCTGTCTCTTGTTCTGTATCTTGTAGTTTGTCTTAACCTTCTTTGTCTTGTTGGTGATCTTCTTCTGGGTAATCTTTTATTTTTTCTTTGTGATGGTGTTCAGGCTGGTTGGCTTCATGCTCGTCGTCCTTGTTGTCGTCATCTTCTTCTGGGTGGTCTTTAAGGTCGTCTAATTTCCGAGAACCAGCTGACGTTACTGGAACCCTGACGGGTATCAGATGGAGCAAGAGACAATGGAAGTAACGAGGACCAGCTGACTGTGCTGGAACCCGGAGGGGCAGCAGAAGGAAAAGAGGCAATGTGACAACCGAGTACCAGCTGACGTTACTGTGACACGGTTACTAAGCAGGAGGTACCTGTGCTCCAAAGCACTACCAAGGACCAGCAGACGTTGGTGGAACTCGGATACGGAGATGGAGGCACCTAGGCCAAAGGCACTGGGGAGAACCAGTTGACGGTACTGGACCCCGGACGGGTAGCAGAAGGAAAAGAGGCAATGTCACAACCGAGTACCAGCTGACGTTACTGTGACACGGTTACTAAGCAGGAGGTACCTGTGCTCCAAAGCACTACCAAGGACCAGCAGACGTTGGTGGAACTCGGATACGGAGATGGAGGCACCTAGGCCAAAGGCACTGGGAGAACCAGTTGACGGTACTGGACCCCGGACGGGTAGCAGAACGCACCCATGAAAATGTAAGTTGACAGGACGCAAGCCGTCCGCAGTTACCGAATCACACAGTCCTACAGTGGGTGCTTGTCCTATTGTCACAATGGAAACAGCCTTTATTTACATATCCCACAGCACACATAGGAATCACCTAAACTGCAGGCACCATAGAGTCGGCTAACCCGAATGCAACACGACAGCACAACTTATTGGAGGATAATTGACGTTCACACTGCCAGGAAACAGCTGTCGTGCTGTAACCAGGCTGGCCAGGAGTCAGTACCCCTGCCAATTACTTACGAGCAACAAATGGCGGTGTTGTAGCCCAGGGAGTAGAGTTCAGGTGGTAGAAAGATGAACATAACAGGAGACATGGAAAACGTTGCCAAACAGTTATTTAATCTGAAAACGGACAGGCAAATTCAGGTGAGATCCATGCCTTGTTCATTTTCAGAAAAGTAAGCCGGTCTACATTCTCTGAGGATAGTCGCATGCGACGGTCTGTTACTACACCACCTGCAGCACTAAAGACGCGCTCAGATAATACACTGGCAGCAGGGCAAGCCAGCACCTCCAATGCATACTGGCTAAGCTCTGGCCATGTATCCAACTTAGAGACCCAAATTTGAAAGGGGAAGAGGCATCTGGGAGTACACTTAGAGGGAAAGCCAAGTAGTCTGTCACCATCTTACGGAAACGTTTCTTCCTGGTGACTGGAGCCGTCTCGGATGGTGTAGACCTTGCTGGCGCTGTCACAAAACTTCGCCACATTTGTAACATACAGCTCTTGCCCTGTGCAGAGGCGCTGCTTGTGCTCCCTCTTGTTGTAGAGGTGTCTACACTGCCTCGACGCACAGAGCTGCTTTGTAAAGCAGTAGCAGCAGCAGCAGCTCTCTCGGCTGGAATGTACAACAGTATGGATTGCACCAGTGTGTCTTGGTACTCCTGCATTTTACGGTCCCGGTTCACCGGTGTGATGAGGGTTTGTAAGTTGTCCCGGTAGCGAGGGTCTAGGAGGGTGTACACCCAATAATCTGACGTGGTGAGAATGTGGGCGATGCGGCGGTCGTTTCTCAGGCACTGAAGCATGAAATCAACCATGTGCTGCAGACTCCCAACTGGCCAACAAAGGCTGTCCTCTGGAAGAGGCGTCATCTCTGCCTCCTCTGCATCACCCCACCCTCGCTCTACATACTGACTAGAGCGTTGTGTACCTCCCTCTGTAGGGATTTCTTCCTCCTCCATTGACTCCTCCTCCTCCTCCTCATCCTCCTCACAAAGTGAGCCCTGCCCAGCCCTTTGTGAGGAACCACGTTGCGATGACTGTCCTGAAGGTAATTGAATTTGTAACTCCTCATCCTCCACCTCTTCCAAAACCTCTTCCTTTAGTGCTTTCAGTGATTTCTGAAGCAGGCAGATAAGGGGGACAGTCATGCTGACTAGTGCATCATCTGCACTCGCCATCCGCGTTGAGACATCAAACGCACGCAAAACGTCGCAGATGTCCTTCATAGAGGCCCACTCAGTAGTGGTGAAGTGTGAACGGCGCAAATTGCGAGTTGATTGCGCCTGTTGCAGCTGATACTCCATTACTGCTGGCTGCTGCTCACACAACCGCTCCAACATATGTAACGTGGAATTCCACCTGGTGGGTACGTCATATATGATGCGATGTTCAGGAAGGCGAAATCTGACTTGCAGAGCTGCAATGCGCGATCTGGCCATGCTGGAACGTCGCAAGTGAGCGCACTCTAGGCGGACCTTGTGCAGCAGTGCATCAAGATCCGGATAGTCCCTCAAAAAACTCTGCACGACCAAGTTGAGCACATGTGCCAGACATGGTATGTGAGTGAGGTTGCCAAGGCCCAGAGCTGCCACCAGATTTCGGCCATTGTCACACACTACCAAGCCTGGCTGGAGATTAGCTGACAAAAACCACACGTCGCTCTCCTGCTTGATGGCATCCCAGAGCGCCTGCGCTGTGTGGCTTCGATTCCCCATGGAAATTAATTTCAGGACGGCCTGTTGACGTTTGGCCACGGCTGTGCTCATATCGGTCGCAACAGGTAAGCGTTCACGGGTCCATGTGGAGGTATACCGTGACGGCTCGTGCAGCGATGATTCTGAGGAACTGGAGTAGGAGGAGGAATCAATGTGTACAGACTGGATTCCTGCAATCCTTGGAGTTGGCAGAACACGTACAGCGCCACTGGCAAGATCTGTACCCGGCTCCACAACATTGACCCAATGGGCAGTGAGGGAAAGGTATCGTCCCTGGCCATGGGTACTGGTCCACGCATCGGTGGTCAGGTGGACTCTGCTACTGACGGCGTTTAGTAGCGCATGTTTAATGTTTCCCTCGACATGTTTTAGCAGAGCAGGGACGGCTTGCCTGCTGAAATAAAATCGGCTTGGCACATTATATTGTGGGACTGCCAATGCCATAAAGTTCCTGAAACTGTCAGTCTCCACCAGCCTGAATGACAGCATTTCAAGGGACAGGAGTTTTGCAATGCCAGCATTCAGAGCCTGTGCTCGTGGATGGTTTGCCGAGTATGGCCGTCTTTTATCCCATGCCTGTGGTACCGATGGCTGTTTTGTGGTCTGGGAGTGTGACGATGACTGTGAACTTGCTGCTGTGGGTGGAATAACAGTTTGTCTATGGACAACAGTGACCGAGGTTCTCCCATGGAGATCCTGTGAGGAAGCCGAACCAAGTGTGTGTGAGCTGGAGGTAGAGGCTCCAACACGACCTGAAGATGTAGGTGCTGCTGTAGGTTGGCCTACATCTCCAGTGTGTCTTTGTAACTCAGCTACGTGCTTTGTCCATACATGTTTCCACATATTTGTGGTATTCAGGTTACTGATATTTTTACCTCTTTTAACTTTTTGCTTACACAGCTTGCATTGAACATAGCAAATATCATCTACAAGTCTGTCAAAAAAGGACCACGCAGTGCAAGTCATGGGAGCGCCAATTTTGACATTTCTAAGAGAACTGCTCCCAACAGGTGCCAAACTGGAGGCTACAGGCAAGCGAGTCTGCAGCCTACCTCTCCCTCCTCTTTGTACCGTTGGGACAATCTCTTCCTCAGAGCTGCTCCCACCACCTTCCTGTTGCTCACGCAATGTTGGGTCTCGGACTTCATCATCTCCACTACCCTCTTCCAACACCTGCTGCTGTTGGATGGTCTGGGCAGCACCATGCTCCACAAAACCTGGCACCTGAGTCTCATCATCATCATAAGATGCGTTCTGCGGTGTGCTGTCCATCGGCACTGGCTCACCCGCCTCTTCAGATTGAGAGAGACACAGCTGTTGCGCATCACTGCATACTCCCTCTTCTTCAAATTGCAGAATGCTGCTTGCCTGTGCCCGTGTTTGCGAGCCAACAGATTCTGAGAACAGAAGCAGAGACTCAGCTGGCTCCTGTACAGAACTCTCTGACTGCCTGGGCAATTTGACAGGCGGTGAACAGACAGATGGTTGCTCAACAGTGTTGTGTTCCTGAGAGGAGGTGGAAGGAATTGAAGTCGACGCATTGGCTGCCATCCAACCAACAACGGCTTCAATTTGTTCTTCCCGCGGCAGGGGGGCACGCCGAGCTCCTACCAAACTGCGCATAAAGGAACGCTCATGGGTAAAACTGGTGGATGCTGTGTCACTGAGGGCGGCAGCAGCCACAGAATCCCCACGTCCTCTCCCTGCTGAAACTCCACAGCCACGACCACGTGCCTTACTCCCTGCCTTCTTCATCTTGGTAGATTGATAAAGAAAGTCAGAAAAGTTATAAGGCCTAAGTGTGGTTATTACGCAGAGACTGAAGTGAACACTGAAACACAACTGTTCACAATCTGTGAAAGGCTACTCCTTTGTCTACTTCTATAGTGTTTGCAACCAATGTATTGGATACGGATGGAAGCGCGTCACACTAATAGATTATATTTATTTTAAATGGAATGAGCAGAACCAATTGGAGAGAAATGAAAAGGATGAGGCACTGAGACACGCTCAGCAGAGTACAAGCAGCAGTGCTTGAACAAGTAACTGGAGCGTGATGTGCACTCAAAAAATAAAAAACACAGACTGAAGTGAACACTGAAACACAACTGTTCACAATCTGTGAAAGGCTACTCCTTTGTCTACTTCTATAGTGTTTGCAACCAATGTATTGGATACGGATGGAAGCCGTCACACTAATAGTTAAATTGCATGGAGCAGCAAGAATTACACTGAAGAAAAAAAAAAGAGTCTGTGAGTGACACGTGCAGATGCCTACAGACAGCGTTGCATGCAGAGCAAACTGCAGCGTCACCTGCACTCACACACACCTTGCAGAGCTGTTAAAACAACACTGCAGGCAAAAGGAAGCTTTACACAGCGGTTGGTGCTAGCCTGCCTAAAGCACACTACAATAAATCGCAATCTCTAACTGTCCCTCAGAGTCAGCACAGCAGCGTTCTGTCCCTAACTGAATTCACAGCACAGTGACGCTAAAATGGCGGCGGCGCCTTTTATAGTGCATTCTGACATCATTTCAGCATCCAATCACAGCCATGCCATTAGTTAACATGACCGCAGCAGTACAGGATGTGCCCACACTTCTTAGGATTCCTCATTGGCTGACTAAAATCACATTGCCTCTCAAAGAATTATGGGAACTTCCGATTCCGGTATACGATATATGGAAAATATCGGAACTAAGTATCGAAAGGCCGAAACAGCTAATATCGGCCGATACCCGATACTTGCGGTATCGTATCGCTCAACACTACTAGTGAACGATCAGCGACATCACAGCAGGGGCCACATCGTTGCTACATGCCACACACAACGAGGTCGCTAACGAGATCGCTAAATAGTGACGTTTTAGTGATCTCGTTAGCGATCTCGTTAGCGATCTCATTTAGTGTGGCATACCCTTAACTGTAACTGCCACGGCTCCCCTTACTGCTAAGTCTGAGCATCCTCCGGACTCTGCGGCTGCAGAGTCCTCCTCAGCCTGTAAACGGGCATGGGATCCTTATGAAAAGTTGGCCCAGGATGCGTGCCGTTGAGATAATGTTTTCTTTAATGGAATGACCTGGTGCCCATGCACCTCATTACAATAAAGGACTGTTCCGCGTCCTTACGTTCTGATGCTCTTCTGCTGAATAGCAGGATTTGACTTTTACCCAGTGTGGGTTCGTGGACTAAAGGGCCGCATGCGGCTGCAGCAATGGACTGCGTATTGGAAACAAGCAGCCCGCGTATAAAGTGTGGGACCATTCTATTTTCAAGGGGGGGGGCGTCTCCCTTAAAGGTTACATATCTGAAGGTACAAACCGTGTAAGTATGTTGGACTGACGGTGCCTACGGATGGACTGTATCCGCGCACCCGTTTGTACATATCAGTAGTAGTTAGTGCTCCCCTCAAAGGAAGGGGGGATCACCCTTAAGGTACATAGACCCAACAAGGAGGGTCATTTGCATTTTACAGGACATCGCCTGAGGACTGTCGATACAGGCATTTGTTTCAAGAAAAAGAAAGGAAGTGGACATTACTTCATATGGACCTGGCTCATATTGAGCTATTGTATATAAATGTTCTCCCTGCGTGGAGTACCCACTGTAAAAAAGTAAAAGTTATTTATAAGTGAAGCATTGTCAGGGACGACAATGATTTAAGGAAGGGGGAATGTAAGGGGTTGAGACTTTTACCCCTTAATACCTCCATGTTCTTATTGTGCATGTATATACACTATGTTCCAAATTATTATGCAAATGATATTTTTCTCTGATTTTCCTAAGTGGTCGGTGCAAATGACAGTCAGTCTAATAAAAGTCATTACCCGTTAGAGCATACATCGAATTTTATTGAAGAAACCTCCCAATGATAAAGTATAATCTCCAAAATGGAAAAAAACTCAAAATGCACTGTTCCAAATTAGTAGGCACAGTAGAATTTCTGAACATTTGATCTGTTTTAAAGAACTGAAAATGCTTATTTGTGGAATTTGCAGCATTAGGAGGTCACATTCACTGAACAAAAAAAGCTACTTAACTCCAAAACATCCTAACAGGCCAAGTTACATGTTAACATAGGAACCCTTCTTTGATATCACCTTCACAATTCTTTCATCCATTGAACTTGTGAGTTTTTGGAGATTTTCTTCTTGTATTTCTTTGCATGAAGCCTCCCACCCTCATAGATATTTTGCTTGATGATACTCCAAAGGTTCTCTATAGGGTTGAGGTCAGGGGAAGATGCTGGCCACACCATGAGTTTATCTCCTTTTATGCCCATAGCAGCCAATGACTCAGAGGTATTCTTTGCAGCATGAGATGGTGCATTGTCATGCATGAAGATGATTTTGCTCCTGAAGGCACGTTTCTGCTTTTACACCATGGAAGAAAGTTGTCAGTCAGAAACTCTACATGCTTTGCAGAGGTCATTTTCACACCTTCAGGAACCTTACAGGGCCCTACCAGCTATTTCCCTATGATTCCGGCCCAAAACATGACTCCTCCACCTCCTTAATTACGTCGCAGCCTTGTTGGGACATGGTGGCCATCCACCAACCATCCACTACTCCATCCATCTGGACCATCCAGGGTTGCTCAACACTCATCAGTAAACAAGACTGCTTGAAAATTAGTCTTCATGTATGTCTGGGCCCACTGCAACCATTTCTGCTTGTGAGCACTGTTTAGGTGTGGCCGAACAGTAGGTTTATGTACCACAGCAAGCCTTTGAAGGATCCCACACCTTGTGGTTCGACTGACTCCAGAGGCACCAGCAGCTTCAAATATCTGTTTGCTGGTTTGTAATGGCTTTGTAGCAGCTGCTCTCTTAATCCGATGAACTTGCCTGGCAGAAACCTTCCTCATTCTGCCTTTATCAGCACGAACACGTCTGTGCTCAGAATCAGCCACAAATCTCTTAACAGTACAATGATCACGCTTAAGTTTTCGGGAAATATGTAATGTTTTCATCCCTTGACCAAGGCATTGCACTATTTGATGCTTTTCAGCAGCAGAGAGATCCTTTTTCTTTCCCATTTTACTTGAAAACTCTGGCTTGCTTAATAGTGTGGGACATCCAGTTTTCCTTTTATTGGGCTCACATGGCAAACTAATTATCACAGGTATCTGAGATTGATTTCGGTGATCCAAAGAACCTGAGACACAATACCATCAATGGGTTTCATTTACAAAAAAAAATAAAAAACACTATGACACAAAACCAATTTGCATAATAATTTGGAACACAGTTTATGTATTGTATGTAGTTGTATTATTTATATTTGTTTCGCACAAGTACAGTATGTCTACTAGATGGGGGCACAGAGTTCATTAGGCTAAGACACACAGTAAATAGTTAACTATAGGAGGGGTTAACTGGGGAATAAGCCAGACACGTATTCCTGTTTCAGTCAGTCGGGGGCTAGACCCCTTAGTGCTCGGGTGGGCTTTAACTACCCCGTAACATTGAAGCTTATGCCCAGCCATCCAGGGTGTACTCAGAGAAGAGCCACCAGGTACAGCAGAACCAGCAGTAGAGAGGAAGAGAAAGGAAGGAAGCAAAGATTTGAAGGTCACCGTAAAAGTGTACGGGCAGGTCACTCCAGAATGTGGTGGATAGCTACGTAGGCTGAATCTCTGATGTCCAGGGCGAAGCGGGCAGGAGAGCGCTTTACCGTGGTGACGATTTACAGGGAGGACACTGGAGGGCCTTCTGAGACGCTCCGACAAGCAGAAACACTTAGTGACGCAAGGAACAGTGAATGAAACGATGAAGTGATGTACCGTCTTTCCTGTAATGGAAATGCTGGAAACTACGTGGATGTGCTGTGTCCTGAAGTAAATAAATCTGTTCAGTTAAGAGTTGCTCTGGACTGTGTCTCTAATCCTTGGAATCCAGAAGCAGCATTATGCCAGCGCAGCAAAAGGGACGTTGACAGCACAGCGAGTACTGACCGTGCCATGCAAGATAAGAGGTACCGTTCTCCTGTAGAGGGAGGCCAGGGTATACAATGCTGAATGCCCGCAATTTTCAGCCACGACTACTGCCCTGGCCGACCTTTACACATCTATGCTATGTCACGCAGTCTGGCTCATTTGCTGATATTGTGACAGATGGGATGGGCGAAATGTTCTGACAAGGCGTTAGATATTTGGTTTACACCGTGTAACCTCTGCTATCTGTCCTTCTCTCTCGGCCTAGATAGTCACTCCATTCTGTGGGGCAGGATTACTACAGCTCATCTACTGCCATGGCCTCGGGTGACATCTCCCCACCAGCTATTTCCATATATCCATCATTTGTGAGATTGGGTGATAGGATTGTTAATGTGGAGCGATGATTTCCATAATGCACTTATCACGTCTCCCTCGGCGTGGCCAGATGTAGGTCACCATCAGCTGCAGATTAACACAAATGACTGCATATTGCTCTTTATGTGCCGACCTATGGTGGAATATCTATAGGTCTGACCCCGAACGTCTATTTACTCCACTCATTCTATATCTACGATTCTGGGATTTATTCCCGATTATATTATCACATGATGGGTCCTATCTATCTCTCTATTATCTATCTATCTATCTATCTATCTATCTATCTATCTCTTTATTATCTATCTGGCTATCTATCTATTATCTATCTATTATCTCTCTATATATATTATCTATCTATTATCTATCTATTATTTCTCTATCTACCTAATATCTATCTATTATCTATCTATCTATTATCTATCTGTCTAGCTATCTATTATCTCTCTATTATCTACCTATCATCTATTATCTTTCTATCTATCTATCTATCTCTATTATCTATCTATCTATCATCTATCTATTTATCTATCTATTATCTATCTATCCAGTGGCATAACTAGAGTTCGATGGACCCCAGTGCAAATTTGGACCTGGTTCGTTCACCTGCATGTTGGTCAGATGCAGGGCCAGCGTCACCACCTCATGTCCCTGGGCAAGTGTCGGGGCCCTGGACAAACGGATGATACCCACTTAGTGGCATACCATAATACTGTATTGAACACTATATGGGGCTCATAATACTGTATGGAGCAGTATATAGGAACCATTATAATCTATGGAGCAATATATGTTGACCATTATTCTGTATTGAGCCCAATTGCGTGCCCATAATACTGTATGGAGCACTATATAGGGCCAATTATACTGTATGGTGGACTATGTGGTGCCCATAATACTGTATGGAGGACTATATAGGAGGAAAATGACTTTTGTAAAGGGTACACTGCTGGGGACAGTTTCTACTAGTAGGGTACAATTATCAATATCCCGTTTACCTCTAATATTATAGGTACTGAAACCCAGAAACCTGTGGACCCTCGATCACCTGAATCCCCTCTGCTTTATGGTACTGTAGAATTTACAGTAGGTATCAGTCATGTAATATAAGAAGTGAAATCTTTAGTATGGACTCCATGCTATTTGGGGCATTGAATAAATAATTTTTTCCACCTAAATTATATGGAAGTGCTGCCCTTGTTCTGATTTTTTTTCCTGAGGTCAACTGGATCTAGTAGATCTAGAGACTTGCACCAGCACTTTATCGGATTAGTGCCGATCTACTTTCCTTTTTTGCATCCATCTATAATTTATATATCTATTTATTATGTTTTTGTTTATATAGTGCCACCATATTCAGCAGCTCTTAAACAGACATCATCATCACTTCTTCATTGGGGCTCACACTCTACACCCCCAATCAGTATGTCTTTGGACTGTGAGAGAAAACCTAAGCACCCGGAAAAAATCTGGAAGAAACCCATACAAACTCCTTGCAGATTGTTGGCACCCTTGAAATCGTTCCAGAAAATGTATTATTTTTCCCAGAAAATGTTTGCATTGTCACATGTTTTGTTGTACACGTTTATTTCCTTTGTGTGTATTGAAATAACGGAAAAAAAAAGCAAAGAAAAAAAGTCAAATTAGACATAACCAAACAAAACTCCAAAAATGGACCAGACAAAATTGCACCCTCAACTTAATATTTGGTTGCACACCCTTTGGTTTCATTCTACTAAACAGTAGAATGATGTGCTTTACCAAAAAGCTCTATCTTGGTTTCATATGTCCACAAGACGCTTTCCCAGAAGGATTTTGGCTTACACACGTGTTGGCAAACTGCAGTCTAGTTTTTTTATGTCTTTGTGTCAGCAGTGGGGTCCTCCTGGCTCTGACACTGAGCCTGTAGGACAGCTTTTTGGGGCTGCTTATCCACCATCCTGACTATCCTGCGCTGCAACCTGTCATCAATTTTTCTCTGAAGTCCGCTTTCAGTTAGATTAGCTGCAGTGCCATGGGTTGTAAACTTCTTGATTATGTTGCGCACCATGGACAAAGAAACATCAAGATCTCTGGAGATGGACTTGTAACCTTGAGATTGTTCATATTGTTCAACAATTTTGGTTCTCAAGCCCACAGACAGTTCTCTTCTCCTCTTTCTGTTCTCCATGCTTGGTGTGGCACACACAGGCACACAATGCAAAGATTGAGACAACACCTGGATTCAGGTGTGATTTTCATATTGCCCACACCTGTTACTTTCCACAGGTGAGTTTGAACGAGCATCACATGCTTGCAACAAAGTTCTTTGCCCACAATTTTGGAAAGGTGCCATCAATTTTGTCCTGTGTATTTTGGGGGTTTTGTGTGAAATTATGTCCAATTTGTCTTTTTTTCTCTGTTTTTTTTTGTGTTGTTTCGAAACACACAAAGGAAATAAACATGTGTATAACAAAACGTGTAATTTCAATAATTTTCTGGGAGAAATACTTCATTTTCTGGAACAATTTCAAGGGTGCCGAGTGCCGACACTTTCTGCCATGACTGTATCTATCATAATGTGTCTCCTAACATGCCATACAGTGGGGTACACAGAGAAACTAGTATTTTTATGGAGTCTGTTGGGCTCATAGATATTTTTAGTGCATACACCGAATGCACACTACACAGGCTCGTTATTAGGGCATTATAGTCCACAGTATAGGGGCACTGTAATGGGGACTGGTATATAGCTGGGTTTGTTTAGGAGTCATTGTGGCTGCCAGCGCAGGGGCATTACGCCATGTTCTCTTCTGGGAACACTGTGGATGGCATTGTCTTGGGGGCACTGTACCTGGCCCCATTATGGGTATATAATTGGATATCACGGGATGATGGCACTGTTGCCGGCTCGTTAATAGGAACATTGTGTTTTGCTTTCTTTGGGGGCACCGTGCCACATCCTAAGGAGGCGAATTAATCATGCAGTGAAATGACTGACCTAATTCCAGAGTTCCTATAATGAGACACGGCATTGTATGACGGCCATGGTCACAAAATTTAGCTAAGCTTTTTGGGTCAGCACCAACAAACATGCTAAAAACAAATTAAAAAATGTACACATTTTAGCACAATCTACATGAACATCCCGCTGCCTGATTCAATCTCATGTATTTGCAGCAATACCCTCTAATTACTTTGGAAATGGCTTTTAGAGGGTCGCAAATGCTTTCACTTTCCATATTTTAGTAACTTTTTTCTTTTGTTTTCTACATTTTTAGCACTTATCCTCAGCTCCAGTGTAAATGGGATCACACCTCCGGATTATTGTGCTGTTTGTTCCGGAGCGATGGAGCGTTACTGATTCGCTTCTTTAGTGTTATACCTTTTTTTTTTTAGGATTATTTGTATCTTTATGGAAAGATTTAACCCACTTTTTATGAGTCAAGGACTTGGAACTTTTGCAAAACTTTATTATTTACAACTCTTTTTTCAGCCTTGGTTCCACCGATATTGGCCATGTAATCACTCATCAGATAACCACCATGGATAAAAGTCCTGGGATCCACAAAGTACCAAGACCCACCACAAATGGGCACAGGGACACCGTAAAACGTTTATTCATGACATTTAAAGATATCACTTATCCTTGCCGATCGGTGGGAAACCAACAGCAGGGACCCCGACAGATCCTTAGAAAATGGCTGTCAATTGCCCAGTTTATGGGACTTTAGGACATAGCTAAGCACAGCGCTCGGCTTTTTCAGCGGCCCATTTTAAGGATCCGTAGTGGTGATTATGGTCGGATACTTGTTGTTGGTAATTTTTTACTGTTTGCTGTCACTAATCTTTTGCAAAATTGTGCTTTATACAGGGGCATGATAATCCAGCATGGAAAGGTAGCAATTTCTTCTGGGATCTGATGCCTAGAGGGGCCCAAAGGCCTCCAAGAAGAATATTATAAACACGGTAGCTCTAAGTTTTATCTCTTTGGCTTCATGTAGCTTTATATTGGAAGAATAGGTCAAATAGGCAGACACTGAAGATATATATAAAGTATATTTCCCTATATGAAGCCCCCAGGGTCAGAAAAGGGCATGTTGACCTCATAGTACTTGAATTTTGCACATCTCTGTTGCTTTTTTTTGCTTTGTCTGGAGCGTTTACAATGCATGTTAGGCTCATTCGGTGCCTGCAGGCTTTCTCTTACCATTTCTCAGCAGCCTGGGGAATCGCAGGGATAAATAGATTGTATCTAGAGAGAATATGATGCAAAGGAAAAGTGTTTTGTGTAAAGAATGAAACACAGAGAATAATACAATGGTGAATAAGAATATTAAAAAAAAACATTCCTTCTAATCAGAGGCAGACATCAAATTCATGGGGCCCCCATAGCAAACATATATATATATATATATATATATATATATATATCATGCCATATATATATATATATATATATATATATATATATTATTTATATATATTATATTATATATATATATATATAAATAGTGACAAAGTCACTGGCAAAGTATTAGAGTTAGAGGAGAGATATCTTTCACTGAGGCTATTAGCTTCAGTGATTTGAAACTCAGAACTTTTGCTCCAGCACTCTAAGTGTTGAGAGGAGTTAAGCAGCCATTTTAAAAGCACTGGGTTTTTGAGAACAACCATAGAGTGGGAGGGAGGTTGTTCTCCATATCTCCACCCCAGGGTGTGGTTTAGGATATAAATAGTTAGCCTTCTGAGGTATTCAGTGTTCAGTAGGCCTGGAGAGTGGAACTCCAGCACTATGTGTCCTGACAAGGAAGCTGAACCAGTGGATGTTTTTGTTTCCTTAATGGGCAGATCCCTGTAACAATACAGACTGTGCTCTATGTTATGTTTTGTTTTTTCCTTAGGCCAGAAACACATTGCTTATGTTTGCTAACTCTGCACTGGCTTATGCATCACTCCTATTAAACCAGTGAGAGGCTTAAAGAGACAGTGTACCTTTGTCTACCTGAGGCTGTTCATTGCAAACGCGATGTAGTGATGTCATTGCTCCTGCAGTGCACGGAGTCTCAAACTCATAAGCACCATTCTATTTAACAGTTTCTGTGTCCTGAGGATGTGGTTGAAATCGTGATGACATCAGGTGCCGAGCAGCGTTGGGCTTACAGACTCCATAGCAGCCGCGTGGTCTACCGTTATGGGCGGTATATCCCTGCTCCCAATATAGGATATCTTGGGTGTGTTTCTTGTTGGCCACCATTAGTAAATTTACCTAGTTATATGATTTCCTACCAACAGTCGCAAATCTGTCCGACAACACTTGCTACAGCTATAATGTTGGTCATAATTGTTGTCAATGAATTTTCCAAAATTATATTATTATAGAAGTTTTACAACTTGACTGAATGAGTGACTTTGAATCAATTAACTCATGGATTTGTTCAAATGCTCAAAAATAACGCTCATGAAAATCTAATTTTCTTTTTCTTTTACCTGTCACAGGTTTACCCCGATGCATACTTCTATTGTTTATGTGTGTATATTTGTATGATTGGTATTTTTCGTTACCCCTGTTCGTATTACCTTGTTACTCTGGTTGGTGCATTACAGTACACTATTACTCCCCTCTTCCCTAGGTGGAGGAAAGGTACAGACTGAGGATGGATTCAGGAGCTAAGGCAAGGTATGTGGCCCTGGCTTCTTCACCATCGGAAGTAATCCGGGGAACAAGGCAAGCTGGGGAAGGAGCCCCTGGTCCCGGAATCCCCGACAACAGAGACATTACATTAACCCTGTTCTGTCTAAAATTGTGTGAAGTATATTTATTAATAATATATTCTTTGTGCCCCCTTTCTTCTTCTTAAACCTTAGCTCAGTCTTTGTCTTTGACTGTAAGGCAACTGGCTTCAGCAGAAACCCTAACCCACCATTCCTACTGCAATAGAAAAACAAGAATACCAAGTACCACCGATCTATTAAACTTAACCCTTCAGTAATCTGTCTTCTGTAAAAGAAAGAGCTCATAAGTAAATTTTTATGCTAATGACAAATGGTCACCATGACCATGCATCTTAGATGGACATCAGGTCAATGATCATTTAACGACCAACAGTTATCTCTCCCGTCTTCCTTATTCTCATGCATAATTGGTTTGGTTTATTTAAAAGTCTACTGTTTCTTTAAAAAACTAATTTTTTGTCAGTGATATATCAGTTATTGGCTATCATTCTGATCCAGGGGCGTAACAATTGTGGCCGCCTTGTGTATAACCATGAACAAAGCACTTGAGTGAAGGGGGTCTTTCGGGGCCAGCGGTATCTTTAGCTGGAAGAGTGTCCTTGGATGCATCTCTGTTGTGAATGTTTTAGAAATGAATTCTGAGCAGAAGCTCCCTCTGGTGGTTACAAACAGTACTGAACCATTCAATGAGGATTGGCAATCAGGAATCACACAGACTGGCTGGATATAAGGGAGGTTTCCCCCCATCATGGTTGCTGGTGATCAATTGTTCTTGTCTCAACGTTGTTTCCTGGTTCTCTTGGAAGCTTGCTGAGTCTTGCCTCTTCTCCTGCTCTCAGATAAGATATTTTCTGTTTTTTGTTTTTGTGCTTGCCATTTGCATATTTCTCTGCATTTCTGTGAGGTTGGCCAGGTTCCCCTCCCCGGGGGGCTTGGGCTCCTCTCGGTTCCTCTGGAGCCACTGTTGTTTGTTCATTTGCCTTACACCAGAGAACTAATTTAGGTGGTAGAGGTCGTGTGATCTCAGGTGTTTTTGCAATTAGTAGCGTTGGCTTTTTTTTTAGGGTTTTTTTTGATTGCAGTAAGTATCCTTCCTATCCTATTCTGTCTAGGCAGATTGGGCCCCAGCGTTTGCTCATACTATTTTCTGTCTGTGTCTGTATTTCCTCTTGTCTAACCGCCATTACATGTTTGGGGGCTTCCTATGTTCTTTGGGGATCTGCTCCGGGGCAGATAGCTTTCCTCTTTCTATCTTTAGGTGTAGTTAGCCTCTCAGGCTGTGAAGAGGCGTCTATGACCAACGTAGGAACGCTCCACAGCTGCCTTTAGTTGTGGTGGTTAGTCAGGGTACTGCAATCCAGTAGATTCCAACCTCTCTGGTGTATTGCCGTTTTTGCCTGCTCTCCTCAGCTACCAAAACATAACACATCTCCAGTTAAAAACTAATGTGAAGCAGAGAGCCACAGGCTCCCTGCCCCACACTTACAGTTCAGCTGTAGGACTGCCAGAGGCCCATTGATGCAGAGCAGTCCAGCATAATGATGTCAGGAAAGGCCTGCGATGTGATGTCAGCGCACTCTGTAGCTGTGGGCCTCTTGTAGACCTGTGGCTGTAGAGTAAGTACGGGGCAGGGAGAAAAAGGAAGAAGACAGAACCCCTTGGCATGGGAGTGGAAACAAGTAGTACAGCACTGTGGGCTGCACAATGTAGACCAACATTAATGGGGGCTAGAATTGAAGGACATTATTACCATATGGGAACCAGAATTGAGAGAGATTATTACAGTATGGGGCCACCTAACAGTACAATATTCAGAGACATTACAATATGGAGCCACATATGGGGCCATAATTTATGTGGGCCAAAATAGGAGACAGTATTACTATATGAGGGCCACATAGGGAGACATTATTAATTTATAGTGGCAAGAATTGGTGTCCATTATTACTATATAGGAGCCACCTAGGGGGTCATTATTAATTCATGGTGGCCATAATTGGGGGATATTATTACTATATGGGGGCCACATAGAGGACAATGTTAATTTATGAGTGACATTATTTGGGAGTCATAATTACTACATAGGGGCCAAGTAGGGGAAGGGCATTACTACTATATGGGGGCCAGAGTTGGAAGACATTATTACTATATTGGGGCTATGTGAGGAATGTTGTTAATATATAGGGCCACATAGGAAAATAACATCCGGGTACTACTCTAAAAGGGCCATAAAAAGGGACGTTACCCCAGTATGGGGGCATAATAGGTTGACAATACTACTGTATGGGTGCCATGGTGGGGTCAATTCTATTGTATTTGGGAACAAAGGGGACAAAAGCATTACTACTGTATGGGGGACAGATAGGAGAACATCACTACTATATTTAATTTTATTTTTGAAGATACTGTTAATGAAGGACAAACCGAAGATACTGGCAATGTAGAAGTGGGGGAATAGTGCAAGGGGTGCAGCCATAGATATTTGTGTTACATTTTTCAGGAACAAGCCCTGACTGGAAGAAGACATAGAGGTCTGTGCCGGAAGGAGAAGAAAACTGCAAATGAATGACTTCAATTGGAGACGTCACCGGTGAGTATCTGTTGAGCTACCTGTACTATACATACTGATACGTTCCACCAGCAGGTCACTCACTGTATGGAGGTAATATTAGTGTTGAGAAGAGAACGATTTCTAGCAGCAGATGCATCCGGTAAAAAAATCCATTATTTTATTGAAGTAAGTATAAAATCCATATTAGTGTTAGTACTCTGGATTTTATTAACATTCAGAATGGTAGTGTTGTATATGGTCACGGTGGTGGCGGTATTTATCCCTTCTACATGGTAATACTAGTATATTGGTCTTGGTATAATGGACTTTATTCACTAATAATATGGGGATATTAGTTATTTAGTAACTTTCTGACTATATTATTTAGATTTATTACTTTGAGAATTATAACTCTAGTTATGAAACTTGCCCAGCTCTCCAAAAAAAAAAAGAAGTACTTTCAATATGTTCATCGTAACCAATTTTATATTTTTTCAATGCATCTAAATTAAAAATAAAGTCTTGATTTTTTTAAACTAAAAAAATGCTTTTTTGTCTGCAGATCTCAGAATGGAATCTGACTACAGAGGGTTTGTTTGTAGTCTGTAACCATGGAGACTCATAAGTCAACGCTGGGGCTGCATTCACGAAAAGGACATTTTTAAAGCAAGTGTATTTGCAAATTTGTTTCATTTTTCAGTTCATTTCACATTGGAGTTTTACTGATTAAGGACAACATTAAAGGTGGAAAAAGTTCTGAAATGATTCTTCTTGGTAAGATTTTTTCACATGGCAAAAACATGGGATTTTAACAGGAGCGTGTAGACTTTTTGCATCCACTATAGATCTGTACAGATTTTCATCTTCTGCCTGTATTTTATTTATTGCTGTTAATTATTGACAGCAAACAAAGGTTATGAAAATTCTGAGACATTAACACAAAGTATATGAGAGAGTTCTAGAACTTTTCATTCTGCGTCGATCAGGCTTCATTTCCAAGCGGCATACATTTACATACGCTCCTTCGTGTATATTATCGCTGACGTTTCGTGTCGCTATTTTCTTCAGCTTTTTTATCTTTTTGTTTTCCATTATTTTATGTGTCTCCTTTATAGAATACTGAGCCGGCGATGTAAAAGGTAGAACTATAAAAATGAAGGGAAATGTTCCTTTCCCGGCCGGCACTTAAAATGAGCAATGAGTCATCTTCCTCTCTGCACGGCCCGGCGCACCGGCGAACCTCATGGGAATTCTTATCCTTTTGTATCCAGGGGCAAGTGGTTGTTTCTTATGACAAAAAAAAGAGTCAACTTCTTCCGCTGTGAAGCAGTCATATTCCTTTAATGTCTCACTCCGGATAAGTTCCGATCTTATAACTGCTCTTATTTATCTTTGGAAGCGCCAAGTTGTAGCTTTCCGGAGAAATAACCCATCTTGATCATCATCGGTCAAGTGGTTCACTGGATGGTATTAACCTGACTCGGCAACCTGCGCCTCTCTGGAGGTTACAATACTATAACTCCCATCATACAGGAGCGCCACAGCTTTACTATCACTACTCCGGAGTTATCTTGGCTTCTTCTCCATTCACGTCTAAAGCTAATCCCACAACTCTGCCGATATTTCCTCACCAATTTTCTTTGTCTCCTCCTCGCAATGGTGTCTGAGGCTATGTTCTCACTGAGTTTTTCGAGGAGTTCAAAAACCATGGGTAGGTTTTGGAGTGTCTAGTTTGGAGAAGTTTCTTTCAGGATGTGCTTTTTTTTTTTATTCAAACCTTCTTCAGGACAAAAAAAAGAGCTAAAATAACCTCCTCATACAGTATGAACAGCAAAGTGGATTTCCCATCGAGATGAATTGGAAGATTTTACTCAAGAGTTTTTCTGCATCGAAGAAGTGACATGATGACATCACTGACATCCACTTTCTTTTTTGCCACTATGTGTTTTTCACACCTTCTTCAGGATAATGAACAGCTAAAGGAAACTCCTCATATGAACAGCTGGAGGAAGGCGCCGAGCAGTCGCAGGCTGTATTATTGGGTCACCGTGTGGCAGTATTATTTTTTTGTCACCATAAAACAGCAGTCTATATTATTGGGTCACTGTGCGGAACTATTATTTTTTTGTCCCATAAGACAGCAGTCTGTATTATTGGGTCACTGTGTAGCAGTATTATTTTTTGTCACCATAAGACAACAGGCTGTATTATTGGGTCACTGTGTGGCAGTATTATTTTTTGCCACCATATGACAACATTACTTTGGTGTATAATGGCTTCTACACACAGTTGTTTTGACAATGGAGAAATTATGGTGGGAATAGAGCAAGGTTCTGCACTCTCTGATCAGTTTCTTGTTATTAACAAGCCTCCAACCCAATACTCGTCCTGAGCGTTGTCTTCTCCATTGCAGAGGAGCTGGTTCTGCATTCAGCCAGTTCTATGGAAGCCAATAAAGTCATTAATGACATCATGAGGATTCCTGCGTACATGACAGGTCAAGGGTGTGCAGGGAAGATGCCACAAGCGACACTTATCTAATGGGCTGTTATCTATAGATTGGGAAAACAAGGAACATAGAGATGATGGCCCCAATTCATCATTGCTTTGGCTCCTTTTTTTTCTGCTTTTTTATGTATGCCTCATTCATTCTTGAAGTTGCGACTTTCTTTTAGGTTTTACGTTACCTTGTTCCAGTTTTTTTTCTTCTTTCAGCATTATGGCCGCAGTTTTATTATCCGGATGTTTTAGTCTAACTCATCATTTGTGACTCTCCGAAATGTTGCAGAATGTTTGTGCATTTTACTCCAATTTCTTTTCTTTTGCACAGCTGAAAATTAACGCGCAACATTTTAAATCTTATTAAAAGGATAGTGCGACTTTTCACTCTAAAAAAAGCACAAAAAATAAATAAAAACAATAAGCATTTTTGAATTTGCAGCAATTCACCTAACTGCGGCCCCCGATTCATCGAGATTGGCGTTTTGTACTTCAGTCTTGATCAGCACTTAATCCTCTCGTGACCACATCATGTAAAATTGCTTGATATGGTCACGGTGGATATATTGAGCTGCTCATGACCTGAGCCTGCACCATACTCGCAGATAGTGGCTATGTTACATA
Organism: Oophaga sylvatica; assembly: GCA_033576555.1. NCBI lineage: Eukaryota > Metazoa > Chordata > Amphibia > Anura > Dendrobatidae > Oophaga > Oophaga sylvatica. Next base: position 978,063,663 of record JARQOD010000001.1, on the reverse strand, counting down.
GATGGCATCTGCCCTTAACTGCTGTAGACCGGAGTTTTCTCCAATCACTGCTGTTTAAAGGTGTATTCCTATCTCTAAGGTCCTATCTTAATATGCTGAGGTGTAATAATAATAAAATTAGCAAATACCTCCAATTAGAAATGTAGTATAGTTTTTCTGATTCGCTATGACTCTTTCCTCATATGCAGGCATTGCAGGACCTTAGGTATCTATGGTTACGACCACTGATAGTGACAATTAATTAGTTGCTAGTAGTCGTAACCATGGATTCCTAAGGTCCTGCAATGCCTACACATATGGAAAGAGACATAGCGAATCAGAAGAACTATACTACATTTCTAATTGGAGGTATTTGCTAATAATATTATTATTACACCTACTATATATTGCGATAGGATCTAGAAGATGGGAATGGGAATACCTCTTTAACCATTTAAATGTCACCAGCACGCACCGCCCCCCTCGATGTGATTGCAATGTGCATATTGGATACCATATAAGCCGGGCGGGGTCTGTTGAAGTCCCCTATGACTGCCATGTTAGTCCTCCTACAAAGCCCAGTCTGTTGCTGACCTTCCAAGGATAATTGCAATTTAACTATATACTGCAGTATTAGGTATTGAAATATACAGTAAAAGTGATCGGAGAGTCAAGTCCCCTAAAGGGACTAAAAAATAAAAGAAAAACTATTAAATAAATATACATTTTCTAAAAACTTGTTTTTAATGTTTACAAGATTCTAAATGCTTAAATTATCCCCCTTTTCCCATTTAAAGGAAAATAAATAAACATAATTACGGTAGTATCGTTGGGTCTGCAAAAGTTCAGTCTATCAAGTTCTGAAATTATTTTAACCATATGCTAAAAGCCAAAAAAAAAAGTAACAACTGCCTTTTTTTTTTCGGGTTGCTGCCTTCCCCACAAGAAATGCAATAGAAAAGCGATCAAAAAGGCATAATTTCGCCACTTTAACCCCTTACCGTCATCCATCGTACACATACAGTGCAAGTCGGAAGCTGGTGAATTACAGTTAGGACCTGCCTCTAATCGAGGGTGGAGCTGCATCCATGCCTGTTAACCTGTTAAATGCCACTGTCAATCTTTGATAGCGGCATTTTAAACTTGCCGGCACGGGGGAGCGTAATTCCATACTCCAATCGGCACGCCCATGACTTTATTCCAGGTCGCCGATTGGTTGCTATAAAGACCCCCATTATGGAGCTCCCGTGATACTCTGTGGCTGGGATTCAAAGGAGACAGTGATTTCTGCTGCATACAGTAATGCTATAGCATTGCCGAATATAGCACAAGCGATCAGACAGTCACAGATTCAGGTCCCCTAAGAGGCCTAACAATAACAGTGAAAAGTCAAAAAAAAGTTTGAAAAAAAATTAAAACAAAATAATTCGAATCACTCCCCTTTTCCCCCAGTTAAAATAAAGAAAATAAAAAATTTTTAAAAATTCACATATGTGGTATCGCCGCGTTCAGAAAAGTCAGATCGATGAAAATATAAAAATAATTAACCTGATCTAAAAAAATTCAAGAACATCAAAATTAAAATTTTTGGGTTGCTGCAATTCCACAGAAAATGCTGTAACAAGCGATGAAAACATCATATCTAGCCCAAAATGGCATCAGCAAAAACATCATCTCATCCTGCAAAAAATAAGCCATTACACAGCTCCATCGGCTCAAAATTGAAAAAGTTACGGGTCTCGAAAAATGGCGACATAACCCCCAAAATTTTTGTTTTCGCAAATTTCTGAGTATTTCATCACCACTAAAATAATAAAAAGAACTGGACATGTTTGGTATCACCGTAATCATACTGAAGATCAGAATAATACCGTGAGGTCCTTTTTACCACAAAATGTACACCGTAAAAACAATTCCCAAAAAACAATGTCAGAATTGCGTTTTTTTCCAATTTCTCTCCACTGGGAATTTTTTTTCCCATTTTCCAGTACATTATGTGAAAGTGTCACTGGTGTCATTCAAAAGTGCAACTCGTCCCGCAAAAAAAGAACCAGTCCCCATATGTCTATGTGGGCAGAAAAATAATCACTTAATTAAATTGAAAAAAAAAAAAAAAAAGCAAAAATTGCAAAAATTAAATTTTCTGCAGTGCGGAGAAGGTGAAGTGGATCCTGTAAACCAGATATTGAATTTCATGTAGTTTTGGAGTCGACGATACAAGTCGGTGTGATATTTCTACACTTCTGATTGCAGAATGTGTTTATGTTGTATGGGGGAGGGGAATCATCTGTAAGATTAAAATGGCAGCTCTCATAGGCTCTCTGTCATTTTAACATTTTCTTTCATTTTTCTTAAACGCTTTTTTTTTGTTCCTCGGGGCAATTATCTTGATGGCTTAAGCTCTTTCTCTCGTTCCACCTTTGCCTCGTAGCTGTCATCATTCTCTGGAGGATCCGAGCGCCGCAGCGAGCTGCAGGCAATCACAATACTGACCGGACAAATAAATATCGAAGAAATAATTTGACAAGTGCTGAACAATATTATATTGCGCCGTTGTAATTATCATGTTCGGCTCTCCATTCACACGCCGCTAAATTACCAGCGGAGTGTTTAGTATGCCGGAGCGCTCGCTCACCACCTCGCTCGCTGTTTTTTTTTCTTTTGGTGTCATTTCTGATATAAAGCCTATGTATCTTAGTTCACCAATCTTCTGACTTCTATTAGGAACACCCTTTTATAATATGAACCTTTCCATATGAACAGATTCCTCTGGGAACCAAAAACAGCCTGATAGAGTATTGATTGGTGTGTGAATGAAAAATAGATGGCTTTTTTCCTGGTTTTGATGTGCAGTCTGCACCTAGTGTGCAAATTCTTAGCCCCCTTCATCCAGCCGAGAAAATAAGGATAAAAACCCTATGTCACATATACACATTTTTAAGAGTTGGAGTCTTGGACCCCATCGATCTGATATTGATGACCATCGATATCAAAGCCTTGGAAAACCCCTTTAATTATGAATGGTTACATACAAATGTAAACTATTCTCATGGTGGAGGCATCAGAGGATCATCAGAAAATGATCCATTGTGATTTTGTGATACTTGTATTTTTCAAACATTTTTTGTAACCTCTCTCTCTCTCTCTATATATATATATATATATATATATATATACTGTATGTAGATTGCAAAATAAATATATATGATTTTATATATCACAATCTGTATTTAAATAAAAAATGAATAATCTTTCAATTTTCACACTGGCCACTAGGGCTTTTTTAGACTCATATTTCCTGTTCTTTTAGGAAGAGTTTTCAGCAGACTCATTATTAGCAGAGACAGGAATACAATGACTGATAACACCTCTATATACAGCTGATAAAGCAGGATCCACCATTCACAATAGCTGTTGTCACAGCTCACTTCCTCCTCCTGTACAATGACTGATAACACCTCTATATACAGTAGATAACACAGGATCCACCATTCACAATAGGTGATGTCACAGCTGACCTCCTCCTCCTGTACAATGACTGATAACACCTCTATATACAGTATATAACACAGGATCCACCATTCACAATAGGTGATGTCACAGCTCACCTCCTCCTCCTCCTGTACAATGACTGATAACACCTCTATATACAGTAGATAACACAGGATCCACCATTCACAATAGGTGATGTCACAGCTGACCTCCTCCTCCTGTACAATGACTGATAACACCTCTATATACAGTAGATAACACAGGATCCACCATTCACAATAGGTGATGTCACAGCTCACCTCCTCCTCCTGTACAATGACTGATAACACCCCTATATACAGTAGATAACACAGGATCCACCATTCACAATAGATGATGTCACAGCTCACCTCCTCCTCCTCCTGTACAATGACTGATAACACCTCTATATACAGTAGATAACACAGGATCCACCATTCACAATAAGTGATATCACAGCTCACCTCCTCCTCCTGTGCAATGACTGATAACACCTCTATACAGTAGATAACACAGGATCCACCATTCACAATAAGTGATATCACAGCTCACCTCCTCCTCCTGTACAATGACTGATAACACCTCTATATACAGTAGATAACACAGTATCCACCATTCACAATAGGTGATATCACAACTCACCTCCTCCTCCTGTACAATGACTGATAACACCTCTATATACAGTAGATAACACAGGATCCACCATTCACAATAGGAGATGTCACAGTTCACTTCCTCCTCCTGTACAATGACTGATAACACCTCTATATACAGTAGATAACACAGGATCCACCATTCACAATAGGTGATGTCACAGCTCACCTCTTCCTCCTGTACAATGACTGATAACACCTGTATATACAGTAGATAACACAGGATCCATCATTCACAATAGGAGATGTCACAGTTCACCTCCTCCTCCTGTACAATGACTGATAACACCTCTATATACAGTAGATAACACAGTATCCACCATTCACAATAGGTGATATCACAACTCACCTCCTCCTCCTGTACAATGACTGATAACACCTCTATATACAGTAGATAACACAGGATCCACCATTCACAATAGGAGATGTCACAGTTCACCTCCTCCTCCTGTACAATGACTGATAACACCTCTATATACAGTAGATAACACAGGATCCACCATTCACAATAGGTGATGTCACAGCTCACCTCCTCCTCCTGTACAATGACTGATAACACCTCTATATACAGTAGATAACACAGGATCCACCATTCACAATAGGTGATGTCACAGCTCACCTCCTCCTCCTGTACAATGGCTGATAACACCTCTATATACAGCAGATAACACAGGATCCACCATTCACAATAGGCAATATCACAGCTCACCTCCTCCTGTACAATGATTGATATTAACCTCTATACACAGCTGATAACACAGGATCTGTCAATCAAAGTAGGCGATGTCACAGATGAACCTGCCTCCACCCTACTCCCTTCACAGTGACTTCTGCACACGCTCATTATATGCAAAAGATGGGGTCGGGGTCTATTTATTGTGGCTAATGTATATGTGTTGTTTCCTGAAACAACAGGAAGTCACAGTCTAAAAAAGCCCCAGTGGCCGGTTTGAAATTTGCAACTTTTCTATTTTTAATAGAGATCATGGTGTGTATAAAAACAAAATATTGTCAAATTTTGAAAAAACTGATTTTAAAACAGTAGGTCATTTCCTGATTATATATTCCCTATACATTGGGTACTTAAAATCAGTTTTGATTGTCAGTGGAAGCTGCAGCCGTACACTTTCACTGCCACGGCCATTACATGGTAAATGTGGTATTGAATAGTAGAGTGGATCGCCTCGCACGACTCGGGTCCACGGTCAAGGTCAGTGCTCTCTGGGGGTGAACAGGAGCTGCACAAATTTTCTTAGTCTCCAGGATCTCAAGTTTTGTTTATGATTTTCCGGTGGGCCGGCGAGACGTCTCAGGTGGTCAAACGTGTGGGTGGAGAAAGCCTTGCAGGGGCTTACCCCCTGAGTAATAAAAGGGTCAGGCGTTACAATTAAAACTGCCCAACTTTCTATCATCCCTGACGTCATCTGTCAAGGAAAAGTCTGAAGCCCCCGTACACGTTAGTGTACAGTACTGGTGGGTTTCACCAACTTTGGTCTAATGTGTATGGACACTGAAATAAAATCGTTAACTAGACATATGCTCATATGGAAGGGGAATAGTTCCAAGGGTAAAAAACAACAACTCACATTCAACAAATGGTTTTTGCCAGAGTTCTGGTTTGGAATGTCACAAAATAAAATGTTACTTGCTTTTTTACAGCTCATTTGTGAAAAGTGAAGGAATTTGATGCATCTTTTTCAAGCGCATTCTTCATCAAGACTGGTGGGAAAGAAGCCAGTCTTGATGAATCTGGAAAATGTTGGGTGCAGCAGCCTGGTTGTTTGAGTCTCCTTAGGTCACAAGGTAGTGGAGCACATGCCTCCATCACCGGCATGATGTGTTTGGTCAACTGTGTTTGTTCTGTTCCTCCCTGGTGGCATCTTATCTCATTTGAGAACAAAGGATGGGGCATATTGAAATCCGTATTGAAAACATGCCCAGTCCTTATTGCTGATACTTCCCACACCCCTGTACGCATTAGATGGGCAGCGTTGGGGTTCTGGGTTCAAATCCCACGAAGGACAACATCTGCAAGGATTTTGTATGTTCTCCCTGTGTTTGCGTGGGTTTCCTCTGCATTCTACGGTTTCCTCCAAAGACTTATCAGGAATGTAGTTTGTGTGCCCCAATGGAAACACATGTGTAAAGTCCTGCAGAATATGATGGCGCTATGTACGTAAGCATAATAAATAAATTAGGTAGGTTTGGTCATCATTGGTGTCATGTATGAGAGCTTCAACATGCATACATGTTTAGTCACCTTACTACAACTTCAAGACAGGATAGAATGATAAAAAGGACACAAGGGGCCCCCTATTCTCTCAACAGATGGGGGTTTCAGTACTTAGCAGTCAATAGTTTCAACCCTGACAGGGTAGAACTAGAAAATTTGGTGCTGGCAGATCAGGAGAACATGGTTGTTGGAGGTCCTCTTGGTCTTTAAGGTGGTGGAGGCCCATATCCTGTTACCTTCTTGCAACTTACGCAAGGACCATGTGGAAAATGCTCTTTGACACAGGGAAACCCATCTTCTAACCCAATCAAGGAAGACAAATATTCGCAGCCGTATGTTTACAAGAAGTAAAATATTTTCTAGCTCCATCGTCAAAAAAAGCAAAATGAAAAAAAAAAGAAATTTTTTTTTACAGCACGTGTAAAACAGGACTACTTAACGAAAATGACACCTACCAAACTCAAACCTTCCTTTCCAAAATACATGCTGCAAGCAGCCATTACTATTTCTTGCAATCAGCGACCCCAGACCGACCAATGGCCATAGATATTCCAGCAGACACCTAATCATCTCCTAAATGAGCTGTTTCCTTCTTAAACTGGCCACTTGAAGCTCACTTGATGTTCAATCTTGCAATATCCTGCCACGGTTACGTGCCACCTTATCCCCCATCTCTTACAGATCAATACAGCATCAAAGCCTGGCCGGACAAATTTATCCAGAGTCAGGGGATCCGGGTAATAATCATCTTTAAAGATACAGCTGGATGACTATTTAGATGGGCAATGTGACTCCTAACAATCTTCTGCATGTGTGTGTTTGGATTATAGATATTATTAACAGGGCCGGCTCCAGGTTTTCATGGGCCCCGGGTGAAAGAGTCTCAGTGGGCCCCTTTAACACAGACCACGATTCATGATGCACAGATACAGCAGAGAAATATAGGTACAGTACAATGCCAAATACTTCACTTCTTCCATTACATGAGTGATATCTATTGTAAATTCTACAATAGCTCAAAAACCGCCAAATCCTCACAGCGCACAGTACAGACTGGACAGTACAGTCCTCCATACAATATTATGGGCACCACAGTCTCCCCCTCATCACCCATATAATACCCCATGCAGGATGTCACCCGCCCATCCCCCATATAATGCTCCATACAGAATACTGGACCCAATATAATGCTCCATACAGAATACTGGACCACATATAATGCTCCATACAGAATACTGGACCCAATATAATGCTCCATACAGGATACTGGACCCAATATAATGTTCCATACAAAATATGGAGCTCTCCTCTGCACTGCGCTGCGCTCTGCACTGTTACGGCTCAGGAGAGGTCGTATCACCTCCCCATCACCTCCATCATGGCCTTCTCCCCATCACCTCCATCAATGCCTTCTCCCCATCACCTCCATCAATGCCTTCTCCCCATCACCTCCATCATTGCCTTCTCCCCATCACCTCCATCAATGCCTTCTCCCCATCACCTCCATCATGGCCTTCTCCCCATCACCCCATCATGGCCTTCTCCCCATCACTCCATCAATGCCTTCTCCCCATCACCCCATCATTGCTTTCTCCCCATCACCTCCATCATGGCCTTCTCCCCATCACCTCCATCAATGCCTTCTCCCCATCACCTCCATCAATGCCTTCTCCCCATCACCTCCATCATAGCCTTCTCCCCATCACCCCATCATGGCCTTCTCCCCATCACCTCCATCAATGCCTTCTCCCCATCACCCCCATCATTGCTTTTTCCCCATCACCTCCATCATGGCCTTCTCCCCATCACCCCATCATGGAATTCTCCCCATCACTTCCATCAATGCCTTCTCCCCATCACTTCCATCATGGCCTTCTCCCCATCACCTCCATCAATGCCTTCTCCCCATCTCCTCCATCAATGCCTTCCCCCCATCACCCCCCATCATTGCCATCTCCCCATCACCTCCATCAATGCCTTCTCCCCATCACCTCCATAACGGCCTTCTCCCATCATTTTCCTCTTCTCCACCCACACACACACACAGACACACACAGCAACTTTCACCTGTCTGCACATTCACACACGCGCACACACACACACCACATCTCACCTGTCCGGCGTCCGCACCGCAGGCATTCCCGCAGCATCACCGGCGCCCGCACTTTCTCTCCTTGCCACAGCCGGCCGCTGAATGATGACATCATCCAGCGGCGCTGCTGTGAGAGGAAGCGCGGGCGCCCTGCAGCGGCCCCCTGGATCCTGGAGCTGCGGAGGCACGGGGAGAGGTAAGTATTGTGCCGGCTGCCAGGGCCCTGAGCAAGCGGGGGGGCCCAGTGGTGGTGCTGGTACCGCTCTCCTCCGCTGACGGGCGCTGGGGTGTCCGACGGCAAGTGGGCCCCGGCACTTGCCCGGGTACGCCGGGTGCTGACGCCGGCCCTGATTATTAACCCCATAAGATTGTAACTAGTTTTGTCCTTTAGGACCTTGCACATTTTTCCATTTTTGCATCAATGCTTTCGGAGATTTATATTTTAAAAAAATGTATTTAAAAATGATTTTATTAGTAGTAATTGTTAACATTATTATTTTATCATGTTTTTGTTGTTGTTCCTCAATGAGGTTGCATTTTGCCATGCATTTTTTGGTGCCTATTTTTTTTTTAAATACGTCGTTATTTAATTTCCATGTTTGGTGCTACTGTAACCCACAATAACTCCCAGGCAGAACGCCCACTGTCTTTGGGTTTTATTTGACTCAGATCTTTCCTTCACTCACTATATCCAATTACGCAGTCTCTCATCAAAAACATCTACAGAAGTCACCATTTTGTTAATTTTGAAAATGCAAATACTCTTACAGTCACTCTTATTCATTCTCATCTTGACAAATGTACCTTTCTGTCTCCCTCTTACTAAATTCTCTCCTCTCCAATCCGTCCTGAATTTAGCAGTCAGGCTCCTATTTCTGTCCAGCTGGTAAACTGATTCCTCCGCTCTGTGTCAGTCATTGCACTGGTGCTCCTCTGCTGCAAAATACAACATAAACTTATCACACTCACCCACAAAGCTCTCCATAGTACTGCTCCACCATCCTCTATGTCTTCCACCCTACCTATCCTCTCCATTCCATTAATGAGCTAAGACTAATATCCTCTATGATTCAACCTCTCCTGTCTCAAAAACTTTTCTCGTGCTGCATTAGTTCTCTAGAATGCTCTAACCCAGGTCGTCAGGATATATTTTCTGTAGTCCATCATTGTTAGCATGGCCTATAAACACATTTCTTTAGCCAGGCCTATCACCTCACCTCACAAATCTCTTCTCAGTACTCTCTTCCTATAGTTTTTTCTCAGAATCTAGTCCTTTAAATATGTTCCCACATCCTCCATGCACTCAGTAAGACATTGTATCTAAATATATACAGTCATGGTCGAAAGTAAAGTGTTGACACCCTTGAAATTGTTCCAGAAAATGAAGTATATCTGCGTGAAAATTATTCATACATGTTTTGTTATACACATGTTTATTTCCTTTGTGTGTATTGGGACAACACAAAAAAAGAGAAAAAAGGCAAATTGGACATAATTTCATACAAAAAAAACCCAAAAATGGTCTGGGCAGAAATCTTGGCACCCTCAACTTAATATATTTCAATAGCAAGGTGGCTTTAACCCATTATTAACCCATTCGCCACCGCTACAGGGCAATGGGAATAGATTGGCAAAGTGCCAGAAAGGGCGCATCTAATTCTAGATTTGCCTTTTCTGGGGTGGCTGGGGGCAGATGTTAATAGCCAGGGGGGCCACTAAATAAATGCACCCTCCCTAGGCTAATATTATCTGCCCCCACTCGCTGGCTTGGTCTGTCTGGTTCAGAAAATAGTGCGGGAGCCCACGCATTTTTTTTCAACGAATTTACACCTTTAATTAACCCCTACATGTATGAAATTTTGCACATATACACTCATGTAATTGTTAGTGAAAACCATATATCAAACTACATGAAATGACATGGTTAACTGTATGTAAACCATGTGTCATTTCATGCCGAGTGGTTCTGTAATTTCACAAAAGCCGGCAATTGAATTAGCGGCTATTACACTATATATGACATGTATATATATATATAATATGTATTCTATGTGTGTATAGCTAGTGTTTACAAGGAAAGAAAGGGTTTATTTTAATTCCGATATTTCTGTCCCATTGACTTGCATTGGTTTCCGGAATCGGAATCGGCGATATCCGATACTTTTTGGGTATCGGTCCGATCCGATATTTCTTGATATCGGAAAGTATCGCTCAACACTAAAAACCAGCTTTCTGACACTGTGCACTACATTGTGACCCAAAATCCTTTGGTAATCTTCAGATTACATGATGTCTTAAACACAATCAAGGTACATAGTGCCAGAGTCAGCAACACAACCTTGAACCGCCAACATATTTGACTGTAGGTACTGTGTTCTGTTCTTTGCAGGTCTCATTCCATTTTCAGTAAACAGTAGAATTATGTGCTTTACTAAAAAGCTCAATCATGGTCTCATCTGTCCACAAGACGCTTTGCCAGAAGGATTTTGACTTACTTATGTACATTTTGGCAGACTGCAGTGTAGCTTTTTTTATATCTCTGTGTCAGCAGTGGAGTCCTCCTGGTTTCCTGCCATAGTGTTTAATTTCTTTCAAATGTCTTTTTGATAGATTACGGCGCGCAGCTTCGAGGTTCGTGTGGGGGTCCTCCCGTCCGCGCATACGGCATTCTATTTTGATCCGCCCAAAACTGAATGGGGGGGTCGGATTACCGGACTTTCTGTTGTATTATAGAGCCACTGTTTGCAAGAAAGTCCTAGACCTGACTTACCGAGGGAAGGAAAAACTATGGGTAGAAATAGAGAGACATAACGGCCCAGTAGCGGCACAGGGCATATTTTGGCTGCCAAAATTGGCACGCTATCGCGATGGGGACTTGTCCCTGATCTTGAGGACACTGCTGACTATATGGGACGGCTTCGCGCCCGGGGTCGGTTTAGTGTCAGTTCCTGGTCCCCTGACGCCCCTTGTTGGTAATGCTGCCTGCCCATCTTTAACGAGGGGGCTCCCTGCTCTGCCCGGTTTTTGACACCTGGGTTTTTTCCCTGCGCAATTTTTACACGCAATCAGGCTACGTTGGCCTTGGGGACATTCTAGGGACGGGAGCTGGTATAGCAGGCGCGTGGTTGATATACTTTCAGATGCGTAGTTATGCCTCCTCATTGGAGGCACTGGTCCGCCCACGTTTGCGACTTACAGACTTTGAACAGCTATGTACAGGTGGGACTGCTCCTGTCCATGATGTTTCTTTGGTGTATCGCCTCTTGGTTGCGGGAGAGACAGGGGACTCTTTGCCCCCATTTGTGAGTGGTTGGGAACGGGAGTTGGGTAGAACATTCTCGCCAGACTTATGGTTTAAAGCTTTCCACATGACTCACAAGGGCACGATAGCTGGCCGTGCTCAGGAGGCGAATTACAAACTGTTGTTTCGCTGGTACAGAACCCTTCTAGACTGGCGAAGATGTACTCCACTTGTACTGATGAGTGCTGGCGCTGCGGCAGTGGCTATGGCTCCTTCGTCCACATTTGGTGGGAATGCCCCAAGATAGTCCCAATTTGGAGGGAGGTGGGGTTATTGTTTTCCAAATTTAGTGGGAGATCCGTCTCAATCACATTAGAAATGGCCCTTCTATCAATGATCCCGGGAAGGGTGCAGCTCATTAAAAAAGGGCTCCTGCATTTCTTTCTGCAGGCGGTCCGTCAATTAATCCCCAGGTGTTGGAGATCTATCCATCCACCCTCGAGAATCCAATGGGTGGAACTCATGGACGACATACGTTACATGGAGGAGCTTAGGGCAGCCGATGCAGGGAGGTCTGAGTCCTATCTGCGAATGTGGAGTGAGTGGGTGACATTTAGGGGCTCTCCGGAGTTCCGGGATTGGCTTTCTCGGGACTGTTGAGGCTTCCAGGGGTAGAAGTGGGTGGCGGTGAATAGACTTTCTGATGGATATAGGCAATGAGTGGCTGGGTGGACAGGCGAGAGTCGGACCTTTCTCTATCTTTGTTCTTCTATTGTCTTTTCTTCCTCTTCTCTTCTTTTTCCTTTTCTTTGGCTTTTGCTTTTCTTTACTCTTTTCAGTTTCTTCTTATATTTTCCTTTTATGGTGGATGCTGCCTCTCTCATTCTGTTCTTGAAGTTTATTAAAGCAAAGTGCCTGGGTATTGTGAACAATGTTCCTATGAGTTCACCAGAGCCCGGAATACTACTGAATGCTATGTTTCTAAACATTACTGTATAATTGGTGCTGGAGGTTGTCTTGTGTTCTAGATGTACTTGCTCTGTTTCATTGCCGAGAGAGGCGCTGCACTATAACTGTTTACGCAACCTGTTTGTTGCATTTTGTATTACATAAATGCTATAATAAAAACTATTTGAACCATAATTTCTTTCAAATGTCGACAGATAGTTTGCGCTAACATTGATGCACCCTGAACCTGCAGGATAGCTTGAATTTCTATGGAACTGGATTGGGGCTGCTTATCCGCCATTCAGACCATCCTGCGTTGCAACCTTTCATCAATTTTTCTCTGCCATCCACATCCAGTGAGATTAGCTATAATACCTTAGGTTGTAAACTTCTTAATTATGTTGCACAGAATGTACAAAGGAACATCAGGATCTCTGATGATGGACTTTTAACATTGAGATTGTTGATATTTTTCAATAATTTTGGATCTCAAGTCGTCAGTCAGTTCTCTTCTCTTCTTTCTGTTCTCCATGCTTAGTGTGGCACACACAGACAAACAGTGCAAAGATAGAGTCAACTTCTCCCCTTTTTATCTGGTTTCAGGTGTGATTGCCATATTACTGTTACTTGTCACAGGTGAGTTTGAATGAGCATCACATGCTGGAAACAAAGTTGTTTACCAAAATTTTTGGAAAGATGCCAATAATTTTGTCTGGCCCATTTTGAGGGTTTTGTAGAAAAAATTTTCCAATTTGCAATTTTTCTAGCATTTTTTTCGTTGTTCCAATACACATAAAGTAAATAAACATGTGTATAACCAAACATGTGTAACTGCAATAATTTTCTGGGAGAAATACTTCATTTTCTGGAACAATTTCAAGGGTGCCAACACTTTCAACAATGACTGTAATGAGTATTTGATCTCTTGCTGATTTTGTAAGTTTGCCCACTGACACAGACATGAACAGTCTATAATTTTAAGGGTAGGTTAATTTTAACATTGAGAGATAGAATATCAAAAATAAAATCCAGAAAATCACATTGTATAAATTATATTGTCTATGCTGTGAAGATATGAGATGTGCAGCATCTGAAACAACGGATACTGGAAGCCCAGGTTGCTTTGATAGCAGCCTTCAGCTCGTCTGCATTGTTGGGTCTGGTGTCTCTCCTCTTCCTCTTGACAATACTCCATAGATTCTCTATGGGGTTACGGTCAGGCGAGTTTGCTGCCAATCAAGCACAGTGATACTGTTGTGTATAAACCAGGTATTGGTACTTTTGGCAGTGTGCACAGGGGCCAAGTCCTGCTGGAGAATGACATTTCCATCTCCAAAAAGCTTGTCGGCAGAGGGAAGCATGAAGTGCTCTAAAATTCCCTGGTAGACGGCTGCGCTGACTTTAGCCTTGATGAAACACAGTGGACCTACACCAGCAGATGACATGACTCCCCAAACCATCACTGATGGTGGAGACTTCACACTAGACCTCCAGTAGCTTGGATTGTGGCCTCTCCACTTTTCCTCCAGACTCTGGGACCTTGATTTCCAAATGAAATGCAAAATTTACTTTCATCTGAAAACAACAGTGGACCACTGAGCAACAGTCCAGTTCTTTTCTCCTTGGCCCAGGTAAGACGCTTCTGGCGTTGTCTATTGGTTATGAGTGGCTGACACAAGGAATGTGACACTTGTAGCCCATGTCCTGGATAGTTCTGTGTGTGGTGGCTCTTGAAGCAATGACTCCAGCAGCGTCCACTCCTTGTGAATCTCCCCCAAAGTTTTGAATGGCCTTTTCTTAACAATCCTTTCAAGGCTGCGGTTATCCCGTTGCTTGTGCACCTTTTTCTACCACACTTTTTCCTTCCACTCAACTTTCCATTAATATGCTTGGATACAGCACTCTGTGAACTTCAGCATCTTTAGCAATGACCTTTTGTGGCTTACCCTCCATGTGGAGTGTCAATGACTGCTTTCTGGACATCTGTCAAGTCAGCAGTCTTCCCCATGATTGTGGAGTCTACTGAAACAGACTAAGGACCTTTTTAAATGCTTAGGAAGCCTTTGCAGGTGTTTTTGTTAATTATTCTAATTTACTGAGATAATGACTTTTGGGTTTTCATTGGCTGTAAGCCATAATCATCAACATTATCAGAAATAAACACGTGAAATAGATCACTCTGTGTGTAATGACTCTATATAATATATGAGTTTCACTTTTTGTATTGAAGAACTGAAATAAATTACCTTTTTGATGATATTCTAATTTAGTGAGAAGCACCTTGTATCATTGCCTTGGGCAAGGCAGCAATTTTGCACCTTGTAAACCGGAGAGCATTGGCACTCTAAGTCCCTTGTACCAGTCTAGTATTGAACCTACATTAAATTACAGTTTGTCCTTTGACCCGTTAATTATTTTCTGCTTGTTGCTGAAATACGACAAAAATGATATATGTATATATCAAACATTGCTATATTTTCTTTACTTTTTTTTTACAACTTTGTATTTTGTTTTTTATGTAACTTTCTTACTACCCTATTACTAATCCTAATCCTTTCACTAACTCTAGCACAATCCCTAGCCCTAACCCTAGTCCGAAGTATAGCTATTGCCCTATGCGTGAAATTTTGCATTTGCACCCTTGACCCCCACACACACTCGGCCACAGGATATAGATTTTTCTTTTTTGCTTTTACAACTAAATCAGCGTGAATTACCGTAAATGTATAATCTGTGTCACACAAAAAATGCAAAAATGTATTTAAGCATTTTTTTTCATAGACAAGAAATGCATAATATGGTTTAGGACTTCTCTATGGTGTAATAATCCATTGTGGGAACCATTACTTGAGTTGTATTTGGAAGATTTACAGCCTAGGCAAAAAGCATTTAATACAGAAATCTTTAGAGTGTCTGCGGGGAAAATTCCATCTTTTTGTACAAGGGCATTAAAGCAATAGAAGAGAAGGTCAACTGGGGTCAAGTGATACTTTTATAGTATTTTGGGTAATTAGTGAAGATTTTCAAGAAGTGGATAATTGGATTCAAAATGTATTGAAAAAAACAGTGTTGGGTTAAAATGAGACACGTGTCATATTTTTCACAATAGGGTCATGTATCATTATCAGTTGTTTTATTTTTTGTCATTGGTTCTCCACTCGTAAGTTTGCAAGCTGATCTGTCTTATAACCACATTCTCATCCCAGTAAGTGATGCCATATGGCTAAGATATTATATCACCTATTGATCATTAGAAGTCTTAGCTCTTGGACCTCCGTCTGGGCCACTCTAGAAAATGATGGGGCCGTAGGGTAAAACTTACAGCACCCCTGATCTAGAAGATTTGGTGCTCATTGAACCAGCCATCGTTTATACCAGTGTTCCCCAACACCAGTCCTCCACCAACACGTCATGTCTTCAGGATATTTATTGTATTGTATAGGTGATGAAATTATTGATGCAATTCTCACCTGGGCAATACTAAGGAAATCCTGAAAACATGACTCTTAAGGACTGGATTTGGGGAACAGTGGTTTATACTATCAGGCTTAAAAGGATTTCCTCATCGTTTTTCTTTAAGTGCACACCACTCCTCTTTCTCCCCGGCTTCCTGTTTTCTGGAGGATGGAGTGCTCCTCAAGATTGACAGTTCAGACCAGAGACATAATTGTGCCCTCTCGCTACCTGCAATCATAGGCATCTTTGCTTCTGCAGCACCACTCGAGTTCCATGCCACTAAAACTGGTCAGATCTAGCAATTCGGACAACTTAAGAACATCACTTAAGGGTATGCCACACTAAACAATATCGCTAACGGGATCGCTAAAAAACGTCACTATTTAGCGATCCCGTTAGCGATATTGTTCAGTGCGGCAGCTTCCAGCGACGAGCTTCCTGCTGTGATCTCGCTCGTCGCTGGAATCGCTCTGGACCCTATTTCATCGCTGGCGCTCCCGCTGGGTAAGTATCTAATCGCTGTGTGGCACCTTTTCTTAGCGATTTAGCGGTACTTTTGTACCGCTAAAGTCGTTAAGAAGATCGCTAACGGCGATAGCGTCGTTAACTATATCGCTAAATGCGGCAGCATTTAGCGATATAGAAACAATCCGCTAGCGATCTCATTAGTATGCAACGCTAACGAGATCGCTAGCGGGATAGCTTAGTGTGGCAGTACCTTTACAAGCACTATAGCAAAAAGCTTGTAAGCGCTTTGTTCAAGCTCAGACTGGCCCACAGAGGAACAGGAGAATCCTCCAGTAGGCTCTTATGAAGGAGTGTTGAAGAGCAGTGGTATTTCACTTGAGTCACTATTTTCAGAAAAAGTATCTTCTAATAATTCAGTAAACAATCTAGCCAACTTAATATCACATAGAAGAAAAAGTAAATTTGAATACTTTTTTTTATGTAGCTGAACATTAGGCCCCAAGAGTCAATGTTATTGATGGGCCTTTGCCCACCAGTACGACACTGGCAACCTCTGATAGCTTGCAGAAGTGGCGGTAATTAGACAACTTGAGAACAGAGAGTATTTTTAATGAGGGGTAAATCGTAAAATCGCTCTGACCAAGGTCACCTTGCAGATCTAAACAAGGGCTTCTATGGACAGGCTTTGTACTAGCTACTCTTATCAGGTCCCTGGAGAGACCTGGTCTTCAACTAGTGCAGGGATGTTGACTTACACACAGAGCTTGTATTGAGTCCTCGGGGTAGTTTCTGGCTGGTGAAGCGGGTGGAAGAAATGGTTTGGTTGCCGATTTAGTAGCAAGAGATACAGACAAGGGACTTAATTGTAATTCAGAAGAATAGTCAGTAAAGATCCTGAGGTTTCAAACAGGATGAAACAGTAGAACTACCAGAGCTGAGCATGGAAGTATGGACCAAATTAAGAACTACTTATAATTGGCAAGTAGACAGGGTCTCACAGATTTCTATAGTAAGCAGGCTCAAAAAAGGAAATGATTAAGAAACAATGCAATGAATTAACCCTGGGGTGAAGAAACAGCATTTAATCTTAATTATCCAGACGTAAATTCAGTAGGCCAGGTGTCACAAGTGTGTCACGTCCTCCTGGGAGATCTGGGATAGAAGACTACTACGTATTGTGAATCACAGAGCTTCCATTTAGCCTGTGTGTTGTGTCCCATATTAAATGGATTTGGTTTCCATTGGTACTGAAGAGGTTAATGACCCTTTCTATGCTGGTCAGAAACGTGCAGCTCAATTTCAGCTGTTTCTGATCTGGTCATTGCCTCTCCCTATAAAACCTGGCCAGACCTTCTCTGCCTTGCCACTGAGAGCTTTGCTTCCTACCTACTTGGAGACGCTGTGCTAAATTGGAGACCGTTGTTGCTACTGGAGATAGTTGCGTGCTGTTTTTGGGTGTATGCTTTTCTCATTGTCCTATTCCCATTTGCTTGGTACATTTCTGTCCTTCCCTATATACCTCTCTACCTTTGGTGAGTCTTTGTATATTTGTTTCTTTCTGTTATCCCTGTTTTGTCTTTGCGTCTTGTTTACCATTGTAACGGGGTATGCGGCAGAGCAAGAATAGACCACCGGCTTAAGAACAATCCAACTGGATTTATTGAGGCAGGCAGCATATCAAATCAAATATCCATGTTATTCCTGATGTCCATAATAAGTCCAAAATCACAGACCGATGTGAGGTCTTGCCGCAGCTAAGAGCCTTCACCCTTTTTCTCTAGAGATCTCCCAACACAACACTGGTCACGCATAAGTCCCTTGTCTTGGGCTACTGGGAACAGCCCAAGGGTAGGGGAGGAGAGGTTCCCACCTCCTAGTCAATGGTTTGGTCCATTGCATGGCTCCAAGATGTCTATCTGATTGTGTATTGTGAGTTCTCCCCTGGCTTAGGAGAACAATGGGGAGTCCTTTAGCTGTGTTGACATAAGCCTAAGTTAAATGATGATGAAGGAACAAAGTTATACAGAAATGCAGGAAAGGGCAAACTATGTATCATGACAATTCCTTCCCTCCAATTTTGTGTACGTACGAGGGACCTCTACAGGTCGCTTGTTAAGTACACACAGGCAGGGCTGAACGGACTCAGGGCTCCTCCTGCCTGGACAGTCCATCTGCATTTTGGTGTTGGCTGCCTCTTCTATACTGTATGGTAAAGTTATAGGGCTGTAGAGCCAGGCTCCATCGTAGTAGGCGTCCATTGTACCCAGAAGCTCTGTTCAGCCAGGTGAGGGGATTGTGATCAGTAACCACAGAGAATTCTCGTCCATACAGATACGGCTTTAGTTTCCGGAGGGCCCACACTATACCAGACATTCTTTTTCCACAGTTGCATAGGCCACTTCTCGGTCCAGCAGTTTCCTGCTGAGGTAGGCGACGGGGTGCTCGTCCCCCGCTGCATTCACCTGGCTGAGTACAGCTCCCAATCCATAAGCAGAGGCGTCCATCTGCACAATGAATCGCCTCTTATAGTCTGGAGCAGCCAGAACAGGGTCACAGACCAGGGCGTCCTTCAACCGGTTAAAAGCCTCCTCACAGGCTGGAGTCCAGATTACCAGCCTGGGCATCGTTTTCTTGGTCAGGTCGGTAAGAGGCTTGGCCACAGTGCTAAAATGAGAAACAAATTTTCGGTAATAGCTGGCAGTGCCCAAAAAAGCCATAGCTTGTTTCTTAGTTTGGGGTACAGGCCAGTCTCTAATAGCCTGGATTTTTGCAGGTTCCGGACGGAGCTTCCCGCCCCCTACTCTATGCCCTAGGTACTGAACTTCACCCATCCCCAATTGGCATTTATCGGGTCGAATGGTTAGGCCGGCTGCAAGAATCCGGTCAAGAATAACGGCTACTTAATTCAGATGTTCCTCCCACATCTGGCTGAAGATGGCGATATCATCTAAGTAGGCACAAGCAAAGTCCCCACATCCCCGGAGGATCTGGTCTACCATTCTCTGGAAGGTTGCCGGGGCATATTTCATTCCAAAGGTATGCGTAGAAATTCGTACAGACCAAAGGGGGTTATAAAAGCGGACCGTTCTCTCCCTTGCTCCGTCAGAGGAATTTTCCAGTATCCCTTACTGAGATCTAAGGTAGTGACATATCGGGACCCAGCCAGTCGGTCTAGAAGTTCGTCAGTACGGGGCATTGGGTAAGGATCACTGACAGTATGGTCATTAAGTCGTCTGTAGTCCACACAAAATCGAGTACTCCCATCCTTCTTGGGTACTAACACCACAGGAGAGGCCCAAGGGCTATGAGAGGCCTGGATTACCCCAAGCTGTAACATCTCCTCTAGTTCGTGCTGCATGGTGTTTCGAACTGATTCAGGTACCCGGTAAGGAGCCTGTTGTATGGGACGGATACCCTGAGTGTCCACATGATGTTGGGTGACGGTGGTTCGACCTGGTTGAGATGAGAAGGCAGCCCGTCTCTTTTGAAGCACTCCTATCATCTGGTCTTTCTGTAAGGGGTCCAGGTGATCTCCCAGAGGAACCTGTTCCACAGTGGAAGGGGCTCTCGCGGCTTCCACGAGATCAGGTAGAGAGTCCTCTTCCTCGTGACCGTCTTCTGAAGCATGCCGACAGCTTGCTATCATTGGAAGGTTCCGGTCGTGGTATTCCTTAATCATATTCACATGAACAGTCTTTTGTCTTAGTCCCTGATCATCTAAAGCAAGAAGGTAATTGGTATCATTTAGTTTCTTGAGAACCTGGAAGGGACCCTCCCACGTGGTCTGCAGTTTATTTTGTGGATGGGGAATAATCATTAAGACCTGTTGTCCTTCTACAAACTCCCGATAGCGTGCCTTACGGTCATACCAGGTCTTCTGTCGAGTTTGAGCCATACGCACATGACTCTGGGCTAAACTAGCAAGTTGAGCCAGGGTTTCTCGCAGCTTTAGGACATAAGGGACAACAGGGACTCCTGTATCTTCAACTTGCCCCGCCCAGTATTCATTGAGCAGAGTTAAGGGTCCTCGGACCTTTCTCCCATAGAGGAGTTCAAAGGGGGAAAACCCGGTGGACTCCTGAGGAACTTCCCGATAGGCAAACAAGAGATGGGGTAGGTACTTCTCCCAGTCTGAATCTCTGTCAGTGAAGGCCCTCAGCATATTCTTGAGAGTGCCGTTAAATCGTTCACAAAGTCCATTTGTTTGTGGATGATATGGTGTCGTTCGAATCGCTCGTACTCCACAGGTGCGCCACAGACACTGGACTAGTACTGACATGAACTGGGAGCCTTGGTCCGACAAGATCTCACTGGGAAATCCTACTCTGGTGAAAATGGTAACCAGGGCCTCGGCCACCTTGGCTGCAGAAATACTTGACAAGGCCACAGCTTCCGGATATCGGGTGGCATAGTCCACAACAGTGAGAATGTACTGCTTTCCTGATCTACTTGGTTTAGCCAGAGGCCCAACGATATCGACAGCTACTCTTTGAAATGGTTCTTCTATGATAGGGAGTGGTTGCAGAGGTGCCTTTGGGTGATCTCCGGGTCGCCCTCTACGCTGACATATATCGCAAGTTTGGCAGAAATGCGCCACTGCCTGAGAAATCCCTGGCCAATAGAAGGTTTGAGTCAATCGACTCTCGGTGCGGGTTTTGCCTTGATGGCCAGCAGTAGGAATATCATGAGCAAGGTGTAATAGGGGAATTCTGTATTTCTGAGGAACAATCATCTGTTTGTTACAAGTCCAGGGCTTATTTGGGGAGGCAGCATTGGTAACCCTATACAAAAGTCAATTTTCTCGGATAATTCTTTCCCCGTTCTCCCCTAACTGCCCTATCTCAGCTCGTGCTCTAAAACTAGCTAGGGTGGGGTCATTATCTACCTCTTGTCGAAACTGAACTCTATCCCAGGTATCACTCACATTGTCCCCACAAGAAGAATCACTCACCGGCTGTGTCGGCGGTTCTGGTGGCCTCATTTCCATGGATGAGTTGTAGGTGTCCCCATTTGCTGCTCTCTTGGCTTGACTTCTGGTTACCGCACCGACAAAGTGGCAATGCAGATGTCCCACATCATTTCATAAAAGAACGTCTGCAGGGAGGCCGCTCATCACACCGACCACGCATTGTTTGGCCCCAAAGCCATAATCCAGGGTCACCCTTGCTCTTGGAATATATCTCTGGGTGCCTCCAGCCAATACAATGGCAATTCCTGGTCCCTTTTGAATTGCTTCTGGCTGAAGTACTCGGGGATCGACTATGGTGAGAAAAGCCCCAGTGTCACGGAAGCCAACAACTTTTTGGCCATCCAGCACGACCTCCTGTAGATGTTGGTGCTGAAGGTCAGAAGAACAGGTGGCTGGGGCTCGCACCCCATAGACTCCTGGTATGGGAGCCAGGGTATCGGAGTCACTTGGCAAGTCATTAGGGACTGAATCCAGCTCTTCTCCTGGTGAGAGTGTCTGTAGATAACGAACCGGCAAAGGCGGTCAGTAGCCGTCCTGTCTCCGAACACCTGGACATTGAAATTTCAGATGTCCAGGCTGCCCACATCTATAACATCTGCGCTCTGGGACTCTTCCTCCACGTCATAGTCCCGAAGGTGGAGCAGGAGTAATGCGAGGCCCAGTCACACGAAGGTCACCATGAGTTGATGGTCTATTGGGATGGTGAATATGGGAGGCCGAAGGACCAGGGGCCGCCATCGTCGGGGGGCTGGTAGTTCTTTTCTCACTGAGTAGTAGTTTTTTCCATTGAGGCTTGATGGTGAGAGCCTCATCCGCTAGAGCTGCAGCTTCCTCCACAGTGGCTGGTCTCCTTTCACGCACCCATTCTCGGATCTCAGCGGGGCACTTGAAGTAAAACTGCTCTTTCAAGATGACCTGGAGGAAGGCCCCCCAAGTTAAGGCCTCCTCTCCCTCCAGCCAGCGATGACATTTGTTTGAGTCTGTGGGCATACATCTTGAAGGACACCTCCTCATCACAGGCCAAAGTACGAAACTGGGTCCTATACGTGTCTGGGGTCACAGCATAGTGTTCTAGAACAGTCCGTTTAATGTCTGCATACTCACAGTCCCCCCGATGGTCCATAGCTCTATAGGCTGCAACAGCTCCACCCTCTAAGAGCCCCACCAGATGTCGTACTCGCTCTCTTTCTGGGACTTCCATTAATTGACACTGATGCTCAAAGTCCTGGAAGAAGCCCTCAATGTCACCTGCAGCCTCCTGGAACGGCTTGAAATCTTTGCGGGACACTCTGGGGAGTTCCCTCATGGTGGGTGCTGGGGTTACAGTCTGTCTGGAGCTTCTAGCTGCTTCCAAAGCTATCTGCCTCACCAGCAATGCCATCTCCTTAGCTCCTCGCATGACCTCCATCTTATAGTCTATGGAGACCTCCTCTCCCATCATTGCCATCTCCTCCTCGTACCACACAGCCCACTGACTTTTTTGGGTATTTACCTCTGCCTGTCGCCTTTCCTCCATTTGCCGTGGAGGTGCTTCCTCAGTGTCCTCTTGCAGGCGAACTCCTTCCAAAGCCTCAGTTAGCTGCTCCTTGGAGAGTCCCTTGTAGCTGACCCCCAGTTCACGGGCCTTTGTTTGTAAGCTCCCCACAGTCCAGTTCTTGTACTCTGAGGCTCTGGTTCCAGAAGTTGATGGGCCGTTGTCCTCCATTCGTTCTGCTCTGATCCCACTGCTGCCACCAGTTTGTGACGGGGTATGCGGCAGAGCAAGAATAGACCACCGGCTTAAGAACAATCCAACGAGATTTATTGAGGCAGGCAGCATATCAAATCAAATATCCATGTTATTCCTGATGTCCATAATAAGTCCAAAATCACAGACCGACGTGAGGTCTTGCCGCAGCTAAGAGCCCTCACCCTTTTTCTCTAGAGATCTCCCAACACAACACTGGTCACGCATAAGTCCCTTGTCTTGGGCTACTGGGAACAGCCCAAGGGTAGGGGAGGAGAGGTTCCCACCTCCTAGTCAATGGTTTGGTCCATTGCATGGCTCCGATATGTCTATCTGAATGTGTATTGTGAGTTCTCCCCCGGCTTAGGAGAACAATGGGGAGTCCTTTAGCTGTGTTAACATAAGCCTAAGTTAAATGATGATGAAGGAACAAAGTTATACAGAAATGCAGGACAGGGCAAACTATGTATCATGACAATTATACATTTGTGTCCCATGCCTCATGTGGGAGGGGACAGATCAGGGTCTAAGGGCCCTGTCTCACATAGTGACGCACCAGCGATCCTGACAATGATATGAACTTGTCAGGATCACTGGTGTGTCGCTACATGATCGCTGCTGAGCTGCCAAACAGGCAGCTTAGGCAGCGACCAGGACAGCGACACTGCGGGTAACGTCGCTGAGTAACCCGCAGTGTACGTTGGATACCAGCCCGCTGGTGCAGGGAGCTGGTAACCAAGGTACACATTGGGTTACCAGGCGCTGCGCGGCACCTGGAAACCCGCTGTGTACCTTGGTTACCAGCTCCCCTGCAGCAGCGCGCTGGTATCCAACGTACACATCGGGTTTACAGACACAGCCCCGTGCCTGGAAACCCAATGTGTACCTTGGTTACCAGCTGATCGCTGGTCTCCTGCCTGCCACACGCAGCGATGCCTGCTGGCCAGCGGGAGACCAGCGATCAAAAAAAAGTCCAGGCATTTCTGACTTGACCAGTGATTCACAGCAGGGGCCTGATCGCTGGTACGTGTCAGACATAGCGAGATCGCTGCTGAGATCTCTGTTGCATCACAAAACTTGTGACTCAGCAGCGATCTCGCTAGCGATCTTGCTATGTGAGACGGGGCCCTAACAGAGAATAGTAAGGTCAGACTTCAAGAGCACCCCTGGAATAGGGATAGTTAGGGTCCCAGTTCCAGGGACAGTTTGAGACCCCTTCCTTACCAGGAGACATACGCTATCTTCTTTATGTTGACTTTTGAGTTTATGTGGGGGTTTTTTTTGACTGGTCAAAAAACAAACTACTGTTTGTATGAGGCTTTAACGTTGACTTTCGAGTTGATGTTTGTTGTAACTTATTGTCTGTTATCTTGGATGACAGGGACACATGGTAATTGAACAATAGTTGATTGATAATATGTTGATTACACATTGCACCAGGAGAGCTGGTTTGTTGATCTGCAAAACAGAGAAGGAAGAACTATGCAGATTGATTAAATACTCAAGCAATGAGAACTCATCCCACTTCCCCACTGACCTGTGGATGATGACCTGAGCTACATACGTGGGTATAAAAAAAGATTTTCTATTCTTCTGAAAGAATGAGAGACTTTTTACAAAAACACAGGCAGGAACACTTTACAGGACAGCAGCCAAGACATCATGGCTACATCATGAGTGACACAGATTTGACATTCTACAGGATGTCAGCTTAGGGGACCATGGTCCTAGCTGAAAGAATACAGACCTGCTCCATTGACCATCGCTGAACCCATGGATACATTTCCGGAAGCCAGGATTTGGACCCACCAGTCACCTGAGCCCCAGGTAGTCATTCGGAAAAGTCAGGTTGTGACTACCTGGTAACCTGGTCATGTGCCTCAATGGACTGTCAGCTTCCTAAGCTTGTCGTTATGCCTCTCTGTGGGTGTCACAGGTGGGGTAGTCAGCTCTGGAAGCCATGAAGTCGCAGCTGCTATAATCCTGACAAGTCAGCGGAAGGGTGAGACTCTGTAATTTTGCACCATCTTGGGTATTTTGCTGGGACTGTTCTATGTGTTATTGACTGTTTTATGGTTTAATAAAGTATTGTCACATGGTTTTACCCTCACCCTGTGTTGTCTGAGTAGCATTATGCCCACGGAAAAATGATGGCGGGCGTTCAATGGGATGAGCCCTGGTCTCGGGCCAGCGGACGAGATCACCCACTCCCCCCCCCTCTGTGTCTCCACACCTGGATTAGTGCCACAAGTCCCAGGAAAGTAAACAGGCGTGACACGTTATTATCACTCTGCTACACTGGCAATAAAGGTGTGGCACTGGCCAGTGACTGAAGTGAAAAGAGAGGAGGCAGATGTTACAAGAAGATAACAAGATGAGCAAGGACTGAACATCAATACCAGGCACATCCTCAACCCAATTTACACTCATAATAGCTTTGCTTTGGGCTATGAGCCAATTAGATTTCTCCCCTGCTGCTCCCTCTCCCCTCTCACAGCATGCAGTCTCAGAGTCACACTTAAGAATTAAAGCTGCAGCTTCATCTCCCATTATCATCTTTATAATTTTAGGGCAAGGTGAGCTAAAAGCTGTTGGAAGGTGAGGAAGATGACACATTTCTACTATAGGATTTATTATTTCCAGGATTCATATATTCACATTTGTACAAGTAAACATTAACATTAGAAGTAAAGCAGAAGCCGGGAAATTCTCTCTACAGAGAATGCAAAGTTCTCTATCATTCGGCTCCATGGAAAGAAGTTAAAGGAGAGGTCTGATACATAAAATGCCTTGTACAAATATTTATTTTAACCCCTTAGGGGCCTAGCCACTTTGTACGTTAATGACCTATGACACCATTATAAAAACTGCACCTCTCAAAGTCCTCAAAACCACATTCAAAAAGTTTATTAAGCCTTCAGGTGCTTTACAGGAATTAATGCAATGTAGAAAGAAAAAATTTAACATTTTACTATTTTTTCACAAAAATTTTACTTTAGCCCCAGATTTTTTATTTTCACAAAGGTAACAGGAAAATAAGTGCAATGCAATTTGTTGTGCAATTTCTCCTGAGTACGCTGATACCCCATATGTGGGGAAAACTACGGTTTGGGCTTAGAAAAGAAGGAGCACCGTTTGACTTTTAGAACACAAAAATGGCTGGAATCGAGAGCAGATGCCATATTGTGTTTGGAGAGCCCCTAAACTGTGGAAATCCCCCACATGTGACCTATTTTGGAAACTAGGCTCCTCAAGGAATGTATTTAGAGTAGTGGTGAGTACCTTAAACCCCCAGGTGCTTCACAGAAGCTTATAACGTAAAGCCGTGAAAATAAGAAATCACATTTTTCCCACAAAAATGTTATTTTAGTCCCAAGTGTTTTAATGCATTTTTTGTGCAATTTCTCCTGAGTGCGCCAATACCCCATATGTGGTCAAAAACTAATTTTGAGGCACGGTGGAAAGCTCAGAAGGGACCAAGAACCATATTGGAGTTCAGATTTTGCTAGAATGGTTTGAGGGTGCCATGTCACATTGGCAGAGCCCATGAGGTGCCAGAACAACAGAAGCCCCCTATATGTGATGTCATATTTAACAAATTATATTTCTCAATGAATTCATCTAGGGATGTAGTGAGCATGCTGAGATCACATGTGCCTTACAGAAATTTATACCATTGGTCGGTGTAGAAAGAATAATTACATTTTTACAACTAAAATGTTGTTTTAGCCTCAAATTTTTTATTTTTGTAAGGAGCTAATAGGAAAAAATGGACCTCTCCTTTGAGTGCGCCAATACCCTACATGTAATGGGGAACTACTTTTGAGGAACTGTGCAAAGCTCAGAAGGGAAGAAGCACCATATTATAGTGCAGATTTTACTGTTATGGTTTGTGGATGCCAAGACCCACTAGGAAAGTCCTGAGGTGCCAGAACAGCAGAATCCCCATAAGTGACCCCATTTTACAAATTACACCTCTCAATGAATTCATCTAGGGGTGCAGTAATCATATTGACACCACAGGTGTGTCACAGAATTTTAAACCATTGGGCAGTGAAGAAAAAATAACTACATTTTTACCACAAAAATGTAGTTTTAGCCCCAGATTTTACATTTTCACAAGAGGAAATAAGTAAAAATGACACCAAAATTTGTCACACAATTTAGTGCCGAACGTGGAAATACCGCATATGTGGCTGTACAGTACTGCTTAGCCACACGGGAGATTCAGGGGCGCTATTTGCCTCTTGGAGTGCAGATTTTCCTAAAATAGTTTCTAGACTCCATATGCAAAGCCCCTAAGTGCTAGAAGATCAGAATCCCCCACAAATGACCATTTTGGAAATTATCTCCTGCCAAACGTGCGCGTTAGATGTGGTTTAGACACACTGGGGCTCAGAAGGGAGGGGGCATTTGGATTTGGGAACGAAAAATTTGCAGGATTTCTTTGGGAGGGTTAGGAGCCATTTTGCTTTTCCAGAGCCTTTGTGCTACCAGTAACGTGGAAGCCCCCTATATTTCCGTTAACAGGTGAAGAACCTGAGTGGGGACTTGCTTTTTTGTGGATTGAGTTTAAGCTTTTATTGGTAACATTTAACATAACATTTTGGATCACATTTATCCTGCACTCTACGCTGAGCACTTATATCGGGGTTTCCATCTAAATCTCCGAGTGACATGATTCAGAAGAAACCCCAGAGGGATCCATTCACTCTAATGAGGCAGCAGAGTTAATCTGGACTCCGTCTGGCCTCTGTTTAGCATTGTCCTTCTTTTCAGAAGTACACAAAAGTATGGTCAGCTGCACTTACAATGCACCCTACATAGTCCTCCATATATAATGCACCTCCCATATTCCTCCATATAGTACAATGCACCTCAATATATGTACAGCCCATGTTCATCCATATTAATATTACACAGCTCATACCCTTCATATAGTATAATTTACAGCCCATAGTCCTCCATATAGTATAATGCACAGCTCATAGTCCTCCATATAGTATACTGCACAGCCACAGTCCTTCATATAGTATAATGCACCCCATAATGGCAGATGACTTAAGCGTGCAAGCAACGGAAGCGCGTGATGTCACTACCATGCACCCACAGTCACGTGCACGCTGACATAAGCTGCGGGTCTCTGATTGGCCAGCAGCGTGTATTGCTGTGCACGGACCCTATAGGTCTGTGCACCGAAATACACTTCAACTGGTGGTGAGTTCGAGGCCATATACATCCAGTTGAAGTTTCTGCTGGCATTAGCGGTCCACCACCCGCATGGGCCCAGTCGCAACCTCTGCCCCTGGTTCTCTCTATACAGTTAATTCCTTTATGTGTTTTTCTTACGTAACTTCCTGTGACTTTTTGCTTGAGGGGATTTTCAAACGGCATGTCATCTGGGGGCTGCGGTGCTACCAGTAGTAAGAGTAACAGCAGCGCAGTCCCTTTTTGATGATTCCTGTGATGTTCTGTTCAAGGGGAGTCTCAAACGTGACATCACAGGAGAATGGTCCTGCAGCCAATTTATCATAGCTTCTAACACCCCCCCTAGATCAGAACGTCATCAGGGGGTGCCGCTGCGGTCACTCTCTGCTTCTATCTGAACAATTTATTCTGGACATGAGCAGAGGGTGGCAGTGACAGAAGTTGTGGTAAGTGACATCAGCACCACTCCCTGATGAAGATTTCTATGACGTTCCGTTCAAGGGGTAGTCTCAAACGTGACATCACAGGAGGATGGTACTGCAGTCACTTTCCCACAGCTTCTACCACCCCACGCCAGAACAGAACATCATCAGGAGGCCGTGCTGCTGTCACTTCTCTGCTTCTATAAGAAAAATTGATTCTGGACATCAGCAAAGAGTGGCAGTGAAAGAAGTTGTGGTAAGTGACCGCAACGACGCATCCTGATAACGTCCTGTTCCAGGGGAGTGACAAAAGCGTCAGGAACGTGAAATGCAGGACCATCCTCCTGTGATGTTACATATAGGGAGAACAGGATGGAATTTTCAAACAAAGCAAATTACAAAAAATGGTTAGGTCTTTAAAATAGATATTTATTCAGGGCATTTTATGTATCAGACAGCCCCTTTAAGATGTCACATCTTTGTATAACATCGGCAGTCTCCATTCTTTATGATATTTCACTCATTTTTTCAATTAAACAAGGGCCAATGCTCTATTAACCTTTTGACTTTTTTTTTTACAATTTTTGCAGGACTCCATTAGACATTGATTGTAAACTGGATGTAGAAGTCGTATATTACCCAGGAGTTTTGTGTCATCTTACAGATAAAGTGTCATCTTTCACTTAAAGGTGTCAGTTTTTCTAATCCATGACCTCCAAGAAACCTTGCAGCGATCATTAACTCTGCAGACGTAGTCCTAACGCGTTATAAAAATAAATGAAGGATCAGATCTGTGACTCGTAGTCGCTGTTATTTTTATTCATGTCGGTATTAGATCTTCGTTTTGCCTGACCGTTGTCCATATCGTCAGTTGTTTTGTGTTGTTCCTGCTGATTCATGGAAACAATCAACAAGCAGGCTAGCTACTAACTATGCCATAAAAAGCAGGATTTAGTTGGTTTTAAAGGGGCTGCTCTATGAAGACAACCACCATCCACATGCTTTATTTAGGGTATATGGGATTAATAGAAGGGAGTTCCTTGCTCCATACACCTCTCTTTTGGGCAAATTGGAGATCTGGGTCCATCTTTGGCTCTGGATGACTCCATGATTATATCAGCGATTCAGCACATATTTATTTAAATGAACACCATGTAATACCATGTTTCCCCTGTAGTGGCCACTGCAGAAAAATTGTGCACCTGCTCACAGCTTGCTCTGGACAGCTGATTGTCAAGGATTTTAAAGGGGTGATCCTGATGACGTTATGACCCTGCATAATTGCCAAGAGGCATACAGTCGGAAATTATCATTATAATAGGACACGTGCATGATACCTGTTGAACATTCATTCGTCTCGACAGGTATGTAGGGATGCTGGACAATCCCTTTAACTACTGAACTCCCAGCATTTTGTTGATTGTAAGCAGGTCTTCTGCTAGAAAAAGGGTTTGACCAAATGGAATTACCTTTTTAAGGTAGCAAAAAAAAGGACAAAACAATGACTTACGAAAAGAACATCAGAATTATTAAAAATTATAAAAGCAAAGAACATCAGAATTATTAAAAATTATAAAAGCAAAGAACATCAGAATTATTAAAAATTATAAAAGCAGTTTGCTGAAAAAAAATAAATCATAGGACAAAATCAAAGCTTAGTTTGGCTTGAATGATAGTTTCTAGAAAACACCAATGCAAAAGATACAGATAATGAGATTAACCGGATGGTAACCAGCAATTTGTCTATGGTTTCCATACCCCAACAATTAAAACAACAAAGAAAATAATTTACAAAAAATACAATAGATCAATCAATAGAAGCTTATTGATGGTCGTTGTGTAGAAATTGAACTTTTTTTAAAGATTGCACATAAAAAATGAGTAAAAATGCATATGACCTACTGTAGTTTGATGCTAATGCCAGAATCTACTTACTGACTATATAACACAGAGAACACAACAGCGTCATACAGTATGTTCTTTAGGGCAGTCGCCATAAAAGGGACAAGCTGTCTGAAATACCCATGTATAGGGGATTAACATGCCTCTGCAAGTCATAAATCTGGCACTTTTATATGTTGTAAACTGGTGACTTTCGTAGACCTGTAAAGATGCAGCATGCCATAAAAATGTTTTATGATGAATTTCTTGCAATATTCCAAGTGTCTCCTGCTTGGTAGCGACACCTGATAAGTAATACAATGGAGACCCATCTCTTAGAAATGTAATTTTCTGCTTTCTTTGTTTTTTTTCATGTTGATAGAACCTAAGGTTACATTGGCTAAATCCAGATGGGGCTTCTTCTGCTCTGACATGAGATGATTTAAAGGGAGTGTGCCATCAGCGTTGGCTTCTCAAAACTCAAAACAGCTATTCAGGAGACAGGGGAAGCAGTCGAAACATAGCTACACACGTGGACAAAATTGTTGGTAGTCTTTTGATAAAGTAAGGAAACCCCCAATAGTCATTAAAACAACATGAGTTTGACATGAGCAATTTTCTATTTAAAGTAAGGAAACTCCCAATAGTCATTGAAATAACATGAATTTGATATAAGTGATTTTCAATTTAAATTTACTGAATATCAACTAATGATAATCGGACTTTGCTTTCAAATTGTGGATAAGAGAAAAATAAAAACAAAGTTATGAAAATGGCCTGGAAAAAAAATGATGGTACCCCTAGAAAAGAGTGAAATTTAACCATAGGGACATGTTAAACTAAGATGTGTCCAGTAATTAGCATCACAGGTCTATACAAACTTTTAATCAGTCAATCTGCCTATTTCAAGGGTGAAAAGTAGTCATTGTGCTGTTTGGTATCGTCATCGAAAAATTAAAATCTCCAGAAGGAGAAAGAGCTTACACTTAGTTTAACATATGGGAAGAGGGTCAGTTGCATAGCTAAAAAGTGACAAAACTAATTAATATCCTTTTTTCAACTGGCACTGCCTGCGATGACCAAATGATTAGAACAGGATCTGTTCTGGGAAAGCGACAACCAAGCGGAAAAGTGTTTACACATGGGAGGGGAACTATCCTTTCCCGGACCCAGATTCTAGATAAGCCATCTCAGATGGTCAGATAAGAATATTGGGGTTTGTGTCTATCTGATATTGATGGCATATACATTTTTAATTTCAGGATTAAGAGGGGAAGAAGATGCATATTTTTTTCATAATTGTGAGACAGATCTATAAGCCCCCAAATAATATTGGCCAGATAGCTGACAACATCCATGTCATGTTTCCTATGAAAAGGTAAAATCTCGATAAAAAATATGACTTCAATATCAAACGTCTGTGATGGTCAGGAGTGAAATAATCACGAATGTTAGAGATTTCATATAATCCTGAAGGGCTGAGAACATCCCACAAACAGCCCCACATGAGGTCATCAAGGGGAGGAATGTGGGTGTAACTTAGGTGCTGATAAAAAGACAAGGCAAATTATGAGAGATACATACCAGTGTAGGCATGATCCACATTCCATATGACGTTTCTCAATCGAAGTGCTCCCCTTCGCTAAGCTCTGATCTAATTCCTTGACCCAGATTTAGAAAAAAAAAATATTTTTTTTATTTTATGTAATTGTATATGCTGTATTGTTTTGTCCGCCTTGTAAAATATTTTGTATATTTTTTATAAACACTGTCTATCTTTCTGGATTAAATATAAAATGTAATAGTTCTGTTCCTTTTGTTCTGTAAACCACACTCCTAAAAGCCACACACTACCTATAAGGGTGTCCAATCACATGTATAAACGATTGATGGTGTCAGTGAGTAGTTACTTTTATTATTTCAGAGCTGGTAGTGACTGTACCGGGGGTATATACATATATTCCATGCGTTGGAATCAGAGGTGTATATACCATACACTCACTGTTAACTGTTAGTTTCCCATTGACTGGCCTAGTAGTGGAAACAGTCTGCGGGCTCCTCCGCTTATCGTCAATCAATGGTGTAATGGTGTTAAGAGGTGGGTAACACCTCTTAAATATAAACCTCCCTAAATAAATACAACCTCTCTGAATAAATGCAGAACTTAGACCCTCTAAATAAATGCAGCTTCCAGGCAAGGTCATCTGAATAAATAAAGACCCCCTAAATACAGTCATGGCCAAAAGTTTTGAGAATGACACAAATATTAATTTTTACAAAGTCTACTGCTTCACTTTTTCTAATGGCAATTTGCATATACTCCAGAATGTTATAAAGAGTGATCAGCTTAACAGCAATTACTTGCAAAGTCAATATTTGGCTAGAAAATTAACTTTATCCCCCAAAACACATTTCAACATCATTGCAGCCCTGCCTTAAAAGGACCAGCTAACCTCTTTTCAGTGATTG
The DNA here is from genome assembly GCA_033576555.1 of Oophaga sylvatica. Classification (NCBI taxonomy): domain Eukaryota; kingdom Metazoa; phylum Chordata; class Amphibia; order Anura; family Dendrobatidae; genus Oophaga; species Oophaga sylvatica. The sequence continues at coordinate 978,030,408 of JARQOD010000001.1, read as the reverse complement.
CTCCATTAACACAGGTGTGGGTGTTGATGAGGACATGGCTGGAGATCAATCTGTCATGATTAAGTAAGAATGACACCACTGGACACTTTAAAAGGAGGCTGGTGCTTTGGCATCATTGTTTCTCTTCTGTTAACCATGGTTATTTCTAAAGAAACACGTGCAGTCATCATTGCAATGCACAAAAATGGCCTAACAGGGAAGAGTATCGCAGCTAGAAAGATTGCACCTCAGTCAACAATCTATCGCTTCATCAAGAACTTCAAGGAGAGAGGTTCCATTGTTGCCAAAAAGGCTTCAGGGTGCCCAAGAAAGACCAGCAAGCGCCAGGACCGTCTCTTAAAAGTGTTTCAGCTGCGGGATCGGGCTACCAGCAGTGCAGAGCTTGCTCAGGAATGGCAGCAGGCTGATGTGAGTGCATCTGCATGCACTGTGAGGCGGAGACTCTTGGAGCAAGGCCTGGTCTCAAGGAGGGCAGCAAAAAAGCCACTTCTCTCCAGAAAAAACATCATGGACAGACTGATATTCTGCAAAAGGTACAGGCAGTGGACTGCTGAGGACTGGGGTAAAGTTATTTTCTCTGATGAATCCCCTTTTCGATTGTTTGGGACATCAGGAAAACGCCTCATTCGGAGAAGACAAGGTGAGCGCTACCACCAGTCTTGTCTCATGCCAACTGTTAAGCATCCTGAAACCATTCATGTGTGGGGTTGCTTCTCAGCCAAGGGAATCGGCTCTCTCACAGTCTTGCCTAAAAACACAGCCATGAATAAAGAATGGTACCAGAATGTCCTCCAAGAGCAACTTCTCCCAACCCTCCAAGAGCAGTTTGGCGATCAACAATGCCTTTTCCAGCATGATGGAGCACCTTGCCATAAAGCAAAGGTGATAACTAAATGGCTCAGGGAACAAAACATAGAGATTTTGGGTCCATGGCCTGGAAACTCCCCAGATCTTAATCCCATTGAGAACTTGTGGTCAATCATCAAGAGACGGGTGGACAAACAAAAACCTAAAAATTCTGACAAAATGAAAGCATTGATTGTGCAAGAATGGACTGCTATCAGTCAGGATTTGGTCCAGAAGTTGATTGAGAGCATGCCAGGGAGAATTGCAGAGGTCCTGAAGAAGAAGGGTCAACGCTGCAAATATTGACTTGCTGCATTAACTCATTCTAACTGTCAATATAAGCTTTTGTTACTCATATGTTTGCAATTATATTTCTGTCTGTGATAAAAACATCTGTCAAACACACATAAAAACCAGAGGGCAGCAGATCATGTGAAAATATAATATTTGTGTCATTCTCAAAACTTTTGGCCATGACTGTAGATACAGTCCCTAGACTCACTAAATTTCCTCCAAAACTCCCTCTAAATACCCCATTAAAACTCCCCCAAAAAAAGCGTTTAACGAAGCAGTGGAAACATAACACTAACTCAAAAAATTCCACGTGAACATATCCTAAAGCAATGAACAGAAAGAGTTTTTTGAGGCGTTCAAAAACAACAAGTTTTTAAAGTAGAAATCGCTTCAGGAAATGCTCCTTTTTTAGGAGTTTCTCATTTTCTCTGTTTTTAAAAAGTGGGTTTGAAGAGTTTTAGAAGAGTTTTACTTTCCAGATGCAATGTATAAACCCTTTTGATTAGACAATGACTGCTTTTTCCATCAGGTCTACCTACTGCAAAAAAACATTATTCAAAACCTCTTTAGGGAAAAAAAAAATAGCACCGCAAAAAAGGGGCAGCAGTATTTACCTGCCCAGGTCTCAGAACTAATGCAGCAAACCCATGTAGTAAAGATGGCAGCAACACAGGTGCAAGAGACTGATAAGACAACCTCTCACAGCCTACCAATTCATGGAGGAGGTCATTGCTTAGTCTAGTTTCACATTTGCGTCTTTGTGCAAGTAGAAACGCATGCAAAAACGCATGCAAACGCAGCGTTTTTTAAACGCATCAGTGTACGCATGACGCCAAAAACCTCAGCGTTTGCATGCGTTTTCATGCGTTTGCATTTTTTATGTGCATGCGTTCTCTAGGTGTCACATTTCACAGGAGGAAAATCCTTGAAACAGACTCCACCAATGGGACACCAGTGGGCGCGTGTCATGGGAATTCTTTATATTGACCCTGTTACAGCTGAATTCTTCAGATTTTGCTGCTGTTTCCTTTGTCACCATGGGTCTGCGTTGGAAGAGTTTTCGCTTCAACTTGAATCTGGACATCGCGCTGTCTCAGGCTTTTGCATTTGCTTTCCAGCAAGAAAGGCAGAGAGAGAGACAGTGAAGACGGCAGCGGCTGAGTTTTTGGATACATCCGATTATTGAAGTCCGGGAGAGCCGTGGAGCGTACCACACCCTCTTCAGCGAGCTCCAGGCAAAACCGGTGAAATTTAGTGACTATACCTGGATGTCCCAAGAAAGCTTCATGGATTTGCTTGATCGTGTTCAAGGAGCCATCCAGAGACAGGACACTCAGCTCCGTCGTGCGAAATCCTCCTGAGGAACGGCTCCTGGTCACATTACAGTCCGTAATATTTAACCCCTTAACGACCGCTGATACGCCTTTTGACGGCGGTAGTTAAGGGTACTTAAACCACAGCGCCGTAAACGGCGCTGTGGAGAAAGTGTATAGCACCCCCCAGAGTCGGATTGTCTCCGGGTTCTCGGCTACCGGGGGTAGCCGAGACCCCAGAGAACATGATTTGGGTCGGTTTTTACTGACCCCGTTTTTGCGATCGCTGTTATTAACCCTATAACGACGACCGCAAAAAAAAGCAGCGATTCTCCGTTTAATTCCTCTCTCCTCTGATGTGATCGCACATCAGAGGAGAGAGAAATAGGGTCCCCGAGACCCCCGATCTGTCCCATGTGCCTCCCGGTGTCCCCCCAGTCCTCCTGTGGCTCCGGGGGCTGCCGGCGTCTTGTCCCGGCAAAGAAAATGGCCTGCGCAGTGAGCAGTGCGCCCGCCAAGTCAGGTTTTCTCCGGTGTCTCGGCTACCAAGGGGTAGCTGAGACCCAGAGAACATAATTCGGGTCCCCCGCAGTCCCCCGCTTTTGCGATCGCCGTTATTAACCATATAACGGCGATCGCAAAAGAGAAAAAAAAGCAGCGATCCTGCATGTAATTTCTCTCCCTTCTGATGTGATCGCACATCAGAGGGGAGAGAAATAGGGTCCCTGGGTCCCCCGATGTGCCCCCCGTACCTCCGGGTGTCTCCCCTGTCCTCCTGCACCTCCGAGCCTCCCGGCATCTTCATTCTGTAAAAAAAAATGGAGGGCACATGCGCAGTGCGCTCGCCGAATCTGCCTGCCGGCAGATTCATTCATTCACTGAAAGTACATTTTGATCACTGTGATAAACTATCACAGTGATCAAAATTAAAAAAAATTGTACATAACTCCCCCCCCCTTTATCACCTCCTTAGTTAGGAACATATAATAAAATAAAGAAATTGTATTTATTTTCATGTTTCCATTAGGGTTAGAGTTATAATTAGGGTTAAGGTTAGGGTTGGAATTAGGGTTAGGGTTACAATTAGGGTTAGGGTTACAATAATCTTATAATAATAATCTTTATATAGCGCTAACATATTCTGCAGCGCTTTACAATTTGCACACATTATCGTCGCTGTCCCCGAAGGGGCTAACAATCTAGATTCCCTATCTGTATGTTTTTGGAGTGTGGGAGGAAACTGGAGTACCCGGAGGAAACCCATGCAAACACGGGGAGAACATACAAACTCCTTGCAGATGTTGTCCTTGGTGGGATTCGAACCTAGGACTCCAGCGCTGCAAGGCTGTAGTGCTATCCACTGAGCCACCGTGAGGGTTAGGGATACAATTAGGGTTAGGTATACAACTAGAGTTAGGGATACATTTAGGGTTGGAATTAGAGTTAGGATTAGGGTTAGGGGTGTGTTGGGGTTAGGGTTGGAGCTAGAATTGAGGGGTTTCCACTATTTAGGCACATCAGGAGGTCTCAAACACGACGTGGAGTTCAAAAAGTCAAATAGCGCTCCCTCCCTTCCGAGTCCTGCCGTGCGCCCAAACAGTGGTTTACCCCAACATATGGGGTATCGGCGTACTCAGGAAAAATTGCACAACAACTTTTGGGGTCCAATTTCTCCTGTTACCCTTGGGAAAATAAAAAAATAGCGTGCTAAAAAATCATTTTTGAGGAAAAAAAATATTTTTTATTTTCACGGCTCTACGTTATAAACTTCTGTGAAACACTTGGAGGTTCAAAGTGCTCACAACACATCTAGGTAAGTTCCTTAAGGGGTCTAGTTTCCAAAATGGGGTCATTTGTTGGGGGTTTCCACTGTTTAGGCACATCAGGGGGTCCCAAACGCGACATGGCGTCCAGCCAATTCTGCGTTGAAAAAGTGAAACGGCGCTCCTTCCCTTGCGACCTCTGCCGTACGCCCAAAAAGTGGTTTACCGCCACATATGGAGTATCGGCGTATTCAGGAGAAATTGCACAACAAATTTTGTGGTTCATTTTTTCTTTTAACACTTGTGAAAATAAAAAAAATTGGTTCTGAATTAAATTTTTTGCAAAAAAAGTTAAATGTTAATTTTTTCCTTCCACAATGCTTCAGTTCCTGTGAAGCACGTAAAGGGTTAGCACTAGGGTTAGGGTTAGGATTAGAGTTAGGGTTAGTATTAGGGTTAGGGATAGCATTAGGGTGTTAGGGTTGGTATTAGGGTTGGTATTAGGGTTAGGGTTGCAATTAGGTTTAGGGTCAGAATTAGGGTTCGGGTTAGAATTAGGGTTCAGATTAGGGTGAGGGGTGTGTTGGGGTTAGGGTTGGGATTAGGGTTATGCTTGTGGTTAGGGTTATGGTTGGGATTAGGGTTAGGGGTGTGTTGGGGGTTAGAGTTGGGATTAGGGTTAGGGGTGTGTTGGTGTTAGTGTTGGAATAAGGGTTAGGGGTGTGTTGGGGTTAGTGTTGGAGTTAAATTGAGGGATTTCCACGGTTTAGGCACATCAGGGGGTCTCCAAACGTGACATGGTGCCACCATTGATTCCAGCCAATTTTGCGTTCAAAAAGTCAAACGGTGCTCCCTCCCTTCCAAGCCCAGAAGTGTGCCCAAGCAGTGGTTTACCCCAACATATGGGGTATCAGCGTACTCAGGAAAAATTACACTACAACTTTGGGGTCTAAATTCTCCTGTTACCCTTGGGAAAATACAAAATTGGGGGCTAAAAATTATTTTTGTGTAAAAAAAAATGATTTTTTTTATTTTCACGGCTCTGCGTTACAAACTTCTGTGAAGCACTTGGGGGTTCAAAGTGCTCAACACACATCTAGATAAGTTCCATGGGGGGTCTAGTTTCCAAAAAAGGGTCACTTGTGGAGGGTTTCTACTTTTTAGGCACATCATGGGCTCTGCAAACCTACATGACGCCACTGACCATTACATCAAAGTCTGCATTTCAAAACGTCACTACTTCCCTTCCGAGCCCTGACGTGTGCCCAAACAGTGGTTCCCCCCACATAGGGGTACCAATGTACTCAGGACAAACTGAACAACAACTTTTGGGGTCCAATTTCTCCTTTTAACCATGGGAAAAAAATGCAGGCAAAAAAAAATGATTTTTTTAGGAAAAAAATGATTTTTTATTTTCATGGCTGCACGTTAAAAACTTCTGTGAAGCACTTGGGGGTTCAAAGTGCTCAGCACACATCTAGATAAGTTCCTTTGGGGGTCTAGTTTCCAAAATGGGGTCATTTGTGGGGGGTTTCCACTGTTTAGGCATCAGGGGCTCTCCAAACGCGACATGACACCCGCGGACCATTCCATCAAAGTCTGCATTACAAAACGTCACTACTTCTCTTCCGAGCCCTGACATGTGCTCACACAGTAGTTTTCTCCCACATATGGGGTATTAGAGTACTCAGGACAAATTGGACAACAACTTTTGGGGTCCAATTTCTCCTGTTACCCTTGGAAAAATAAAACATTGGGGACTAAAATATCAAGTTTGTGGAAAAAATATGATTTTTTTATTTTCACGCTCGGGCGTTATAATCTTTAGTGAAACACCTGGGGGTTCAAAGTTCTCACCACAGATCTAGATAACTTCCTTGAGGGGTCTAGTTTCCAAAATGGTGTCATTTGTGGGGGGTTTCCACTGTTTAGGCACATAGGGGATCTCCAAACGCGACATGGCGTCCAGGCAATTCTGCGTTGAAAAAGTCAAACGGCACTCCTTCGCATCCAAGCTTGCCATGCACCTAAACAGTGGTTTACACCCACTATGGGGTTCAGCATACTCAGGACAAATGCACCAATAACTTTTGGGGTCTTGTTACCTTGGGAAAATAAAAATTGGGGTAAAAAGATATTTTTGTGGAAAAATATTGATTGTTTCACACCCAGGCATTATAAACATAGTTAAACACTTGGGGGTTCAAGTGCTCACAACAGATCTAGATAACTTCATTAGGGGGTTGTTTCCAAAATGGGTCATTGTCGGGTTTCCACTAGTTTAGGGCCGAAATCAGGGCTTTCCAACCGCAGACATGGCGTCCAATCTCAATTTCCAGCCAATTTGGTTTGAAAAAAGGGTCAAACGGCTGCTACTTCTTTCGAGCCCATCCGTGCCCCAGACAGTGGTTTTCCCACATATGGGGTACGGTGTACTCAGAGAAATTGCAAAACAACTAATTATCTGTCCATTTTCTCCTTTTAGTTTTGGGTAAAAAAAATGTTTGTAAAGATGCAGTGATTGTGACTAAAAAGTTAAATGGTCAAGCACCTAAAGGTAATAAACTTCTTGAATGTGGTTTGATCAGCTTGAAGGGTGCAGTTTTTAGAATGTGTAATTTTGGTATTTTCAGACTTTTTACAGTAGACCACTCAAACTGACTTCAAATGTGAGGTGGTCCCTAAAAAAAATGGTTTTGTAAATTTTGTTGCAAAAATGAGAAATTGCTGGTCAACTTTTAACCCTTATAACTTCCTAACAAAAAAAAAAATTTTTTTCAAAAAATGTGCTGATGTAAAGTAGACATGTGGGAAATGTTATTTATTAACTATTTTGTGTCACATAACTCTCTGGTTTAACAGAATAAAAATTAAAAATTTGAAAATTGCAAAATTTTCAAAATTTTTGCCAAATTTTCCATTTTTTTCACAAATAAACGCAAAAAATATCGACCTAAATTTACAACTAACATGAAGCCCAATATGTCATGAAAAAACATTCTCAGAATCGCTAGGATCTGTTGAAGCGTTCCTGAGTTATTACCTCATAAAGGGACACTGGTCAGAATTACAAAAAATGGCAAGGTCTTTAAGGTCAAAATAGGCTGGGTCATGAAGGGGTTAAGAACTCGGACATGGGCCGTAGGTTGTATGGCAACCATTTTAATTTCCCCCTGCCACGGCCTCTTCCCCACACCGAAGGTCCGCCACTGCCATTTGTAATGGTTGGGGATGAGGCTTTTCAAATGTGCCCAAACCTGCTGAAACCCTACTCCAGCCGGGACTTAGACCACACAAGAAAAATATTTAATTACAGGCTCACAAGGGCACGAAGAACTGTAGAGTGTGCCTTTGGGATTCTTGTGTCCAGATGACGCATTCTCGGCACAGCCATACTACTTAAACTGGAAACAGTGGATGAGGTGGTGAAAGCGTGTGTGGTTCTTCACAATTTTGTTATGGCTAAAGAGCGCCCTAACTTTGAACTAGGTGAACCAGCTGCCAACCCATTGCCTGAGTTCACTCAGCACCCTCTCAGGTCATCAGTTGAAGTTGGCCAAATGAGGGACCAATTTGCTGCATACTTTATCTCTGATGTAGGACGTGTGGCATGGCAAGATCAAATGGTATAAAAAAAATTTCTTGTGTGTATGTAAATAAAAAACCTGTTTTGATACCTGTACCGAGTGCACTCTGTCTTTATACACTCCAATACAATAATCACCCAGGTGTCCCAGTGAAGTCAGGATGCTGTGTTTTGTGCATCCTGACTTTACTAGGACTCCTGACCAGGTGAGTCTACAGAGAAAAGTTGTATGACCTTCATCATCTCTCCAGTCTGTGTTCAATAAGGCAGATTGCAGTGACGTGGAGATAATACAACTAATATTTATATCACCTGGCCTGATGTTACAAATAGTGATTTTGAGATGCACTAGCATCCTTCACTCTTTATGACACCTGACCATGTGAGTGTAAATATTAGTTGTAGTATCTCCACTGTGGCTTCAGTATGCACACAGACTGGAGAGATGATAAAGTTTATACAACTTCTACAATCCCCTGGCCTGGTGTCATGCTGAAGTGAGGATGCCCAAAAAACTGCATCCTGATTTCAGAATTTTATGACACCTGGGCAGGTGAATACACATATGAGTTAACCTCAAGCATCTCTCCAGTCTGCGTGCAATAGATAATGCAGACTGAAGCGACGCTGCAGTTGACAACTCATAGGTAGTCACCTGGCCAGGTGTGATAAATAGTTATGATACCAGGCCAGGGGATTGTAGATATGACGCGTATTTTCTCCATCATCTCTTCAGTCTATTCGCCACAGACTGAATAGATGATGTGGTTAATTACAAGGTATATCTACAATCCCCTGGCCATGTGTCACAAAAAGTGAAATGATGATGGCCAAAACGCACCATCCTCAATTCACTCTTTATGATACCTGGCAAGGTGAGAATAGATATGCCTTGCACTCACCAACATCCTCTATTCAGTCTGACCAATATTAGCAGACTGAAGAGACTGGTGGTGAAAATACAAGTCATATATTTGTGTTTTTGACAACACATAGATCCAGGACTGGCACAAGAAACGTGTCAGTACTGGAGCTATGTGGTGGCAAAACCACAAAGTGTACGACGCAGTGTGTACAGGTGGCGAAAGACACAATTAAACCAAACAGTATTAGGGAAAAACAAAATGACATTTATTTTAAAAGAAAAAAAAACAATTACTGGGAGCGACGTTTGGGGGAAGATGTGGCAGTGGGGTGAGGGACGAGTAATGGCTAAAAGGTGAGGAAGGGGTTCTAGGGGAAGGGGCGACAAAAGTAGTGGGGGAAGGGAGCTCATGGATGGAACTGGAGGCATGGGGCGGGTGAGACACAGTGTGAGGTGATGGAGGAGGGAGAGTATGAGTTTTTGTTTTTTTGTGCACACTTTTGTGTTTTCTGTGGCCCATCGGTGTGTCCTGCCTGGAGTGCCTGGTGCTGGTGGACCTCCTGGAGCTGGAGGACCTCCTGGAGCTGGGGGACCTCCTGGCAGGATCCTGTAGCTGCTGCGGCATGCTGGTGGTGGAGGTCCTGCCAGGGTCCGTGGTGGCAAATATGGAATGTGGGTCCCCCAGCTGCTGTTGCTGCTGCTCGGTGGTGGTGGTGGTCAAGGCATGAGTGGTGGCAGTGGTGGTCCAGGCAGGAGTGGTGGCGGTGATGGTCCAGCCAGGAGCAGCGCTTGGCATGCGTGTGGAGGGGGAGTGTCCAGCTGCACTCGACCTTGTGGTGGTGTACTGGTGTCCAGCATGGCTTGCAATGCAGGTGGCCGTGCAGTGGTATGCAGCAGAAGTCGGTAGTGAGGTGAAGCGAGTCAGTGGTATCACAGTTGGAAATGCCACCACTGACTGCTGCACGTACTGACTCTGCTGCATAGGCTGCATGTAAGCAGTGTGGCAGGCCTGTATCACATTCAGCTGTAGCTCAGGACTAAGGTGTTCCGCCATGCCCTGTTCGATTTGGTGAAAGAAATGGTGCGCTGGTCTGTTGAGGTCGGCTTCCAGACGGTCAAGGCGACGGTCGACAGCCCGGAAGCGTGTTTCCATTAGGTCATTCTGAAAGATCGAGCTCAAGTGAAGGAACTCGGGCATGACAGTCCTGTCCGAGGCCTTCTGCCGCTGGCGGGAAGTGCCCGCAAAACCAGTGGCAGAGACCTGGGACAGGGGAACACCTGATTGACCAGCTTCCTGGTCTCCAGCTGTCTGTGGTGCCGACCCGCAAGCTGCTTCTTGGCTGTTGGATGGCTGGGACGGGTCCGAGGCAACTCGATGAAGGACCGCTCCAGGACCAGGTTGCAGGGTGCTGCTCCAGGTGCTGTGAAAAGAAATACATTAGTATCATGCATTTATAATAGTCAGAGTGCCAACTCCTATGGAATAGAAAAACACAGATTAAACACAATACAATACAACAACAAAATACTTACGCTCTGGTGGCAAGGACCGGTCTTCAGAAGGCCAACGCCCGATGATATCTGCATTTTCTGGAGGTCCTTGCTGCAGCACCACTGCGACCCTGGCTCTCCTGAGGACATCCCTGTTGAAGCGGTCCTTCATTGAGCGCCAAAAGGTTCTGACTTTGTTCACTGTGTAGGCTGGGATAACACAACTGTGTGGGATGCTAGAAACTCACAGGAGTTACTAGCATCACACACAGTTGTGTGATCCCGGCCAAGGTCACTGCCGCATCACACAGCATTGAAATACTTACGCCGGGGAGAGACGTTGTCCCAGCCATCCATCAGCACTCCGGCCACCTCATTCCAGAGCCGCCGGATCACCACGTTGTCCGAGTGCAGCGGATCACGGCTGTCCCACAACGGGACTCGCTCCTGGACTAACTAGATCAGGGCGTCATTGTCCAGGGCGAGTTCTTCATCCGGTTGTGGAGCCTAGAAAAGAAAGAAAAACATTAATCTTGGAAAGATTTGGAAATGAAAAAGATAGAAAACAAGACAGAAAAGAAGCAAGATTGAAGAGGAAAAACAGACCAGAAAAAGTCAGGGAAAAAAAAAAAGAGTACAATCAGTCAGTCTATACTTACCTGCCGTCTCCCCGCCTGCACTTGCACTGGCTGCTCCTGCTGTTCCTCTGCTGCCGTCGACGATGAGGTCTGAAAAAGAAAAAAAATAAACTTGCCACATGTGTAGATGCGACAGCGATTACTTACCAATCAGTAGGGAAGGAAGGTACTCACTTCACTCTCTGCTTGTGCCAGTTCACCAGGGGCCGGTACAAATTCCTCTCCAGAAGACATGCTGCAATAAAAAAAGAGACATTAGTACCTAATAAATTGAGAAAAAAGGAGAGAAAGACATTAGGTTTAATACTCACATTATTCCAGTTGATGCTTCTCGCTTGCAGGCTGGACTGACAGTGCCAAAACCTTCTTTTGTATACACTACCCCCAAACAATGCTTCTTTGTGTAGGGAGTTTACTCTTACAACGCATGTGTTTGAAAACACAGGCGTGCGCATGTCCATGTGCACGCCTGCGTTCCCATAGACTGTAATGCTTTGTTTTGACGCATTCCGTGCGCAAGCGTTTTCTTTTACGCCTTTGGGCGGACCCAAAAATGCAACGTTGCGTCTGGCGCGTCTAGACGCTTACCTTGAAAAACCGCATGCGCACGAAAAACGCAGACGAATGTGTGTAGCCCAGCTGCGCTTGGTGCCACATGTACCCAGGAGGATGCATGAAAGGTAATTCACAATCACCTATAAGCACACAACACTTCACATTTTTCCTGATTCCACCAGAGGGAGCCCTTGAGACAGCAGTGAGATGAAGGCAGTCTAGCTGAGAGTTAGCTAGTCGTTGGTGTTACCTCAGAACAGCAGAACATCTCAGAACGGCAGTTACCTCAGAGGAGCTGTGAGGGAGAGATAAGATCTCCTCAGAACACCGGAGAGAGACTCCTGTCAGATTAGCCTGAGGGCTGAGGAAGTCTGAGCGAGAAGCTGACATCTACTGCTGCCTGTGCTTATGTTAAATGTGCGAGTAGGACGACAGGCAAGTGGAAAAGGGAAAAGAGAGAGTGACAGAGGTCAACCAGCATTGATAGCTAACCTCCACTCTGCACCACCGGACACCAGGTCCGAGCTTGCTAGTATCTTCACAGCTAGTGAGAAAAACCGGAGACCCTGGACTTCAAGTCGCAGGGGCCCAGGAGTGCTGATACGTAACCGAGGTTAGGAAGACGGGGGTCTGGCAGGTACCGCCATAGAGACACTGTTCGGTCCACAAGAAGACCTCATCACAAGATCAGCTGGGCGTAGCAAAGAGAAGGAGTTAAACTCTGTTTTATGCAAGTTAGAAACTCACACACATAAGGACGTAAGGAGGCCTTACACCTACTCAGTGGATTGCTGGACGTGCATCCTCCACCCTGACGGCCTCCCGGGACGTGCCTGCAACTTCATCACCAGTAAAGGTACAGAAAGAGACTGTCTTGTGTGTGTCTGCATTATTGCTCCTTCACCCCTATACCGCCATATACCTCGAGGGATCAGTCTTACCTGTGGAAGACTTAACACCTTGCTGCCCAGTAACAACCCCTCAGAGGATTCACCCTGCAGCGCTGGTCACCCTGATCAGAAACCACAGGTGGCGTCACGAACATTTCTATCATCTCCTGTAAATATCCCCCTTTAGTGAGCGCCCAGGGCAACGGACCGAGCTGCGCTACCCGTGACATCCCCCAGTAAAGTGAACGGGCTCGGTGCCGAGTACCCCAAAGCCCTGCTACGTGCGACTCAAATGCGTGCAAACGCAAAACCATGCGCACGCCATGTTAAACATAGGTACGCATGACCCATGCGATCAGATGCGCACGATGCGCTGCGCACAAAAACGCTAATGTGAAACCAGCCTTAGTATATGATTGCACAATAGAGGCTTGTATAGGGCGCTGGTCACACACAGGTAATGCACAGTGTCTGGCTTACTGCCTTTTAGTGACGCCCATCTATGTAAGTGCAACCCATGTGAACAGACACCGTAGTTATAATGGGCTTGGCTGCACCCTGAAAAATAAAGTGCAAAAAATATATACATAACATGAGGTATTGGTTTATATTTTGTCAAATATATCCAAGCTCGCAACCCGCGACAAGGGTCCTCAAACTTGCGAGTCCTAACACTAAAATTAAAAGCAAAGCCACAAAAAGAGGAACAAAAAATGTTCCGCCACGTTAGTTCTGAGACCTGGGCAGGTAAATACTGCTGCCCCTTTTTTGCTGTGTTAATTCTTGATTTTTTTGTAGGATTTTTTATTCCTCTTTTTGTGGCTTTGCTTTTAATTTTAGGGCAAAAAAAATAAAACTCTTCATATAAATAGCAAAGTGGATCTCCCATTGAAATAAATAGGAAAAGTTTTTTCAAACATTTTTGATTAAGATTTGGGAAAAGAGGTAAGAAGGTCCACTACTACCTCCAAAACAGGTGGAATTATCCATTATGACGAGCTGTTGGACTGCATGGGGCCCATATACTGTTCTTGTACAGGGGCCTCTTCTGTCTGTGCCCGCCCCTGAGGTACGAGATATATGCAGCAGTTTTTTTGCACACAAATCTGTGGTGGAAAATCAATTATGTATCAGAACCTTATATACAATTACAATTAAATACAATTATTACTCAATAATTCTAAAAATACAGAAATCTAATTATTTTCATGCCTTTTGCTCTTTTGATTTTAAGACTATGAGATAATAAAAACAATAAAATATAATAATGTATCAATAGTAATATGTTAATGATTTATTAATGTTGTTTTAAATAAAGAATCAGTATTAATTAAAAAGAATAGTCCTCACTATTGTGGTATAACATACGGTATTTATATGTGTACATATTTATTTTTTATTTATTTTTTTTATAAACTATGATGATCATTAATACTTGATTAAACTGGTCTGGAAATGTTACATGTAAAAACCTAAACAAAAATTTAACAATACAAAAAAAAAAATAAAAAAATAAATTAAAAAAGTAGTTATCCCTATTGCGGCATAACATTTTCTTTTTTAACTTGGATGATTATTGATATTAATAAACCACTTGGTGCTTGATTATTCTGGTCTGGAAGTGTTACATATAAAAATCTAAGCATAAAATTAACAATGAAAAAAACAAAAAAAATATTAATTAAAAAGAAGAGTCATCACTGTTGAGGTTTAACATATATATATATATATATATATACCGTATTTTTCGGACCAAAAGACGCATTTTTCCCCCCCCCAAAATCGGGGGGAAAATGAGGGTGCGTCTTATGATCGGAACGTACCTGTAAATGGGGTCCAGCGGCATCACAGGAACTCGGAGTCGGCGTCCGTGGAGCGGTAGTGCAGGAGCTGGGAGCCTCTGGCGGTGGAGCGGCACTGCGGGAGTCTCCAGCATGGGGGAGCCGTTGGCGGTGGAGCAGGAGCCGCCGGCGGTGAAGGACTGCGAGAGCCGCCGGCGGTGGAGCAGGAGCTGCCGGCAGTGAAGAAAGCCTGCGAGAGCCGCCGGCGATGGAGCTGGAGCCGCCGGCGGTGAAGGACTGCGAGAGCCGCCGGCGGTGGAGCTTCAGCCGCCGGCAGTAAAGAAAGCCTGCGAGAGCCGCCGGCGGTGGAGCTGGAGCCGCCGGCGGTGAAGCGAAAGCCGCCGGCGGTGAAAAAAGCCTGCGAGAGCCGCCGGCAGTGGAGCAGGAGCCGCTGGCGGTGAAGCGGAAGCCGCCGGCGGTGACGCTGAAGCCGCTGGCGGTGAAGAAGGCCTGCAGGAGCCGCCGGCGGTGAAGCGGAAGCCGCCGGCGGTGACGCTGAAGCCGCCGGCGGTGAAGAAGGCGGTGAAGGGGAAGCCGCCGGCGGGGACGCTGATGCCGCCGGCGGTGAAGAAGGCCTGTGTGAGCCGCCGGCGGTGGAGCAGGAGCCGCCGGCGGTGAAGCGGAAGCCGCCGGCGGTGACGCTGAAGCCGCCGGCGGTGAAGAAGGCCTGCAGGAGCCGCCGGCGGTGGAGCAGGAGCCGCCGGCAGTGAAGCGGAAGCCGCCGGCGGTGACGCTGAAGCCGCCGGCTGTGAAGGACTGCAGGAGCCGCCGGCGGTGGAGCAGGAGCCGCCGGCGGTGAAGCGGAAGCCGCCGGCGGTGACGCTGAAGCCGCCGGCGGTGAAGAAGGCCTGCAGGAGCCGCCGGCGGTGGAGCAGGAGCCGACGGCGGTGAAGAAGGCCTGCGAGAGCCGCAGGCGGTAGAGCAGGAGCCGCCGGCGGTGAAGGGGAAGCCGCCGGCGGTGATGCTGATGCCACCGGCGGTGAAGAAGGCCTGTGTGAGCCGCCGGCGGTGGAGCAGGAGCCGCCGGCGGTGAAGCGGAAGCCGCTGGCGGTGACGCTGAAGCCGCCGGCGGTGAAGAAGGCCTGCAGGAACCGCCGGCGGTGGAGCAGGAGCCGCCGGCGGTGAAGCGGAAGCCGCCGGCGGTGACGCTGAAGCCACCGGCGGTGAAAAAGGCCTGCAGGAGCCGCCGGCGGTGGAGCAGGAGCCGCCGGCGGTGAAGCGGAAGCCGGCGCTGACGCTGAAGCCGCCGGCGGTGAAGAAGGCCTGCAGGAGCCGCCGGCGGTGGAGCAGGAGCCGCCGGCGGTGAAGAAGGCCTGCGAGAGCCGCAGGCGGTAGAGCAGGAGCCGCCGGCGGTGAAGGGGAAGCCGCCAGCGGTGATGCTGATGCCGCCGGCGGTGAAGAAGGCCTGTGTGAGCCGCCGGTGGTGGAGCAGGAGACGCCGGCGGTGAAGATGGTCTGCGGGAAGCGGCAGACTCCACAGTGTGAGCCGCCGGCGGTGAAGTTGCACCTCCACTGTGTGAGCCGCCGCGCTGTTAATATAGTGCGGCCACACTAGACAAGAGGTACAGGAGGAAGTTCTCCCAGCTGGTACTTCCTGTCTAGCGTGGCCACAGAAGTGAGTGTAATCTGGATTAAAAGTTTAAAAAACGGTGTCACCCCATTTTTGCTCTATGACACCGCCATCAGGGGCTTATCTACAGCATTCTGGAATGCTGTAGATAAGCCCCCAATGTCACCTGAAAGAAAAGAAAAATGAGTTACCGTATATTATACTCACGCAGGGCGTTCCGCCGTCCGGTCCGGAGGGAGTCGCGGTCCGGTTCGGCGCCTCCCATCTTGTAGCGAAGCCGGCCTCTTCTTTCCGTCCCATCGCGGCTCCTGCGCAGGCGCACTGATCTGCCCTGATGAGGGCAGAGCAGAGTACTGCAGTGCGCAGGCGCCAGGAAAGGTCAGAGAGGTCCAGCGCCTGCGCACTGTAGTATTCTGCGCTGCCCTCACCAGGGCAGATCAGTGCGCCTGCGCAGGAGCCGCGATGGGACGGAAAGAAGAGGCCGGCTTCACTACAAGATGGGAGGCCCCAGACCACGACGCCCATCGGACCAGACGGCAGACCGCCCCTGGGTGAGTATAATATACGGTAACTGTTTTTTCTTCTCTTTCAGGTGACATCGGGGGCTTATCTACAACATTACAGAATGTAAGATAAGCCCCTGATGGCGATGGCCGTATCTCGTAGTCCAAAAATGGGGTGACAGACTCCCTTTAAATATTTTACCACATTTTTTGCTTCAAATATATTTTTTCCCTATTTTCCACCTCTAAAACCTGGGTGCGTCTTATAGTCCGGTGCGTCTTATAGTCCGAAAAATACGGTATATATATATTTCAGTATGGTAATTATTGGTAAACCAATTTGGTCTGGAAATGTTATATATCAAAAGCTAAAAATAAAATTAACAGTAAAAAAATAATATTAATTAAAAAGAATAGTTATCAGTATTATGGTATAACATTTTTTTTTCACTGTGATGATTATTGGCATTAGAACAATTGGCACTTGATTAATTAGTTTTGGAACTATTAGATATCAAAAGCTAAAAACAAATTAATGAAAAAATAAAAAAAAAAATAATTACAAGGAATAGTTATCACTATTGTGTTATGACTTTTTTTTATTTTGTTTCTACTATGTTTACTGTATTTAGTCAAACTTTTGATGATGGTAATTAAGTCTGGAAATATTACATATTAAAACTTGAAAATTAAAAATGATCAATAAAAAAACAAAAAAAACATATAATAACTAAAAATAATGGTCATCACTATTGTGGAATAAAAATTTTTTTTGCTATGAAGATTGATATTCGTAAACCACTTAGCACTTGACTAATTTGGTCTGGAAACGTTACATTTAAAAACCTAAAAAATAAAATGCACAGTAAAAACGAAACAAAAAAAAACAATATTCACAGAAAATGGTTATCACTAATTTGGTATAATATAAAAATAAAATAATTTGGTATAATATACAAATAAAATAAATACAAATAAATAAAGATACCAATAATCATCATATTAAAAATAAATTTAAATATATATATATATTCATTTATATTTATAATATATACAGTGTATATTTATATATATATTTTTTTAATATGATTATTAGTATATTTATTTATATTTATTTATTTTTATATATATATATATATATATATTAATATGATTATTAGTATATTTATTTATTTTATATTATATATATATATTTATTTTAAATATGACGATCATTGGTATTAGTAAGCCACTTGGCACTTGATTAATTTGGTCAGGAATTGTTACATATAAAAGCTTTGAAATAAAATTAACAATAAAAACTTAACAAAAAAATGCCTGTCTCTAAAAGTGCACTATAAAAGAACTAAAATCCCATATATAGTAAAAAACAACAACCTACTAAATAAAGAAATGAGGCATTATAAAGTAAAATTACCCCCGAAATTCAATTTGTAATGGGGGTGGGGAGAACATATATGGCTGAAATGAAATATTCAGAAAATCATTGCTCAGATATCTAATCAGGTATTGAAGAGACGAAAATTGATTGAAGGAGTCTGCGGGCGACGAGAATGAACACGTAGTGCAAAAAAGGGCAGTGGGAAATCTCTGGTTGATTGGTTGCTAAGCAACAATACCCTTAGCTGGAGGGGTCAGGTCTAATGTCCACCGGTTCGTGGTCTCATTTATCGGCCACTTTCACGCAACAATCTCGGCAATAAAGGCAACGTTTGAGGTTTATTCTGTGGTGATTGTTCTCCTGCAGGATTCAGTAATGCCCCCTACAACCTTGTGTATTGTTTTTAGGGTGTTTTGTCCGTCGAGGCCTAGTTCAATCATCCAGAACCCGGCCTATCCGAGCGACTCCTCAGGGACATGGGCCAAATTTGGACTTTCGCTACTTAATATGCAATAAGCCAATTACTTTGGTCATCCCCCCCAAAAGATGCACTCGGGTTTGCTTGTTAACAGAGATAATTGGAAGGTCGTCTTCTACAAGATGGTGACAGCTCCTTAATTACGTATCAGTGGGATAAAGGCTGCGGCAAAACAACAATTACTCTCTCTATATATATATATACTGTATACGCAAATAATATACAGGATGGATAACTCAACCCTTTAAGGATGCGGCCAAATTGCGTTTATGGGGCTTTTGTTTTTTCCTTTATTATGGCTTATTTTTTGTTGTAGTTTTGAATGGCAGCATTCGTTTTACAATATAATGTACTGAAAAAAACATGAAAAAAAATTCCAAGCAAGATGAACTGGTGAAAAATAAGGCATACCTCCAGTGGTTTTTTTTTGGGTGGGAGGTCTATTTATGGCTTTCAAAAATGGTGTATGGTATTAAAAAGAGACCTGGCAACACGATTCTACAGAACAGTATAAAAATGGTGATACCAAGTTTTTTTTACATAGTTTAGTGACTAAAAAAATTCCGAACTCGTTTTCTGTTTTACGAGCTTGTGTTTTTTATTGACACTATTTTAGGGAACATACAATGTTTTGAGCGCCTTTTTACTGCATTTTTTGGCATGTGGATTGGTTTTCCCTTTATGGTGCGAATACATTTGTAATTTCTTTCTATAACAACTAACATAGAAAAATTGAGAAAAACATACCATAAGGGAACAGCCTTACCAAAACCTGTCTGATGGCACTGGCAGGATGCAGCAGGCCCCCACTGATAAAAGCAAGGGGCAGCACAAGTGCAAACTACTGAAAGAAACAGCCACCCACACCCCTACCAGATTACGGATGGGTTGGCTGCCTAGTAGGAAAAATGCACACAAATGAGGCTTGCGTAGAACGCCAGTCACACAGGTACGTGTGATGCACAGTGTCCGGCTTACAGCCTATTGATGACGCCCATAATATTATCAGGCGGGCTGCCCAGCACTATATACATGCACCCCACAGACGCCCCAGTACACCAAGCCAACAAAAAGGGCCTATCTGCATCCTGCAAAAAATGATAAAAAGTGCAATAAAAGATGAAAAAAATTAATGCATATGATAAATACATTAAATGAGGTATTGGTTGATATTTTGGCCAAACTAGATAAGCTCACAAACCAACATCAAGGGTCCTCATACTTGCAAGTGCTAACACTAATTTCAAAAACAACTAACATAGAAAAGTTGAGAAAAACATACCATAAGGCAGGGCCGCAATCAGGGCATTACAGCCCTGACCGGCATATGGGGCCTGATGGGCAGACGCAGGTTCAGTTAAACTCTATTGCCGTGCGGGAGGCTGGCAGCTGATGTCAGCGCGCACATCGCTGGCGTATGACGTCATTGTCATTTGCCGGCGAGTGCGCGCTTGAACTGCATAGAGGGAGCTTCGCCGCAGGAACACAGCCAGGTAAGGAGAAAGGTTTTTTTTTTTTATTTATTTATTGAAAGCGGCCCGAGCCAGAATGGAGACATGGGGCAGTATGGGAGACACAGGGGCAGGATGTAAACACATGGTGCAGAATGGAGACACGGTGCAGAATGCAGACACAGGGGGCAGGATGGAGACACAGGGAGCAGGATGGAGACAGATGGGGCAGGAATATGGGGCAGGATGGGAGACATGGGGCTGGATGGGAGACACGGGGGCAGAATGGAGACACGAGGCAGGATGGGAGACACGAGCGCAGGATGGGAGACACAGGGGCAGGATGTAAACACATGGTGCAGAATGGAGACGGTGCAGAATGGAGACAAAGGGGGCAGGATGGAGACACAGGGGACAGGATGGAGACAGATGGGGCAGGAATATGGGGCAAGATGGAGACACAGGGGGCAGGATGAGAGACACGGGGGCATAACGGAGACACGAGGCAGAATGGAGACACGGGGCAGGATGGGAGACATAGGGGGCAGGATGGGAGACACAGGGTCAGAATGGAGACACGGGGCAGGATGGGAGACACAGGGGGCAGGATGGAGACAGATGGGGCAGGAAAATGGGGCAGGATGGAGACAGTGGGCAATATGTGAGACACGGGAGCAGGATGGGAGACACGGGGGCAGGATGTAAACACATGGTGTAGAATAAAGACACGGTGCAGAATGGAGACACAGGGCAGGATGGAGGCAGATGGGGCTGGAATATGGGACAGGATGGAGACACAGGGCAGGATGGAGACAGATGGGACAGGAATATGGGGCAGGATGGAGACAGGTGGTGCAGGATCATGGGGCAGGATGGAGACTTATGGGCAGGATGGGACATCACATGGGGAAGAATGGATACTCACGAGGGCACGATGGAAGAACATATGGGGCCAGGATGGGAGAACATATGGCTGGAGCCAGGAATGAGACACACGGGGGCCAGGATAATAATAATCTTTATTTTTATATAGCGCTAACATATTCCTGCAGCGCTTTACAGTTTGCACACATTATCGTCACTGTCCCCGATGGGGCTCACAATCTAGATTCCCTATCAGTATGTTTTTTGGAGTATGGGAGGAAACCGGAGAACCCGGGGGAAACCCACGCAAGCACTGGGAGAACATACAAACTCCTTGCAGATGTTATCCTTGGTGGGATTCGAACCCAGGACTCCAGCGCTGCAAGGCTGCAGTGCTATCCACTGAACCACCGTGCTGCCCATGATGCCACACAAAGAAGCAGTGTGTTTCAGGTGTGTATTAAAATACATCCATAGGTGTGTCTCTAATTAACTCAGATGTTGTCAAAAAACAGAATCAGAAGCTTCCAAACACATGACCTCATCATACAGGCAGTCCAGAATTGTTTAAAGGCATAGTAATCTTAGTTTATGTAAACTTTCGACTTTGCAGTAAGTAATAAAAATGCCTTAAAAAATTCTCTCTCTTTCATTATTCCCGCATTTGGCAAATACCGTATTTTAGGGCTGAAAATCCCCCTCTCGGCTTATACGCGGGTCATATACGGGGGTCGGCAGGGGAGGGGGAGCGGGTGTGTCGGATCATACTCACCCCTCCGCCGGCACGGTCTCTGCAGCCCCCCTGCTTCTCCCACGATCTCCGGCTCCTTCCTGCAGCGGTCACATGGCACCGCTCATTAAAGTCATGAATATGTACATATTCATGACTTTAATGAGCGGTACCATGTGACCGCTGTAGGACTGAAGTGCTGCGGAGACCGCCGGGAGAAGAGGAGAGGCTGCAGAGATCGCGCCGGCGGAGGGGTGAGTATAGCGATATTTACCTGTCCTCTCTCCACCGCTGCACGCTGCTCCCTCGTCCGACTCCTCTGGCTGTGAATGTTCAGGCAGAGGGCGCGATGACGTCATTAGTGCGCGTCGCGCCCCCTGCCTGATCATTCACTGCCGAGGACCTGGAAGATGGAGCAGTGTGCAGCGGTGGAGAGAGGACAGGTAAATATCTCAGGTGCCGGGGTCCTGAGCGAGCGCTGACACTGGCACCTGTCCCCCATAGCGCGCCGGTGTCACCGCCTGCTCAGGACACCGGCACCTGGCCCCCAGCGACGAGAGGTGAGTATGTCATTTTTTTGCAGCAGCGCGGCAGCATAAGGGACGTATAATATGGGGCATAATCTGTGGATCATACAAGGGCATAATGTGCGCAGCATATGGGGGCATAATATGTGGAACATATGGGGGCATAATCTGGAGCACATGGGGGCATAATCTGGAGCACATGGGGGCATAATCTGGAGCACATGGGGGCATAATCTGGAGCACATGGGGGCATAATCTGGAGCATATGGGGCATATTCTGGAGCAGATGGGGGCATATTCTGGAGCATATGGGGGCATAATCTGGAGCATATGGGGGCATAATCTGTGGAATATATGGGAGCATAATCTGTGGAACATATGGGGGAGCATAATCTGTGGAACATATGGGGGCATAATCTGGAGCATATGGAGGCATAATCTGGAGCATATGGGGGCATAATCTGTGGAGCATATAGGGCATAATCTGGAGCATATGGGGGCATAATCTGGAGCATATGGGGGCATAATCTGTGGAACATATGGGGGCATAATCTGTGGAGCATATGGGGGCATAATCTGTGGAACATATGGGGCATAATCTCTGGAGCATATGGGGGCATAATCTGGAGCATATGGGGCATAATCTGTGAGCATATGGGGGCATAATCTGGAGCATATGGGGGCATAATCTGTGGAACATATGGGGGCATAATCTGTGGAGCATATGGGGGCATAATCTGTGGAGCATATGGGGGCATAATCTGTGGAGCATATGGGGCATAATCTCTGGAGCATATGGGGCATAATCTGTGCAGCATATGGGGGCATAATATGTGGAGCATATGAGGGCATAATCTGTGGAGCATATGGTGGCATAATCTGTGGAGCATATGGGGGCATAATCTGTGGAGCATATGGGGGCATAATCTGTGGAGCATATTGGGCATAATCTGTGGAGCATATGGGGGCATAATCTGTGGAGCATATGGGGTCATAATCTGTGCAGCATATGGGGGCATAATCTGTGGATCATACGGGGCACAATCTGTGCAGTTTATGGGGACTTAATCTGTGGGGGCATAATCATTTTTCACCCTAGGCTTATACGCGAGTCAATAAGTTTTCCCAGTTTTTTGTGGCAAAATTAGGGGGGTCGGCTTATACACGGGTCGGCTTATACATGAGTATATACGGTATTAATAACTATGGTAATCCTAATTGACCTAAAACAGGAAAGGTTTATTCTGATTTCATGTCAGATATTGAGAAGAACATGCAGATGTGTCTTTTTATAAAGTGTATGGAAACTTCTGGTTTCAACTGTATAAGATTCCCTTAGGTAGATTGCTATGGTTATTAATTGAGGGGGCTATGTGGGGCTCATACTGTATATAGGGGATGTCAGCATACTGAATTCTGCTAAATATTAAGTCATACTATTAATGTAAAAAAAAAATATAATTATGTTAATATTAATATTGAGCAGAATTAATTTCAGCTTATTGGTTCGACCTCCACAATATTCACTGTCATTACTTTGTGCTGCACCCGTCAAGACAGGGTCTTCTCATTCGAGCACACGGGCCTCTGCTCTGACCTCTAGGAAGCTCATATTGGGATTCAGGTGTAGGCGCTCCTTTAAGGCCTGACAGGTACGAGTCCCTCAGTCCAGCTCTCAGTATGTGTAGTGTGAGGTCTGTCACTCTATATCTTCACATCCATGTATAGTGTGGAGTACAGGGCCGCCATTAGGGCATTACTGCCCTTACTGGCGTATGGGGCCGGATGAGCAGAGAGGGCCCGCAGCGGGACCTCTCTGTTCTGGTATTCGGGCCCGAGCGGCAGGATTCTGCAGCTTCAGTAACTGATCGCACGTCCTCCAATGTACGATCAGTGAAAATCTATTGACGTGCAGGAAATTCCTCCCGCACAGCAACAGTTAACAGCTGCTGGCCAATCAGAGCCCAGCAGCTGACATCAGCGCGCACGTCGCCGACGTATGACATCACTGTCATACGCCAGAACGAAGCTGCGTGCCTGAATCATAGGGGAAGGACATCGCTGGCACTCGGCCAGGTAAGGAAATTTTTTTTTTTGTAAAGCCGCGGTATGGGGCATATTATACCCGTATGGGAGTGCATTATACTACTATGGGGGGAGGGAAAGGGGATGCATTATACTATGGAGTACATTATACTATGAAGTGCACTATAGTATGGAGTGCATTATACTATGGGGCTGCTGCATTATACTATGGGGCTGCTGCATTATACTATGGGGTTGTTGCATTATACTATGGGGTGCATTATACTGCTATTGGGCTGCTGCATTATACTATGGGTGCATTATACTGCTATGGGTCTGTGCATTATACTATGGGGTGCATTATACTGCTATGGGGCTACTGCATTATATTCTGAGGTGCATTATACTCTTATGGGAATGCATTATACTATGGGGCTGCTGCATTATACTATGAAGTGCATTATACTGCTATAGGGCTGCATTATACTATGGGGTGCATTATATTCCTATGAGGGTGTATTATACTATGGGGGTGCATTATAGCAATATAGGGTGCATTATAGTTCTGTAGGGTGCATTATACTGCTATGGGGTGCATTATACTGCTATGGGGGTGTATTATACTGCTATGGGGTTACATTATACTACTCTGGGGCTGCATTATACTATGGGGTGCTTTATACTACTATAGGGGTGCATTATAACTGCTATGGGGTGTATTATACTACTATGGGGCTGCATTATACTATGGGGTGCTTTAAACTACTATAGGGGTGCATTATAGTACTATAGGGTGCATTATACGGCTATGGGGTGCATTATACTACTATGTGCAGTGCATTATACTATATGTGACTATGGAGTACATTATACTACTATGGGGGTGCATTATACTGCTATATATGACTATGGGGTACATTATACTAATATGGATGCCTAGGGGGGCAATATGGAGAGACATGAGGGAAGTATGGAGAGACATGAGGCAGAATAGGAGGACATGTGGGGTCCACAGTGGGAGGATACGTAGGGTCCAGAATGTTGGATATTATTACTGTAGGGGCTAATTAAAGGATATTATTTTTGAAGATACTGTTTTCAGTGTGGGGAGGAGAGGTCCTGTTACTGTGCAGGGCAACACGGTCGCTTTTTTTCTTCATCTGGCGGAGTGTAGAGGTTGGAGAAAAATTGGGGAATGTGCTCTAGATAACTGTATTATTTTCTGCAGAGACAAGTCCTGGCATCCTGGCTGGAAGAAGTGATGGCGGTATGCGCTGGATGAAGATGAAAAGCGAAGATGAAGGGCTTCAACTAGCGACTTCACCGGTGAGTCAGTGTGTTACCTGTACACTGACACTATACACTGTATACTATATACAGAGCTCCTGTGTGTAATGTCACTGGTGATCACTGTATTACCTGTACACTGACACAGTATATACAGAGCTCCTGTGTATAATGTCACTGGTGATCACTGTATTACTTGTATGCTATCTACAGAGCTCCTATGTATAATGTCTGTGGTGATCACTGTATTACCTGTACACTGACACTATATACAGAGCTCCTGTGTATAATGTCACCGGTGATCACTGTATTACCTGTACACTGACACTATATACAGAGCTCCTGTGTATAATGTCACTTGTGATCACTGTATTACCTGTACACTGACACTATATACAGAGCTCCTGTGTATAATGTCACCGGTGATCACTGTATTACCTGTACACTGACACTATATACAGAGCTCCTGTGTATAATGTCACCGGTGGTCACTGTATTACCTGTACACTGACACTATATACAGAGCTCCTGTGTATAATGTCACCGGTGATCACTGTATTACCTGTACACGGACACTGTATACGAAGTACAGATCTCCTGTGTATAATGGCTCTTATGGTGCTATTAGTATTGTGTTTTTTTATTAATGATCAGTATTGTAGTATTTGGTTACTATGTTGTGGTAATATGTGATCTGGTCATGGTGTGGCGGTATTTGTTCCTTGTATGTAGTATTTTTCGGTCACCATGTGGTGGTAATATGTGGTCTGGTGATGGTGTGGCGGTATTTGTTTCTTGTTTGTGATATTATTGGTAATTTTAAAAATTGAAAAATAAATAAAAATATACCTAAATTGTATTGGATATTTTAACAAATGTTTAGTAAGTTACAGTAGAGTAGAGCCCGGCCAAAAGAGTTTAACTTCTCGTGGTGGATTAAAAAATCTTTTGGCCAAAACAAAAGCTGCTGGTTATGTATGTGGTGATGGGAACTGTAAATGTGTGATTGGTGAGGATCTGGTACAGAAGTGGAGCTTTTCCAAGAGAGGGCGGTGGGAATGTGGACTAAGTGATTTTATTATTTTTATACAGTGGTAGACCATAGAGGTCAAAGCCATAAAAGTGGAAAGGAGCAGAAATTGACCCAGTGCTTAAATCAGGGTTTTGTGTTACATTTATTTATATAAAATAGTAATAATAATACAAAAAAATAGTAAAAATTAGTCATAATAGAGAATGAGTGATCTTGCAATTTTCACACTGGCCACTGTTTTTTTTACACTTCTAGTTCCTGTCCATTAAAGAAGAGTTTTCAGCAGTTTCCTTATCATTAGAGGCAGGATGACAATGACAAAAGGTAGGAGCTATCCCAGCTCTTCTTCCCTTGCATATGCTCATTAGATGAGTCAAAACAAGAGATAGGATCTGTACATGAGGATGAAACCGCAGGAAGTTAAAAAAAAATAGTGGCCAAGGTGAAAAATGCAACATTTCTCCTTTTTACATTTAATGCAAATTTGTAAATATAAAAAAATACATTGCAAAAAAAAATACATTTAATACAAAACCCCTGATTTAAACAATAGTTCATTTTTTTAATGGTAGTTTCCCTTTAATGAGTTGCAGGGTGCACGTATTTTCTGTGCAGCTACACGTCAGCACAGTTCAGGATAATAGCAGCGTGACTGGGAAAACGCACGCGCAGCCGCCCTCAGAATTTAAATGGATGTAATGTTTCAAAGAGCTATTAACATGGGAGATATTGATCAACAAATTAAAGATTTTTTGTAAAATAAAATACAAGCAATCTCTTAGATGTTATCCAGGAGACACATGTTCTGTGGTTTGGGGAATAGGATCAGTAAAGGAACCCAATAGTCAATACATAGAGCGGGACTTGCTAAGATTTGCATTAATGTGGATTGTTTAGATGCCTTAGATTATGGTGTAAGACCTGTGGATCTCATGCCTTCGTGAAAAATGACAACTCCCATCATGGCCCGACAACCGATTAGAACCCTCGGGAGTTGTAGCTTCTCATCACCTTCAGCCCTTTGTCATGTTCCTCTGAATAGTGTGGTGAGGCATCATCCCGAAGAAAGAGGCCACTGCTATGAGGATTTACCGCTGCCATGAAGGGGTGTATTCGGTCTGCAGAACGTTAGGTAGCTGGTAGAGGTGAGCGAATCGATTCTGCACAAAATGATTTTAATATTATTTTTTTCAAAATTTGTTGAAGTTTGCTAATCTGAAGAGTTTGCTATTCATTTTGCTTGAATCGCCTACAAAAGAGGTTACAGATAAGTCAGGGAAGAAGGATCACTTGGTCTGCGGGTTTTACCATAATGTCTTGAAGTTGCCCCACCCTATAGCATAGTTAGACAATCAGGGGACTACAAGTCAGAGGTAACTGATGACTTGTAGCCACTATAAAAGTCCAGGCAGGAGATGCTGCTGCCATTTTATGGGGAGTAGGGATAGGAGAAATGACCTCGTAGCTCAGTCAGAGAGACATAGCGCCGAGAATTAAGATAGTTCTTCAGGAGAAGAGAATAGATAGAACTAATTATAATAAATTGATCGACAAGGAGAGAGTTAGGAGTTGCTGACACTGTGTTAGGCAGGACAGCAGACAGCTGCTGGTGTCAGTGCTGTAATACAAAAGCACATTGAGTCTGTAACTTATAGGGGTTGTCCAGGTTTGGGGTGAGGGCTGCAGTCTCTCAGTGTGACTGCAGACTCTTGAATCCTCACTGCACACACAGGGTGCGCAGTCAAGGTTTTCAGCTGCCGGGTGCTGGCAGGCGCGTGAATGCAAGTATGCGATTTGCATACATGCGGTCAAATGCCAACTAGCCATGAGTGGACTTGCTCAATACAAGTGAATTGAGAGAGGCTAGATACATCTAGCCAGAATGTGTCAGGAAGTACGCAAATCGCATACATTTGCTCACACGCCCACTTCCGGCAGAAGCAGCGGAGAATCCCAACTGTGCACAGTGTCTGTGCTGTGAGGATTAACAAGTCTGCAGCCACATAGAATGACTGCAGACTTGAACCCCAAGCCTGCACAACCCCTGTAAGTCACAGACACAGTGTGATTGCATATTGCAGTAGGGCACTTTCGTTTCCCAGACTCCGTTGCATCTGCTGTAAGAGTAGTGGACTATATTATTGTGTTACTACCCCTAAAGATACCAATCGTGCTGTGCTGTATATTATAATGTGAATAGTGTCATGCGCTTTTAGAAATATTTTGTCATGTATTGCGAAGACAGGGCTGCCATCAAGAATTTCAGGGCCCCATACTGGCAAACTTTTTGGGCCCCCTTGAGACTCCTCCAATGCTCCACCCCCAGCTCTGCCTCCACCCCTCTAACCTTCCACAGTCCCACCGCACACTCATGGAAAAATTCCATTTCTGCACCACCTCCTCACCAATCACACAGTAACAGTTCCCATCTAACACCATTTCACATACATAGCCAACAGCTTTTGTTTTGGCCAAAAGATTTTTTAAGCCGCCAACATGACAAGATAGATTCTTTTGTCAGGGTCCTACTCTACTCTAACCTATTAACCATTTGTCAAAATATCCAATACTCTTTTTTAGGTATATTTTATATTGATTTTTCAATTTTTAAAATGACCAATAATATCACATACAAGGTACAAATACAGCCACACCATGACCAGACCACATATTACCACCACATAGTGACCAATAATACCACATACAAGGAATACTACCTAATACTACAACACTGATCATCAATAAAAAAACAATACTAATATTATCATAAGCACCATTATACACGGGAGCTGTGTACATAGTATACAGTGCCAGTGTACAGGTAATACAGTGATCACCAGTGATATTATACACAGGAGCTCTGTATATAGTGTATAGTGTACAGGTAATACAGGGAACACCAGTGAGATTATACACAGGAGCTCTGTATATAGTGTATAGTGTACAGGTAATACAGGGATCACCAGTAACATTATACCCAAAATCTCTGTATAAAGTGTATAGTTTACACATAATACAGTGATCACCAGTGAGATTACACACAGGAGCTCTGTATATAGTGTATAGATAATACAGTGATCACCAGTGACGTCTCTAGTTGAAGTCCTTCATCTTCACTTTTCTTCATCCAGCTCAGACCACCATCACTTCTTCCAGCCAGAACTCGTCTCTGCAGAAAATAACAATTATCTAGAGCACCGCTTGCAGAGCAGATTACTTATTTTTTTCCCAACTTCTACCCTACACCAAATGAAGAAAAAAGGTGACCTAGTGCTGCTCTGCACAGTAACAGAACACACCCCACCTCACTGAAAACAGTATCCTCAAAAATAAAATACATCACTGCAGTAATAATATCCCACATCCTGGCCCCTTTGTGTCTCATTCCTGTTCCCAGCCATATGTTCTCCCATCCTGGCCCCATGTGTCTTTATTCTGTCCCCATGTGATGTCCCATCCTGCCCCATCTGATATCTCCATTCTGCCCCATGATCCTGCCCCATGTCATGTGTACCATGATCCTGCTCAATCTGTCCAATGATCCTGACCCATGATTCTGCCCCATCTGTCTCATTTGCCTCTATCCTGCCCCATTTGTCCCTGAACCTGCCCCATGATGCGCCCTCATCTTTCTCTACCCAATGTGTCCCATGATCCTGCCCCATGATCCTGCCCCATCTGTCCCATGATCCTGTTCTATCTCTCCCATGATCCTGCCCCATCTGTTCCATGATCCTGTTCCATGAACCTGCCCCATGTATCCCATGATCCTGTCCCATGAACCTGCCTCATCTGTCCCATGATCCTGCCCCATCTGTCTAATGGTCCTGCCCCATTCGTCCCATTATCCTGTCCCATGAACCTGTCCAATGTGTTCCATGATGCTCCCTCATCTTTCTCCATCCTGCCCCATGATCCTTCCCCATCTGTCTCATGATTTTGCCCCATGTGTCTCCATCCTGCCCCATGTGTCCCCATCCTGCCCCATGTGTCCCATGATCTTGTCCCATGTGTCTCCATCCTGCCTCATGTGTCCTATGATACTGCTCCAAGTGTCTCCATCCAGCCTCATGTGTCCCATGATCCTGCCCCATCTGTCCCATGATCCCGCCCATCTGTCCCATGATCCTGCCCCATGTGTCCCATGATCCTGTCCCGTGTGTCTCCATCCTGCCCCATGTGTCCCATGATAATGTGGCTTGCCCATCTGTTATGTTTAGGTAGCTGAGGAGAAAAAACAAAAACGGCAATACACCAGAGAGGCTGGAACCTATTGGATTGCAGAAACCTGAACTAACCACACAACTAGAGGTAGCCGTGGAGCGTTCCTACGTTGATCCTAGATGCCTCGTCACAGCCTGAGAGATAACTACACCTAAAGGCAGAAAGAGGAAAGCTATCTGCAACGGAGCAGATCCCCAAAGAAAATAGGAAGCCCCCAAACATGTAATGGCGGTTAGACAAGAAGAAGCATGGACACAGACAGAAAATAGAATGAACAAATGCTGGGGCCCAATCTGTCTAGACAGAAAAGTACAGGAAAGGATTCTTACTGCAATCTAAAAAAAACCCTAAAAAATACCAACACTTCTGATTGCAAAAACACCTGAGATCACAGGATCTCACCACCTAAATCAGAACTCTGGTGTAACAAAACTAAGCCGCAGCCACTGAAAAAACAGGAAAGGACAAATGAACAAATAACAGTGGCTACAGATAAACTGAGAGGAGCACAGGCCCCAGAAGGGGACCTGGCTGACCTCCACAAAAGTGCAGAGAACTATGCAAAAAGCAAGCACAAAAAAAAAGCAGAAAATATCTTATCTGAAAGCAGAAGATGCAGGCAAGACTCAGCAAACTTCCAAATGAACCAGGAACCACAACTGAGACAAGAACAATTGATCACCGACAACCATCATGGGAGGGAACTTCCCTTATATCAGACCAGTCAGCGATCCCAGATTACCATTCCTCGCTGAAAGGTTCAGTACTGTCTGTAACCCCCAGAGGGAGCCTCTGCTCAGAAACCATCTCTAGCACATTCATAACAGTACCCCACCCCCTTGAGGAGGGGTCACCGAACCCTCACTTGTGCAAACCAGGCCAATCAGGATGAGCTCGGTGATAGGCACGGATCAGTCTCCTAGCATGGATTGTCCTCCTGACCATAACTTCTCCACTTAACCAAATACTGGAGTCTCCGTCTAGAAAAACGAGAATCCAACACCTTCTCAACCACATACTCCAGATTGCCCTCAACCAAAACAGGGTCAGGAGGTGCAGCCATAGTAACCATTGGCTCGACAAACCTCTTCAATAAGGACTTGTGGAACACGTTATGGATCTTAAATGTCCCTGGAAGAAGCAAACGGAAGGAAACAGGATTAAGAATCTCCATGATCTTATAAGGTCCAATGAACCTAGGCTTAAACTTTGGAGATGCAACCCTCATAGGGATATTTCTTGAGGACAACCAAACCAAGTCCGCCACTTTAAACCGAGGACCATCAGTCCTATGCCGGTTGGCAAACCGTTGGGCCTTCTCCTGAGAGAGAGACAACCTCTCCACTACCTGGTCCCAAATCTGCTGCATTCGCTCCACAACAGAGTCAACACCCGGACAGACAGAAGCCTCCGCCTGTCCCAAAGAAAATCGAGGGTGAAACCCAGAATTGCAGAAAAATGGAGACATCAAGGTGGCAGAGCTAGCCCTATTTTTAAGAGCAAACTCAGCCAAAGGCAAAAAAGAGACCCAGTCATTTTGATCAGCAGACACAAAACATCTCAAATAAGTCT
The DNA here is from genome assembly GCA_033576555.1 of Oophaga sylvatica. Taxonomy (NCBI): domain Eukaryota; kingdom Metazoa; phylum Chordata; class Amphibia; order Anura; family Dendrobatidae; genus Oophaga; species Oophaga sylvatica. The sequence goes on along the minus strand of JARQOD010000001.1, from coordinate 977,998,681 downwards.
CCAAGGTCTGGTTTGTTCTCTCGGTTTGTCCATTGGTCTGAGGATGAAAAGCAGAGGTGAAAGATAATTGAACACCAAGTTTAGAACAAAAAGTCCTCCAAAATCTGGAAACAAACTGGACTCCTCTGTCAGACACAATGTTCTCGGAATGCCATGTAACCGAACCACGTACTGAAGGAACAAAGGCACCAATTCGGAGGAGGAAGGTAACATAGATAATGGCACAAGATGTATTATCTTGGAAAACCTATCACAGATTACCCAGATAACAGTCATTCTCTGAGAAACAGGGAGGTCGGAAATAAAATCCATAGAGATATGGGTCCATGGCCTCTTGGGCACAGGTAATGGCATTAACAAACCACTAGAGCGAGAGCAAGGCTTGGAGCGAGAGCAAGTCCCACAGGACTGCACAAATTCCCTGATGTCACGAGACAAAGTAGGCCACCAAAAGGACCGACTCACCAAGTCTCTGGTACCAAAAATCCCGGGATGACCAGCCAACGCGGAACAATGAATCTCAGACATCACACTCTTCTTCCACTGATCTGGGACAAACAATTTCCCAATAGGGCAGCGCTCAGGTTTATCCTCCTGACACCCTTCCAGAGCCAGTCTCAAATTGGGCGAGATGGCGGAAAGAACTACACCCTCTTTCAAAATAACAGTAGGTTCAGATAACTCAGGAGAGTCCGCATAGAAACTCCTCGAGAGGGCATCCGCCTTAACATTCTTAGTGCCAGGAAGAAAAGAAACCACAAAATTAAAACGTGTGAAAAACAAGGCCCACCTGGCCTGTCTAGGATTAAGTCGCTTGGCTGATTCGAGATAAACCAGGTTCTTTTGGTCCGTGAGGACCACTATCTGATGTTTGGCTCCTTCCAGCCAATGTCTCCACTCTTCAAAGGCCCACTTCATGGCCAATAACTCCCGATTACCCACGTCATAATTACGTTCAGTTGGAGAAAATTTTCGAGAGAAAAAGGCACAAGGGTTACTCTTAGAGGTCTCTGGATCTCTTTGTGACAAAACGGCACCTGCCCCATTTTCAGAGGCATCAACCTCCACCTGAAACGGTAGAGAAACATTAGGCTGCCGTAGAACAGGAGCAGAAGTGAATCTCTGCTTCAGTTCCTGAAACGCAGAAACTGCCTCAGGAGGCCAGTTCACCACATCAGAACCCCTTTTGGTCAAATCAGTCAATGGTTTAACAATACCGGAGAAATTACCAATAAATTTACGATAAAAATTGGCAAAACCCAAAAATCTCTGAAGAGCCTTTAATGAAGTAGGTTGGACCCAATCACAGATGGCCTGAACCTTGACCGGGTCCATTTCAATAACAGATGGAGACAAAATGAATCCCAGAAATGAGACCTTCTGTACGCCAAAAAGACACTTTGATCCCTTCACATACAGTGTATTCTCTCTCAAAATCTGGAACACAGTCCAAACATGTTTCACATGAGAGTCCCAGTCATTGGAAAAAATCAAGATATCATCCAAATAAACAATCAGAAATTTATCCACAAAATCCCTGAAAATATCATTCATGAAGGATTGGAGGACGGAAGGAGCATTAGTGAGCCCAAAGGGCATCACTAGGTACTCAAAATGCCCCTCTGGGTATTAAACGCTGTCTTCCATTCATCCCCATGCTTAATGCGAATAAGGTTATACGCCCCCCTGAGGTCAAGCTTGGTAAACCAAGTAGCACTTTTCACTCTGGAAAACAGGTCAGAAATCAAGGGTAACGGATATTGATACTTCACAGTGATCTTATTCAAGAGACGATAATCAATACACGGCCTCAATGAACCATCCTTTTTGGCTACAAAGAAAAAACCGGTGCCCAAGGGTGAAGAGGATGGTCTGATATGACCCGTCTCCAATGACTCCTTGATATAAGATCGCATAGCATCGTGTTCAGGTACAGACAAGTTAAAAAGGCGACCTTTAGGAAATTTACCACCAGGCACTAATTCAAAAGCGCAATCATAGCTCCTGTGAGGGGCAAGGATGCGGATTTACTTTCACTAAACACATCCGAAAAATCAGTCAAAAAGTCAGGAACATCCTGAGACTTGGGAGAGGCAGAAAAAACAGGAGTGTCAGCATTAACACATTGGCAGCCCCAACTGGTCACAGACACAGATTTCCAATCCAAAACAGGATTGAGACTGTAACCAAGGGAAACCTAGTACAATAATGTCATGCAGATTATGCAGCACCAGAAATTTGCAACTCTCCTGATGATCTGGTTCAACCCTCATTATCACCTGAGTAGAAAACTGGGGTTTATTCTCCTCCATAGAGGTAGAATCAATGCCCAGTAGGGGAATAGACTTCTGCAGGGGTATCATGGGAAACCCACAACGTTTGGCAAAGTCAAAATCCATCAGGTTAATAGCTGCTCCTGAATCAACAAAAGCCTGAGCCGAAAATGTGGACAGGGAGCAAATCAGGGTAACAGTCAACAGAAATTTAGTCTGAACACTACCCAAGACAACTGAGCGTGCAAAACGTCTTCCCCGCTTAGGGCAGACTGAAATAGCATGAGAGGCGTCACCACAGTAGAAACATAACCCATTGCGCTTTCGAAACTCATGACGCTGTGCCCCAGAAGTCACTCCATCACACTGCATGGGCTCAGAAGCTGGCTCACAAGGCAACACTATCCCACGCATACCTCTGCGCTCACGCAAACGTGTCAATTTGAATAGCCAATGACATAGAATCATTGAGACCAGAGGGAGCAGGGAATCCCACCATAAAATCCTTTACATTCTCTGACAGCCCCTTCTGAAAAAGGGCTGCCAAAGCATCATCATTCCATTTGGTCAGGACTGCCCACTTTCGGAATTTCTGACATTACAACTCAGCGTCTTCAAGACCCTGATTTAATGCCAACAAGGTTTTTTCAGCTTGATCAGTGACATTAGGTTCATCGTACAATAACCCCAGAGCCAGAAAAAATACATCAATATCATTCAAAACAGGATCCCCAGGTGTCAGGGAAAAAGCCCAATCCTGAGGGTCGCCGCGCAGGAGAGAGATGACAATTTGAACCTGCTGTGCTGCGTTCCCTGAGGACTTAGGCTTTAAGGCAAAAAACAACTTACAGTTATTTTTGAAATTCAGAAATTTAGCCAGATCCCCCAAAAACAAATCTGGCATGGGAATCCTAGGTTCCACAACCGGCAACCCAGCAAGATAGGTAGCAATACTCCGAACCTCAGTGGCAAGCTGATCCACATGGCCAGACAACTGTGCAAGCTCCATTAACAGAGAGAAAAAAAAATCCTCCTCAGCACCCAGAGAAAAAGAGGGAAAAAAATGCCACGAACAGGAAAAAAAAAAATCTCTGACAACTCTGACTTCTTTTTTTTTTTTTTCTTTCCACACTATTTTTCCCTTCTGTGAGTACCATATAATTTTCAGTATGGCCTGTGATACTGTTATGTTTAGGTAGCTGAGGAGAAAAAACAAAAACGGCAATACACCAGAGAGGCTGGAACCTATTCGATTGCAGTAACCTGAACTAACCACACAACTAGAGGTAGCCGTGGAGCGTTCCTACGTTGATCCTAGATGCCTCGTCACAGCCTGAGAGATAACTACACCTAAAGGCAGAAAGAGGAAAGCTATCTGCCCCAGAGCAGATCCCCAAATAAAATAGGAAGCCCCCAAACATGTAATGGCGGTTAGACAAGAAGAAGCATGGACATAGACAGAAAATAGAATGAGCAAACGCTGGGGCCCAATCTGTCTAGACAGAAAAGTACAGGAAAGGATTCTTACTGCAATCCAAAGAAAAACCCTAAAAAATACCAACACTTCTGATTGCAAAAACACCTGAGATCACAGGATCTCACCACCTAAATCAGAACTCTAGTGTAACAAAACTAAGCCGCAGCCACTGAAAAAAACAGGAAAAAACAAATGAACAAATAACAGTGGCTACAGATAAACTGAGAGGAGCACAGGCCCCAGAAGGGTACCTGGCTGACCTCCACAAAAGTGCAGAGAACTATGCAAAAAGCAAGCACAAAAATAAAAGCAGAAAATATCTTATCTGAAAGCAGAAGATGCAGGCAAGAATCATAGAATCATAGAATGGTAGAGTTGGAAGGGACCTCCTGGGCCTTCTGGTCCAACCCCCTGCTCAAAGCAGGATTCTCTAAATCATCCCAGACAGATGTCTGTCCAGCCTCTGTTTGAAGACTTCCATTGAAGGAGAATTTACCACCTCTCGTGGCAGCCTGTTCCACTCCTTGATCACCCTTACTGTCAAAAAGTTTTTTCTAATATCTAATCTGTGTCTCCTCCCATTCAGTTTCATCCCATTGCTTCTAGTCTTTCCTTGTGCAAATGAGAATAAAGATGATCCTTCTACAATGTGACAGCCCTTGAGATATTTGTAGACAGCTATTAAGTCTCCTCTCAGTCTTCTTTTTGGCAAGCTAAACATTCCCAAATCCTGCAACCGTTCCTCATAGGACATGGTTTGCAGACCGGTCACCATTCTGGTGGCTCTTCTTTGAACTTGCTCCAGTTTGTTGATGACTTTTTTAAAATGTGGTGCCCAAAACTGGACACAGTATTCCAGATGAGGCCTGACCAAAGAGGAGTAGAGGGCAATAATGACCTCACGTGATCTAGACTGTATGAGTCTGTTGATACATCCTAGAATTGTATTTGCCTATTTTGCTGCTGCATCACACTGTTGACTCATGTTCAGTCTGTGATCAATTAGTATACCCAAGTCTTTTTCACATGTGCTGTTACTTAGCCCTATTCCTCCCATTTTGTATATGCTTTTTTCATTTTTATTGCCCAGATGTAGTACTTTGCATTTTTCCCTGTTAAAAACCATTCTGTTAGTTGCTGCCCACTGCTCCAGTTTATTTATATCTTTTTGAATCCTCTCTCTCTCTTCTCTAGTATTAGCTACCCCTCCTAGCTTTGTGTCATCAGCAAATTTGATCAGTTTACCCTCAATTCCTTCATCTAAATCATTGATAAAGATGTTGAACAATACAGGGCCCAAAACAGAGCCTTGTGGTACCCCACTTGAGACATTCTTCCAATTGGATGTGCAGCCATTTACGACCACTCTTTGAGTCCGATCACTAAGCCAGTTATGAATCCACCTAACAGTTGCCTTGTCCATTCCATACTTAGTCATTTTTTCAATAAGGATTGTGTGAGATACTTTGTCAAATGCTTTGCTGAAGTCAAGATATACTATATCTACAGCATTTCCCTGATCCACCCAGTCAGTGATTCTGTCATAGAAGGAAATTAAGTTAGTCTGACATGACTTATTAGTTACAAACCCATGCTGACTCTGTTTAATCACTTCATTCTTATGCAGGTACTTACATACATGTTCTTTAATAATTTGTTCAAAGATCTTTCCTGGTATAGAAGTCAGACTCACCGGCCTGTAGTTCCCTGGGTCCACCTTCTTCCCCTTTTTGAAGATAGGAATAACATTTGCTCTTCTCCAGTCTTCTGGGACTTCACCTGTTCTCCAAGAATTTTCAAAGATTATGGACAGTGGTTCAAGAATTTCTTCTGCTATCTCCTTCAGTATTCTGGGGTGTAATTCATCTGGACCTGGAGACTTGAATTCATTTAGGTTAGCTAAGTGTTTCCTCACTGTCTTTCTGTTTATAGATATCCTGGATTCTTCTATTCCTTTAATAGGACAGTGAAGATCAGTTGATGTTACATTTCCTTTCTGAGAGAAAACAGATGCAAAATAGGAATTTAAAAGTTCAGCCTTCTCAACATCCTTTCTTACCATTTCATCATTTTCATCCTGTAAAAATCCTATAGCATCTTTGACTTTTCTTTTACTTTTGATGTATCCCCAAAATCCTTTTTTGTTGCTTTTGACATCTCTTGCAAGCCTTAACTCATTGTCAGCTTTAGATAATCTGATTTGTGCCCTGCAGGTTCTGCAGATGGCATTATATTCTTCTTTAGATATGCCTCCCTCTTTCGATTTGATAAACATTTCTTTCTTCCTTTTTAGCATGTGTTTAAGTTCTGTGTTCATCCATCCTGGTTTCCTTAAATGCTTCCCATTCTTCCCTCTTTTGGAATTGTTAACGATTGTGCTTTGAGAATCTCATTTTTCAAGATGTCCCATCCTTCCTGGACATTTTTGTCCTTAAGGATATCCTGCCATTGCATCCCTCCAATTCTCTTTCTGAGTCCCTTAAAATCTGCCTTTCTGAAATCTAACCTTGACGTCTGAGTCTTCACAGGTCTTCCTCCTCTTGTTATCCAAAATTCTAAAATAGCATGGTCACTACCTCCTAGGGTCCCAGCCACTCTTACCTCCTCAACCATTTCCTCCCTATTTATAAGGATTAGATCCAAGGTAGCAGTTCCTCTTGTTTTCTCCCCTACCTTTTAAAAGATAAAGTTGTCAGCAAGAGAGGATAAGAATTTCCTTGACCTGTTAGTTTTGCCTGAGAGCGATTCCCAACAAATGTCTGGATAGTTGAAATCTCCCATGACCACTATGTCATATTTTTTGGAGAACTTGGCCATTTGATGCATAAAGAGTTCATCCATATCTTCAGCTTGCATAGGTGGCCTGTAGTAAATGCCTACAATGGTGTCCTTTCCATTGTTCTGTCCTTGTATTCTTACCCAAACAGTTTCCACAGAAGTACCAGTCTCTGAAGCATCAATCTCTGTGCAAATATACGCTTTTCTAACATACAATGCGACACCTCCTCCTCGTTTATCAAGTCTGTTTCTTGCAAATAAGTTGTATCCTTCTAGCCTTGTATTCCAATCATGTGTATCATCCCACCAAGTTTCAGTGATTCCAATGACATCATACTTCTCCTGCGTTAGTAGTTCCAATTCTCCTTGTTTGTTGCCCATGCTTTGTGCATTTGTATAAAAACATTTTAGTTTGTGATTGTTTCTCTTCCTCCAATATTTTTATTATTTAGATTATTTTGTCTTCGTTCTTCCTTTCCACTTCTAATAGCAGAGTTCTCAATAGCATTTGTCAGATGTATGCTGTGAGACAGTGAAGGAATATGTGTTGAATGGGGTGTACATTTCACCTAGGTACTGTGCTGTATGGTATAAGGGAAATGTGTGGCTTTGTAAACCTAGTGGTAGAGAAAGGTCACTACACCTTACATTCAGCACACACTTGCAGCTCAGGCCTGAAACCATTCAGCTGTTAATTAGGAGACCAGAAGTAGGTGTCTGCAAACACAGTCAGAGAGCACGCTTAATCTGGACACAGGAGGGGTCCAGGCACAGAAGGTGTCTCCAGGAGTTTGAGCTATCTCAGTCTGGGTGCTCGATGTACCCCGGACACAGGAGTAGTCTCTGTGAAAATCCATGCTGGTAGCTGCTGAATAGGAGGGGATCTCTCTCAAGTCTGGACATTGAAGGTGCCTTCAGACACAAGGAGGAGACTCTGTGAACCTCAATGCTGGTAAATGCTGGTAAATGCTGGTAAATGCTGAACATATGTGTTGTTTTGGCCCCGGCTGGTAGAGTCGGGACCCGGATAGATAGGGAAATCTATCTAAGTGTAATTAGTGGCTAGACAAGCCTAGGTCTTCTGTTTATGATTTGTTTTTATCTGTTTGCTGTGGACTTTAATAAAGCTGGTTGCGGCCAGTTTTCACCAGAACTGCTGTCTGAATGAACTGTTTCCGTGTCACTCTGTCTACCCAGACGGCGATCCCAGAGCTAAATCCCCTGGAAATGTTACAATGCCTTTTTCTGGCCTTTTTCCCTTCCCACATTGTTCTAGTTTAAAGCTCTCCTGATGGCTCAGCAAACTTCCAAATGAACCAGGAACCACAACTGAGACAAGAACAATTGATCACCGGCAACCATCATGGAAGGGAACCTCCCTTATATCAGACCAGTCAGAGTTCCCAGATTGCCATTCCTCGCTGAAAGGTTCAGTACTGTCTGTAACCACCAGAGGGAGCCTCTGCTCAGAAACCATCTCTAGCACATTCATAACATCCATCTGTCTTCATCCTTCCCCATCTGTCTCCATCCTGCCCTAGGTGTCCCATGATCCTGCCTAATCTGCCCCATATTGCGGCTTGCCGCTTTCAGTAAAAAAAGTAAAAAAAACACTTCCTCCTTATCTGTCCACAGTCCAGCGGCGTAGTCTCCTCAGTGCATATGAAGCGTGGACTCACAGGCGCATGACAATGACATCATACATTAGTGACTGACCTCATCTGCTGTCCGGTGACTGGCTTTCTCCACTCACTGCCGACTTTTATTCCCCATTGTCTTGCATTGGGGTCGGGTTTCGGTCGGAACTCCGACTTTTTTGCCCTAAGTCTGACCAATTTCATCCGACTCGACTTTTGGTAAAGTCGGGTGGTCCGAAACCCAACTCGACCAAAGTCGCTCATCTCTAGTAATGAGTCTTTTACAATGCTCTGGAGGAATTTTGGCCACTCATCTTTGCAGAATTGTTGTAATTCAGCCATATTGGAGGGTTTCCAAGCATGAACCACCTTTTTAAGATCATGCCACAGCATCTCAGTCAGATTAAGGTCAGGACATTGACTAGTCCACTCCAAAGTCTTAATTTTGTTTTTCTTAAGCCATTCAGAGGTGAACTTGCTGGTGTGTTTTGGATTATAGTCTGTTGTGAATGTGTTAGAAATGAGTTCTGAGCAGAAGCTCCCTCTGGTGGTTGCAGACAGTGCTGAACCATTTAGTGAAGATTGGCAATCAGGAGTTACAGACTGGTCCTATATAAGGGAGGTTCCCTCCCATCAGGGTTGCCGGTGATCAATTGTTCTTGTCTAACTGCTGTTGTTCCTGGTTCACTTGGAAGCCTGCTGAATCTTGCCTCTTCTCCTGCTCTCAGATAAGATATTTTCTGCTTTTATTTTTGTGCTTGCTTTTTGCATTGCTTCCTGCACTCTTGTGGAGGTCAGCCAGGTCCCTCCTGGGGCTTGTGCTCCTCTCAGTTTATCTGAGCCTCTGTTATTTGTTCATTTGCCTTTTCCAGTTTTTTTCAGTGGCTGCGGCTTAGTTTTGTTACACCAGAGAACTAATTTAGGTGGTAGAGGTCGTGTGATCTCAGGTGTTTTTGTAATTAGTAGAGTTGGTACTTTTTAGGGTTTTTTGGGATTGCAGTAAGTGTCCTTCCTATCCTTTTCTGTCTAGGAAGTTTGGGCCCCAATGTTTGCTCATACTATTTTCTGTCTGTGTCTGTATTTCCTCTTGTCTAACCGCCATTACATGTTTGGGGGCTTCCTATGTTCTTTGGGGATCTGCTCCGGGGCAGATAGTTTTCCTCTTTCTATCTTTAGGTGTAGTTAGCTTCTCAGGCTGTGACGAGGCGTCTAGGACCAACGTAGGTACGCTCCACGGCTGCCTTTAGTTGTGGTGGGTTTCCCTGCTCCCTCTGGTCTCAATGATTCTATGTCATTAGCGATTCTAATTGACAGACGTTTGCGTGAGCGTAGAGGTATGCGTGGAATAGTGTTGCCTTGTGAACCAGCTTCTGAACCCATGCTGTGTGATAGAGTGGATTCTGGGGCACAGCGTCATGAGTTTCGAAAACGCAATGGGTTATGTTTCTACTGTGGTGACGCCTCTCATGCTATTTCAGTCTGCCCTAAGCGGGGGAAGACGTTTTGCACGCTCAGTTGTCTTGGGTAGTGTTCAGACTAAATTTCTGTTGACTGTTACCCTGATTTGCTCCCTGTCCACATTTTCTGCTCAGGCTTTTGTTGATTCGGGAGCAGCTATTAACCTGATGAATTTTGATTTTGCTAAACGTTGTGGGTTTCCCTTGATACCCCTACGGAAGTCTATTCCCCTACTGGGGATTGATTCTACCCCTTTGGCTGAGAATAAACCCCAGTTCTCTACTCAGGTGATAATGAGGGTGGTGTAGTTCTTTCCGCCATCTCGCCCAATTTGAGACTGGCTCTGGAAGGGTGTCAGGAGGATAAACCAGAGCGCTGCCCTATTGGGAAATTGTTTGTCCCAGACCGGTGGAAAAAGAGTGTGATGTCTGAGATTCATTGTTCCGCGTTGGCCGGTCATCCCGGAATTTTTGGTACCAGAGACTTGGTTAGTCGGTCCTTTTGGTGGCCTACTTTGTCTCGTGACGTCAGGGAATTTGTGCAGTCCTGCGGGACTTGCTCTCGCTCCAAGCCTTGCTCTCGCTCTAGTGGTTTGTTGATGCCATTGCCTGTGCCCAAGAGACCATGGACCCATATCTCTATGGATTTCATTTCCGACCTCCCTGTTTCTCAGAGAATGACCGTTATTTGGGTGATTTGTGATAGGTTTTCCAAAATGATACATCTTGTGCCATTACCTAAGTTGCCTTCCTCCTCTGAATTGGTGCCTTTGTTCCTTCAGCACGTGGTTCGGTTACACGGCATTCCTGAGAACATTGTGTCTGATAGAGGAGTCCAGTTTGTTTCCAGATTTTGGAGGACTTTTTGTTCTAAACTTGGTGTTCAATTGTCTTTCTCCTCGGCTTTTCATCCTCAGACCAATGGACAAACTGAGAGAACAAACCGACATTGGAGACTTATCTGAGATGCTTTGTGTCTGCTGATCAGGATGACTGGGTCTCTTTTTTGCCTTTGTCTGAGTTTGCTCTTAATAATAGGGCTAGCTCTGCCACTTTGATGTCTCCATTTTTCTGCAATTTTGGGTTTCACCCTCGATTTTCTTCGGGACAGACGGAGGCTTCTGTCTGTCCGGGTGTTGACTCTGTTGTGGAGCATATGCAGCAGATTTGGGACCAGGTAGTGGAGAGGTTGTCCCTCTCTCAGGAAAGGGCCCAGCGGTTTGCCAACCGGCATAGGACTGATGGTCCTCGGTTTGAAGTGGGGGACTTGGTCTGGTTGTCCTCAAGAAATATCCCTATGAGAGTTGCATCTCCTAAGTTTAAGCCTAGATTCATTGGACCTTATAAGATCATGGAGATTCTTAATCCTGTTTCCTTTCGTTTACTTCTTCCAGGGACATTTAAGATCCATAACGTGTTCCACAAGTCCTTATTGAAGAGGTTTGTCGAGCCAGTGGTTCCTATGGCTGCGCCTCCTGACCCTGTTTTGGTTGAGGGCAATCTGGAGTATGTGGTTGAGAAAATATTGGATTCTCGTTTTTCTAGATGGAAACTCCAGTATTTGGTTAAGTGGTGAGGTTATGGTCAGGAGGACAATTCTTGGGTGTTTGCTTCGGACATCCATGCTAGGAGGCTGATCCGTGCGTATCACAGAGCTCATCCTGACCGACCTGGTTGCCCAAGTGAGGGTTCGGTGACCCCTCCTCAAGGGGGGTTACTGTTGTGAATGTGTTAGAAATGAGTTCTGAGCAGAAGCTCCCTCTGGTGGTTGCAGACAGTGCTGAACCATTTAGTGAAGATTGGCAATCAGGAGTTACAGACTGGTCCTATATAAGGGAGGTTCCCTCCCATCAGGGTTGCCGGTGATCAATTGTTCTTGTCTAACTGCTGTTGTTCCTGGTTCACTTGGAAGCCTGCTGAATCTTGCCTCTTCTCCTGCTCTCAGATAAGATATTTTCTGCTTTTATTTTTTGTGCTTGCTTTTTGCATTGCTTCCTGCACTCTTGTGGAGGTCAGCCAGGTCCCCTCCTGGGGCTTGTGCTCCTCTCAGTTTATCTGAGCCTCTGTTATTTGTTCATTTGCCTTTTCCAGTTTTTTCAGTGGCTGCGGCTTAGTTTTGTTACACCAGAGAACTAATTTAGGTGGTAGAGGTCGTGTGATCTCAGGTGTTTTTGTAATTAGTAGAGTTGGTACTTTTTAGGGTTTTTTGGGATTGCAGTAAGTGTCCTTCCTATCCTTTTCTGTTTAGGAAGTTTGGGCCCCAACGTTTGCTCATACTATTTTCTGTCTGTGTCTGTATTTCCTCTTGTCTAACCGCCATTACATGTTTGGGGGCTTCCTATGTTCTTTGGGGATCTGCTCCGGGGCAGATAGTTTTCCTCTTTCTATCTTTAGGTGTAGTTAGCTTCTCAGGCTGTGACGAGGCGTCTAGGACCGATGTAGGTACGCTCCATGGCTGCCTTTAGTTGTGGTGGTTAGTCGGGGTACTGCAATCCAGTAGATTCCAACCTCTCTGGTGTATTGCCGTTTTTGCCTGCTCTCCTCAGCTACCAAAACCTAACAATAGTCCTGCTGCATAACCCAAGTGTGCTTCAGCTTGAGGTCATGAACAGATGACCGGACATTCTCCTTCAGGATTTTTTGGTAGACTGTAGAATTTATGGTTCCATTTACCACTGCAAATCTTCCAGGTCCTAAAGCAGCAAAACAGCCCCAGACCTTCACACTACCACCACATTTTATTGTTGGTATGATGTTCCTTTTCTGAACTGATGTGTTACTTCCACGACAGATGTAATGGGACATACACCTTCCAAAAAGTTAAACTTTTGTCTAATCAGTCAACAGAGTATTCTCCTAAAAGTATTGGGGATCATCAAGACGTTTTCTGACAAAACTGAGATGAGCCTTTTGTTCTTACTGGTCAGCAGTGGTTTTCGTCTTGGAACTTTTCCATGCAGACCATTTTTGCTCAATCTGTTTCTTATGATTGAGTCATGAACACTGACCTTAACTGAGGCAAGTAAGGCCTGCAGTTCTTTGGATATGATTGTGGGGTCTTTTGTGACCTCTTGGATGAGTCAACGCTGCCCTCTTGGGATGATTTTGGATGGTCGGCTGTTGTGAACGCTCTGGATTCTGAGTTGGGGCTCCCTCTGGTGGCTGCTGATAGTAATGAAACTGCTTTGACTGACAGAGGCCCTTCAGCTGAGGATTCAGCTGGGGACGATTGGCAATCTGGGAGTGCTGACTGGGGAGATATAAGTGAGCAGCTTTCCCATGATCCTTGCCGGTAATTAGTTTTTCCTGGTCTCTTTTGGAAGTCAGCTTGCTGCTTGCCTTGTCCTGCAACTTTCAGATAAGTCTTTAGCTGTTTACTTCAGTGGCTTGTGTTTTTGTCTATCTCAGTTTTATGCCCTATTGTATTGTCTAGCCAGGTTCCCTAGTGGAGGCCTGCGCTGGACACTGCCTCTCTTTTGCCATTGTTATGCATTTTCAGTTCCCTGTTATTTTTGCACCCGCTGAATTGCTACCTGTTCACACCAGAGACAGTTTTGTTTTTTTCGGTTCTCTGTTATTTCAGTATCTGCTGTTTTGCTACCAGGGCACACCAGAGTCTGATCTAGCAGGGGAGAGATCGTGTGGTCTCAGTATTTTTGTGTATCAGAAGTGTTGGAGTTTTTATAGTGTTTTTTTCTGGATTGCAGACAGTATTCCTTCCTGTCCTTTTCTATCTAGACAGTTTGGGCCCCAGCGTTTGCTTTTGTACTATTTTCTGCCTGTGTACGTATTTCATCTTGTCTCACCGCCAATATATGTTGGGGGCTACCTATTCCTTTGGGGGTCTACTCCGGGGCAGTTAGCTTTCCCCTTTCTTTCTTTAGGCTTAGTTATCTCTCCGGCTGTGTCGAGGCGTCTAGGGCACCGTAGGCACGTCCCACGGCTACTTCTAGTTGTGCTGGCAGTTCAGGGGTCTGCAATCTGCCAATTACCAACCTCTCTGGGTGTCTGGTCGCTTAGCCTGTTTTTTGCTGCTGTCCTCCTCGGCTACCAAACCATAACAGTTGGCCACTCCTGGGAAGGTTCACCACTGATCCATGTTTTAGCCATTTGTGGATAATGGCTCTCACTGTGGTTCGCTGGAATCACAAAGCTTGAGAAATGGCTTTATAATCTTTTCCAGACTGATAGATCTCAATTACTTTGCTTCTCATTTGTTCCAGAATTTCTTTGGATTGCGGCATGATGTCTAGCTTTTGAGGATCTTTCAGTCTACTTCACTTTGTCAGGCAGGTCCTATGTAAGTGATTTCTTGATTGAGAACAGGTGAGGCAGTAATCAGGCCTATGTGTGGCTGGGAAATTTGAACTCAGCTTCCCAAAGATGTGATAAACCACACTGTTATGTTTCGGTAGCTGAGGAGTGCAGGTAAAAAAGGCAATACATCAGAGCAGTTGGAATCTATGAGATTGCAGTACCCTGACTAACCACCACAACTAGAGGCAGCCGTGGAGCGTTCCTACGTTGGTCCTAGACGCCTCGTCACAGCCTGAGAAACTAACTACACCTAAAGATAGAAATAGGAAAGCTATCTGCCCCGGAGCAGAACCCCAAAGATAACAGAAAGCCCCCAAACATGTAATGGCGGTTAGACAAGAGGAAATACTGACACAGAAAGAAAATAGTATGAGCAAACGCTGGGGCCCAAACTATCTAAATAGAAAAGGATAGGAAGGGCACTTACTGCAATCCCAGAAAACCCTGAAAAGCACCAACTCTACTAATTTCAAAATCACCTGAGATCACACGACCTCTACCACCTAAATTAGTTCTCTGGTGTAACAAAATCAAAACAGCAGCCACTGAAAAAACTGGAAAAAGCAAAAGAACAAAACTCAGTGGCTGAACTAAACTGAGAGGGCAGAAGCCCCCGGAGGGGACCCTGAAGGCCCCCAAAGAAGTGCAGGACAAAATGCAAAAACACAGCAAAAACACAAAAGAAGCAAAAGTCTTATCTGTAAGCAGGAGATGCAGACACGACACAGCAGGCTACAAGGGAAACTGGAATGAAGGATTCAGACCAGAACAATTGATCACCGGCAACCCTGATGGGAAAATGACTCCCTTATATAAGACCAGTCAGTAACACCTGATTCCCAGTCCTCACAATCCTCACTAGCACCGCTTGTAACCACCAGAGGGAGCCTCTGCTCAGAACTCATCTCAAACCCATTCACAACAGTACCCCCCCCCCTTGAGGAGGGGTCACCGAACCCTCATTTGAGCAACCAGGTCGGTCAGGATGAGTTCTATGATACGCACGGATAAGTCTCCTAGCATGGATGTCCGAAGCAAACACCCAAGAATTGTCTTCCTGACCATAACCTCTCCATTTAACCAAATACTGGAGTTTCCGTCTAGAAAAACGAGAATCCAATATTTTCTCAACCACATACTCCAGCTTGCCCTCAACCAAAACAGGGTCAGGAGGCACAGCAGCAGGAACCACTGGCTCAACAAACCTCTTCAACAAGGACTTGTGGAACACGTTATGGATCTTAAATGTCCCTGGAAGAAGCAAACGAAAAGAAACAGGATTAATAATCTCCATGATCTTATAAGGTCCAATGAACCTAGGCTTAAATTTAGGAGATGCTACTCTCATAGGAATATTCTTTGAGGACAACCAGACCAAGTCCCCCACTTTAAACCGAGGACCATCAGTCCTATGCCGGTTAGCAAACCGCTGGGCCTTCTCCTGAGAGAGGGACAACCTCTCCACTACCTGGTCCCAAATCTGTTGCATACGCTCCACAACAGAGTCAACACCTGGACAGACAGAAGCCTCCGTCTGTCCTGAAGAAAATCGAGGGTGAAACCCAGAATTACAGAAAAACGGAGACATCAAAGTGGCAGAGCTAGCCCTATTATTAAGAGCAAACTCAGCCAAAGGCAAAAAAGAGACCCAGTCATCCTGATCAGCAGACACAAAGCATCTTAGATAAGTCTCCAATGTCTGGTTTGTTCTCTCAGTTTGACCATTGGTCTGAGGATGAAATGCCGAGGAGAAAGACAATTGAACACCCAGTTTAGAACAAAAAGTCCTCCAAAATCTGGAAACAAACTGGACTCCTCTGTCAGACACAATGTTCTCAGGAATGCCGTGTAAACGAACCACGTGCTGAAGGAACAACGGCACCAATTCAGAGGAGGAAGGCAACTTAGGTAATGGCACAAGATGTATCATTTTGGAAAACCTATCACAAATTACCCAGATGGTGGTCACTCTCTGAGAAACAGGAAGATCGGAAATGAAATCCATAGAGATATGGGTCCATGGTCTCTTGGGCACAGGCAATGGCATCAACAAACCACTAGAGCGAGAGCAAGGCTTGGAGCGAGAGCAAGTCCCGCAGGACTGCACAAATTCCCTGACATCACGAGACAAGGTAGGCCACCAAAAGGACCGGCTAACCAAGTCTCTGGTACCAAAAATTCCGGGATGCCCAGCCAATGCGGAACAATGAATCTCAGACATCACACTCTTTTTCCATTGGTCCGGGACAAACAATTTTCCAACAGGGCAGCGCTCGGGCCTATCCTCCTGACACCCCTCCAGAGCAAGTCTCAAATTGGGCGAGATGGCGGAAAGAACTACACCCTCTTTCAAAATAACAGAAGGATCAGATAACTCAGGAGAGTCCGCAAGGAAACTCCTCGAGAGGGCATCCGCCTTAACATTCTTAGTGCCAGGAAGAAAGGAAACCACAAAATTAAAACGTGTGAAAAACAAGGCCCACCTGGCCTGTCTAGGATTGAGTCGCTTGGCAGATTCCAGATAGACCAGATTCTTATGGTCCGTAAGGACCACCACCTGATGTTTGGCTCCCTCCAGCCAATGTCTCCACTCTTCAAAAGCCCACTTCATGGCCAATAACTCCCGATTACCTACGTCATAATTACGTTCAGTAGGAGAAAATTTTCGAGAGAAAAAGGCACAAGGGTTACTTTTAGAGGTCTCTGGATCTTTTTGGGACAAAACGGCACCTGCCCCAATTTCAGAGGCATCAACCTCCACCTGAAATGGCAGAGAAACATCAGGCTGCCGTAGAACAGGAGCAGAAGTGAATCTCTGCTTAAGTTCCTGAAATGCAGAGACTGCCTCAGGAGGCCAATTCACCACATCAGAACCCTTTCTGGTCAAATCAGTTAATGGTTTAACAATAACCGAGAAATTACCAATAAATTTACGATAAAAATTGGCAAAACCCAAAAATCTCTGAAGAGCCTTTAATGAAGTAGGTTGGACCCAATCACAGATGGCCTGAACCTTGACCGGGTCCATTTCAATAACAGATGGGGACAAAATGAATCCCAGAAATGAGATCCTCTGTACGCCAAAAAGACACTTTGATCCCTTCACATACAGAGCATTCTCTCAAAATCTGGAATACAGTTCGAACATGTTTCACATGAGAGTCCCAGTCATTAGAAAAAAATCAAGATATCATCCAAATAAACAATCAGAAATTTGTCCACAAAATCCCTGAAAATGTCATTCATGAAGGACTGGAAGACGGAAGGAGCATTAGTGAGCCCAAAGGGCATCACTAGGTACTCAAAATGCCCTTCAGGGGTATTGAATGCCGTCTTCCATTCATCCCGTGCTTAATGCGAATAAGGTTATACGCCCCCCTGAGGTCAAGCTTGGTAAACCAAGTAGCGTTTTTCACCCTGGAAAACAGGTCAGAAATCAAGGGTAACGGGTATTGATATTTCACAGTAATATTGTTCAAGAGACGATAATCAATACACGGCCTTAATGAACCATCTTTTTTGGCCACAAAGAAAAAACCGGCACCTAAGGGTGAAGAGGATGGTCTGATATGACCCTTCTCCAATGATTCCTTGATATAAGACCGCATAACGTCATGTTCAGGTACAGACAAGTTAAAAAGGCGACCTTTAGGGAATTTACTACCCGGCACTAATTCAATAGCGCAGTCATAGCTCCTATGGGGAGGCAAGGATGCAGATTTACTTTCGCTAAACACATCAGAAAAATCAAACAAAAAGTCAGGAACATCCTGAGCCTGGGGGGAGGCAGAAAAAACAGGAGTGTTGGTATTAACACATTGGCAGCCCCAACTGGTTACAGACACAGATTTCCAATCCAAAACAGGATTATGAGACTGTAACCAAGGGAAACCCAGCACGATAATGTCATGCAGATTATACAGAACCAAAAATTTGCAGCACTCCTGGTGATCAGGTTCAACCCTCATTATCACCTGAGTAGAAAACTGGGGTTTATTCTCAGCCAAAGGGGTAGAATCGATCCCCAGTAGGGGAATAGACTTCTGTAGGGGTATCAAGGGAAACCCACAACATTTAGCAAAATCATAATCCATCAGGTTAATAGCTGCTCCAGAATCAACGAAAGCCTGAGCAGAAAATGAGGACAGAGAGCATATCAGAGTGACAGTTAATAAAAACTTAGTCTGAACACTACCCAAGACAACTGAGCGTGCAAAACGTCTTCCCCGCTTAGGGCAGACTGAAATAGCATGAGAAGCATCACCACAGTAGAAACATAACCCATTGCGCTTTCGAAACTCATGACGCTGTGCCCCAGACACCACTCTATCACACTGCATGGGTTCAGAAGCTGGTTCACAAGGCAACACCATTCCACGCATACTTCTCCGCTCACGCAAACGTCTGTCAATTTGAATCGCTAATGACATAGAATCATTGAGACCAGAGGGGACAGGGAATCCCACCATAACATCCTTTACATTATCTGACAGACCCTTCCGGAAAAGGGCCGCCAAAGCGTCGTCATTCCATTTGGTCAGGACTGCCCACCTACGGAATCTCTGACAGTATAACTCAGCGTCATCAAGCCCCTGATTTAATGCCAACAAGGTTTTTTCAGCTTGATCAGTGACATTAGGCTCATCGTACAATAACCCCAAAGCCTGAAAAAACGCATCAACATCACTCAAAACAGGATCCCCAGGTATCAGGGAAAAAGCCCAATCCTGAGGATCGCCGCGCAGGAGAGAGATGATAATTTGAACCTGCTGCGCTGCGTTTCCTGAGGACTTAGATTTTAAGGCAAAAAACAATTTACAATTATTTTTGAAATTCTGAAACTTAGCTCGATCCCCTAAAAACAAATCTGGCATGGGGATCCTAGGTTCCACAACAGGCAACCTAGCAAGATATGCAGCAATACTCTGAACCTCAGTGGCAAGCTGATCCACACGGCCAGACAACTGTGCAAACTCCATTGGGAGAAAAGATCCTCCCCAGCACCCAGAGATACAGAGGAAAAAAAAAAAAAATGCAACAAACAGAAAAATATCTCTGACAACTCTGACAACCTTTTTTCTTTCACAATATTTTTTTTCCTTCTGTGAGTACCATACAATTTTCAATTTTTTTGGCCGGTGATACTGTTATGTTTCGGTAGCTGAGGAGTGCAGGTAAAAAAGGCAATACACCAGAGCAGTTGGAATCTATGAGATTGCAGTACCCTGACTAACCACCACAACTAGAGGCAGCCATGGAGCGTTCCTACGTTGGTCCTAGACGCCTCGTCACAGCCTGAGAAACTAACTACACCTAAAGATAGAAATAGGAAAGCTATCTGCCCCGGAGCAGAACCCCAAAGATAACAGAAAGCCCCCAAACATGTAATGGCGGTTAGACAAGAGGAAATACTGACACAGAAAGAAAATAGTATGAGCAAACGCTGGGGCCCAAACTATCTAAATAGAAAAGGATAGGAAGGGCACTTACTGCAATCCCAGAAAACCCTGAAAAGCACCAACTCTACTAATTTCAAAATCACCTGAGATCACACGACCTCTACCACCTAAATTAGTTCTCTGGTGTAACAAAATCAAAACAGCAGCCACTGAAAAAACTGGAAAAAGCAAAAGAACAAAACTCAGTGGCTGAACTAAACTGAGAGGGCAGAAGCCCCCGGAGGGGACCCTGAAGGCCCCCAAAGAAGTGCAGGACAAAATGCAAAAACACAGCAAAAACACAAAAGAAGCAAAAGTCTTATCTGTAAGCAGGAGATGCAGACACGACACAGCAGGCTACAAGGGAAACTGGAATGAAGGATTCAGACCAGAACAATTGATCACCGGCAACCCTGATGGGAAAATGACTCCCTTATATAAGACCAGTCAGTAACACCTGATTCCCAGTCCTCACAATCCTCACTAGCACCGCTTGTAACCACCAGAGGGAGCCTCTGCTCAGAACTCATCTCAAACCCATTCACAACACCACACTTAATTTATGTTTTAAGGTGGGGAATCACTTTTTCACACAGGGCTCTGTAGGTTTGGATTTCTTTTTCCCTTAATAATAAATACTTTCATTTAAAAACTGCATTTTGTGATTACTTGTGTTATCTTTATCTAATATTTACATTTGTTGGGTGATCTGAAACATTTAAGTGTGACAAACAAGAATAGGAAATCAGGAAGGGGGCAAACATCTATCTGTGGCCGGGGTCACACTAGCGATAAATACGGACGAGTGCTATGTGATAAAACCGCATAGCACTTGGACCAGTATTCATCTATGGGGCAGTTCCCATCAGCGTTTTTTTTTCTCAGCTGTTTTCAACGTGCGAGTGAAATCGCAGCATGCTGTGATTGTCACCGACACTCGGCCAAGTCTTGGCTCACTTGCACCCATATAAGTCTGTAGGTGCCTTTTTCACCTTTAACTGGTGTGCAGCCTCCATTTTTTATCTTCTACATTGAGGTTTGGTGGTTGCCTTGGAGGCATGGAACCCAGGTACGCTTTTGCCTGTTGATGCTTTTCGCTCTTTTTTCTATGTCTCTTTATCTATCTAGGGCAAACACTTTTTCACACAACCGTAGATAAAGTTAGATAATCGATAAATAGATAGATAATAGATAGATAGATAATAGATGGATAATAAATAGATAATACATAGATAGATAAGAGATAGATCGATAGAAGCAATAATTGAATAGATGAGATAGATAAATAGATCATAGAATCATAGAATGGTAGAGTTGGAAGGGACCTCCTGGGCCATCTGGTAAAGATAATTTTTACAGATTTTTTTAAACCTATTTTTATAAACATGTATTTATTGTCTTTATTGTAACAATAATTCTTAAAAAAACATAAATATAATAGCACAAAATGAAAAAAAATCACCTAAACCAGATCCCTTAGTTTTTTTTCCCTTGTTTTTCACTTTACCCTTTTAAGCATCCCCTGTGTTGTGCAGAGAGGGTCCTGATGTGGGGGCAGCCTGCCTCCCTGGTGCAGAGAGGGTCCTGATGTGGGGGCAGCCTGCCTCCCTGGTGCAGAGGGGGTCCTGATGTGGGGGCAGACTGCCTCCCTGGTACAGAGAGGGTCCTGATGTGGGGCAGCCTGCCTCCCTGGTGCAGAGGGGGTCCTGATGTGGGGGCAGCCTGCCTCCCTGGTACAGAGGGGTCCTGATGTGGGTGCAGCCTGCCTCCCTGGTACAGAGGGGATCCTGATGTGGGGTCAGACTGCCTCCCTGGTGCAGAGGGGTCCTGATGTGGGGTCAGACTGCCTCTCTGGTACAGAGGGGATCCTGATGTGGGGGCAGACTGCCTCCCTGGTGCAGAGGGGGTCCTGATGTGGGGTCAGACTGCCTCCCTGGTACAGAGGGGGTCCTGATGTGGGGCAGACTGCCTCCCTGGTATAGAGGGGTCCTGATGTGGGGTAGCCTGTCTCCCTGGTGCAGAGGGGGTCCTGATGTGGGGCAGCTGTCTCCCTGGTGCAGAGGGGTCCTGATGTGGGGGCAGCCTGTCTCCCTGGTGCAGAGGGGGTCCTGATGTGGGGTCAGACTGCCTCTCTGGTACAGAGGGGATCCTGATGTGGGGTCAGACTGCCTCCCTGGTGCAGAGGGGGTCCTGATGTGGGGTCAGACTGCCTCCCTGGTACAGAGGGGGTCCTGATGTGGGGCAGACTGCCTCCCTGGTATAGAGGGGTCCTGATGTGGGGTAGCCTGTCTCCCTGGTGCAGAGGGGGTCCTGATGTGGGGCAGCCTGCTCCCTGGTACAGAGGGGTCCTGATGTGGGGCAGACTGCCTCCCTGGTTAGAGGGGGTCCTGATGTGGGGTAGACTGTCTCCCTGGTGCAGAGGGGGTCCTGATGTGGGGCAGCCTGTCCTCCCTGGTGCAGAGGGGGTCCTGATGTGGGGCAGCCTGCCTTCCTGGTGTAGAGAGGGTCCTGATGTGGGGCAGCCTGCTCCCTGGTGCAGAGAGGGGTCCTGATGTGGGGCAGCCTGCTCCCTGGTGCAGAGGGGGTCCTGATGTGGGGGCAGCCTGCCTCCCTGGTGCAGAGGGGTCCTGATGTGGGGCAGCCTGTCTCCCTGGTGCAGAGGGGTCCTGATGTGGGGGCAGCCTGCCTCCCTGGTACAGAGGGGGTCCTGATGTGGGGGCAGACTGCCTCCATGGTATAGAGGGGGTCCTGATGTGGGGTAGCCTGTCTCCCTGGTGCAGAGGGGGTCCTGATGTGGGGGCAGCTGCCTCCCTGGTACAGAGGGGGTCCTGATGTGGGGCAGACTGCCTCCATGGTAAGAGGGGTCCTGATGTGGGGTAGCCTGTCTCCCTGGTGCAGAGGGGGTCCTGATGTGGGGGCAGCCTGCCTCCCTGGTACAGAGGGGGTCCTGATGTGGGGCAGACTGCCTCCATGGTAAGAGGGGGTCCTGATGTGGGGGTAGCCTGTCTCCCTGGTCAGAGGGGGTCCTGATGTGGGGCAGCTGCCTCCCTGGTGCAGAGGGGGTCCTGATGTGGGGCAGACTGCCTCCATGGTATAGAGGGGGTCCTGATGTGGGGTAGCCTGCCTCCCTGGTCAGAGGGGGTCCTGATGTGGGGAGCCTGCTCCCTGGTACAGAGGGGGTCCTGATGTGGGGCAGACTGCCTCCCTGGTATAGAGGGGGTCCTGATGTGGGGTAGCTGTCTCCCTGGTGCAGAGGGGGTCCTGATGTGGGGCAGCTGCCTCCCTGGTGCAGAGGGGTCCTGATGTGGGGCAGACTGCCTCCCTGGTATAGAGGGGGTCCTGATGTGGGGCAGCCTGTCTCCCTGGTGCAGAGTGGGTCCTGATGTGGGGTCAGACTGTCCTCTCTGGTACAGAGGGAGTCCTGATGTGGGGTCAGACTGCCTCCCTGGTCAGAGGGGGTCCTGATGTGGGGTCAGACTGCTCCCTGGTACAGAGGGGGTCCTGATGTGGGGCAGCTGCCTCCCTGGTAAGAGGGGGTCCTGATGTGGGGTAGCCTGTCTCCTGGTGCAGAGGGGTCCTGATGTGGGGCAGCCTGTCTCCCTGGTGCAGAGGGGTCCTGATGTGGGGCAGCTGCCTCCCTGGTTAGAGGGGGTCCTGATGTGGGGTAGCCTGCTCCCTGGTGCAGAGGGGGTCCTGATGTGGGGCAGCTGTCTCCCTGGTGCAGAGGGGGTCCTGATGTGGGGCAGCCTGCCTTCCTGGTGTAGAGAGGGTCCTGATGTGGGCAGCCTGCCTCCCTGGTGCAGAGGGGGTCCTGATGTGGGGCAGCTGCCTCCCTGGTGCAGAGGGGGTCCTGATGTGGGGGCAGCCTGCCTCCCTGGTGCAGAGGGGGTCCTGATGTGGGGCAGACTGTCTCCCTGGTGCAGAGGGGGTCCTGATGTGGGGGTAGCCTGCCTCCCTGGTACAGAGGGGGTCCTGATGTGGGGCAGACTGCCTCCATGGTATAGAGGGGGTCCTGATGTGGGGTAGACTGTCCTCCCTGGTGAAGAGGGGGTCCTGATGTGGGGCAGCCTGCCTCCCTGGTACAGAGGGGGTCCTGATGTGGGGTCAGCTGCCTCCTGGTATAGAGGGGGTCCTGATGTGGGGTAGCTGTCTCCCTGGTCAGAGGGGGTCCTGATGTGGAGGCAGCCTGCCTCCCTGGTAAGAGGGGGTCCTGATGTGGGGCAGACTGCTCCCTGGTAGAGGGGGTCCTGATGTGGGGTCAGACTGCCTCCTGGTGCTAGAGGGGGTCCTGATGTGGGGAGCTGTCTCCCTGGTAGAGGGGGTCCTGATGTGGGGCAGCCTGCTCCCTGGTATAGAGGGGGTCCTGATGTGGGGAGCTGCCTCCCTGGTACAGAGGGGGTCCTGATGTGGGGCAGACTGCCTCCCTGGTATAGAGGGGGTCCTGATGTGGGGTAGCCTGTCTCCCTGGTGCAGAGGGGGTCCTGATGTGGGGGCAGCCTGCCTCCCTGGTGCAGAGAGGGTCCTGATGTGGGGCAGCCTCCCTGGCATCCCTGGTACAGAGGGGACCCTGGTGCGGAGCCGCACTACGCATGCCCCCTGCCTCCTCCTACAAGGCATCTGCAGGGCTGTGTGAGGGGGATTCCGGGCTGTAGGGGGGTTTCCTTCGCCTGTTCTCCCCTATGCAGTGGCCTCCGTGGAGGGCTCCGTGACTCCAGGCACATTAGTCTTGGGCAGGCTGGCAGCTGGCGGTGCACGATGAGGGGGGCTCCCAGCAGCAGCACAGACGCGTCAGCTGCCATTTCCCCTGTGCAGCTCTGCCCTCCATCTTCCTGCTAAGTCTCCCCGGCTCTGGGCTCTCCCTCTGGATTATCTCCTTATTATTTCGTGTCTCCCCCATCGACCTAGTTCTTATGTGGCTGCTGCATTGAGCAGGGATGAGAATCTGCAAGATGGTGCGGGTGGCGAGCGTGCTGGGTCTGGTGATGCTGAGCGTCGCCCTCCTCATCCTGTCCCTCATCAGCTACGTGTCCCTGAAGAAGGACAACATCTTCACCACCCCCAAATATGCCAGCG
Organism: Oophaga sylvatica; assembly: GCA_033576555.1. Taxonomy (NCBI): domain Eukaryota; kingdom Metazoa; phylum Chordata; class Amphibia; order Anura; family Dendrobatidae; genus Oophaga; species Oophaga sylvatica. The sequence goes on along the minus strand of JARQOD010000001.1, from coordinate 977,974,231 downwards.
CTGGGGGTCCCAGGATGTACATGTTCCACGCAGGATTCAGGTATGTCGCAGCATTGTATCAGCTCCTGACTGGGGGAGGGGTGACACCTGGTATCAGGGGCTCAGCTCTCTGCAGGGTGGGCAGGGGGCTGCAGGCTGGCAGGGGCTGTATTCTGGGTGTACATGGGTGCTGCTTTCACTGCTGAGATTGTCCATCATGGGTCCCTGCCTCATCTATATTCCATGGCCATCATCCTGGCGCAGGCGCAGTGTAAGCAGCACAATGGAGGGTTAATCTGCACCCATAAGAGGTCATCACATAATGCACAGTGGTCTTATTATTAGCAGCCCCTCCCTGTGACATCAGGGTACAATTAACCCTCTGCTGGCCACTATGGTTTCCGCCTGTCCCCTGATTTTAGCATAAAGGCTCTTTCTAAACTCTTAGGGCTGTTGCTGTCCCAGGTGCTGATTGTCTATGTTGTAGAGAAAGCTCGATGACAACTGACATTGATGGAAAAGTCACCCAACTTTTCCTAAAGTCCTGCCTAGTAATGTATTGATACTGGAGCAGATGGTGAGAGGAATCTAGGAAAGCTGGATGACAACTAACATTGATGGAAAAGTCACCCAACTTTTCCTAAAGTCCTGCCTAATAATGTATTGATACTGGAGCAGATGGAGAGAGGAATCTTGGAAAGCTGGATGACAACTAACATTGATGGAAAAGTCACCCAACTTTTCCTAAAGTCCTGCCTAGTAATGTATTGATACTGGAGCAGATGGAGAGGAATCTAGGAAAGCTGGATGACAACTAACATTGATGGAAAAGTCACCCAACTTTTCCTAAAGTCCTGCCTAGTAATGTATTGATACTGGAGCAGATGGAGAGAGGAATGTTGGAAAGCTGGATGAATAATTGATGGAAAAGTCACCCAGACTTTCCATGAAGATCCAGGAGTAAGTTTGAACTTGTGCCATATTGAGAAAATCTAGAAAGCTTCCGATGACAACTAACATTAATGGAAAAGTCACCCAACTTTCCTAAAATCCTGCCTAGTAATGTATTGATACTGGAGCAGATGGAGAGAGGAATCTAGGAAAGCTGGATGACAACTAACATTGATGGAAAAGTCACCCAACTTTTCCTAAAGTCCTGCCTAGTAATGTATTGATACTGGAGCAGATGGAGAGAGGAATGTAGGAAAGCTGGATGAGATATAGTGAGAGGAAGATTAGATGGCACCCAGCTTTCCCAGACGCAGATATAACTCAGGAGAAAGTTTACACGAAGAACAACTTGTGCCATATTTTAGAAAATGCGTCTCAGATCATTAGTTACCGTCGTGGCATCTACTGACATTTTTTACATTGTGGGATGTATAACATGAGCCACAATAGTAGTCATGCCCAGTTTCAGGCTGTAATATGCTCCAGAGCTGAAATCACAATTCTGCTGGTTTCAGAGCTGAATACTTTGAAAGTGCGTTTCCGGCTCAGTCTCTGCGCTACGTTTGCTCTGATGATTTGGGTTGAATAATAGAAGCCCAGTTGAGCTGTTAGGTGAGTGTTTCCGACGAGCTTGCTGACTGTTTCCAATACCCAGCAGAAATGTGAATGAAAATTGCATGTTCTAGGCCTGCAGGGTGGACATAGCAGAGTATGATGATTTACAGCATCACTATCACACCGAATCACGGTGTTATATGTATAACATGGCGTTATAGGCCTCTGCTTAGTGTGCACCTGCTGAGGCTCCTGATGTACAAGGCAAGGAGGTCCATTAACCCAGATGAGGCCAAAAGAGTATCAGGGGTGGTCACCGCAGAAGAGGCCCCTGTGCAAGAACAGTCCAATACTATGTCAGTGCCAGAAGCTGATTTCTGCTTTGGAGGTGTAAGTGGGCCCCCTTACCACTTGGGCCCCGTGCGGCTGCTACACCATTAGTATGTTCTCCCTGACCATAAAATATGGAGTAACACAAGAGAGACTGTGACTGTTGTGGAGGCCGAACCAATCGACCGAACTTTATTCTGCTCATTATTATTGTTTTGTATCAAGTTTTATTACTAAATCTTGAGCGTAATTAAGTCTGGTGAATCGCTGATACTGGTAATATATGTAAGGTGTTCTTTCCTGTAGCAGCTAATAAAAAAAAATAATTTACTGCTTTTTATGAAAATTATATAAAGCGGCAAATTATTCTGCTCCTGTTATTCAGCCTTTGTACCTTGATGAACAGCTCACAACACAATATGATGCCTCTACAGTCCCCACTCACAGTATGATATCCTCACACAGCCCCCTACATAGTGTGTCCCCACAAAGCCCCCCTACACAGTATGATGTTCCCACACAGTATGTAGTCCCCACAGAGCCCCACACATGGTATGATATCCCCACAGCCCCCCTACATAATGTGTCCTCACAAAGCCCCCCTACACAGTATGATGTTCCCACACAGTATGTAGTCCCCACAGAGCCCCTCACATAGTGTGATATCCCCTCGCAGCCCCCCTACATAGTGTGTCCTCTCCTCACAAAGCCCTCTACACAGTATGATCCCACACGGTATAGAGCCCCAAACCCCCCACATAGTATGATATCCTCACACAGCCCCCTACATAGTGTGTCCTCACAAAGCCCCCCTACACAGTATGATGTTCCCACACAGTATGTAGTCCCCACAGAGCCTCACACATGGTATTATATCCCCACACATCCCCCCTACATAGTGTGTCCTCACAAAGCCCCCCTACACAGTATGATGTTCCCACACAGTATGTAGTCCCCACAGAGCCTCACACATGGTATGATATCCCCACACAGCCCCCCTACATAGTGTGTCCTCACAAAGCTCCCCTACACAGTATCATGTTCCCACACAGTATGTAGTCCCCACAGAGCCTCACACATGGTATGATATCCCCACACAGCCCCCCTACATAGTGTGTCCTCACAAAGCTCCCCTACACAGTATGATGTTCCCACATAGTATGAAGTCCCTCAGAGCCCCCACACAGCTCCCCAACATAGTGAATCCTCACAAAGCCCCCCTACACAGTATGATGTTCCCACACAGTATGTAGTCCCCACAGAGCCCCACACATGGTATGATATCCCCACAGCCCCCCTACATAGTGTGTCCTCACAAAGCCCCCCTACACAGTATGATGTTCCCACATAGTATGAAGTCCCCACAGAGCCCCCCCACATGGTATGATATCCCCTCACAGCCCCCCACATAGTATGTCCCCACAAAGCCCCCCTACAAGTTATGATGTTCCCACATAGTATGAAGTCTCCACAGAGCCCCCCACATAATGATATCCCCTCACAGCCCCCTACATAGTGTGTCCCCACAAAGCCCCCCTACAAAGTATGATGTTCCCACGCAGTATGAAGTCCCCACAGAGTCCCCCACATGGTATGATATCCCCACACAGCCCCCCTACTCAGTATGATGTTCCCACACAGCCCCCCCTACACAGTATGATGTTCCCACACAGTATGAAGTCCCCATAGAACAACTCACATAGTATGATATCCCCTCACAGCCCCCCTTCATAGTTTGCCCCCACAAAGCCCACCTAAACAATATGTCCGGACAAAGTCCCCTACACAGTATGTCCCCACACAGCCCCCTTACGTAGTATTATATCCACACACAGACCCCCACACGGAATGATGTATTCAGACCTTTGTCTGTCCCAGTTTTTGGCCCTCACTGGAACACCCAAAGTGCTGCACGTGGCCTGCAGGCCACACTGTACCCAGGTCTGCCATATATTGTTATCCACTATATTAATATATTATGCCATGCACATTTTACTTTAGCATAGGAGGCTGTTGGTGATGCGTATTGCCGGGGTCATGCAGGAGCATCTCATCGATTATGCTAATAACTCTCTTAGAAAACTCTGATCAGAGTTTGATCCAAGTGTCACCGTACTATGATCCGACTGTCTTGCATGAGAGAATCGCAGCACAGGTGCGGAGAAGACAGAGAACTTAATTTCTCCATTGTATGTGTCCGCGTAAAGCGCACTGCACTCAGATGACACCCGAGTGCAGTCCAACGTTTTACACGTACCCATAGACTTGAATGGGTGCTTGTGATCTGATTTGCGAATGACATAGATGACATAGGACATGTACCGATGACATCGGACGTATCATCAACATCAAGCAGGGAAGGAGGATGGCGATCGTAAGAAGACAGGAGGCATCGGATCAAGGCCAGAGACAACCATCGGACCGGACCGCGTCGTCTGTGAGTGTAATAAAAGCTCCTTTTTGTGGCACTCTAGAATCAGAGGACTGAAAAATGACGGCCGTACTTTATATGGGGAAAAGGTTCACTTCATCTCTCCAGGAAGATTTTCACGTTCTGGATTCAAAAAAGAAAGTTCCTATTTACTGACAGCAAACAGAGATCTTAGAAAGGGCGAGGAGCTGAAAGTTATATGAGAAAGTTGTGTAAAGTTTGAAAGAGTTGTCCAGAAAAAAAATATTTTGTAAACCGTTCAGATTAGGCTAAAATAGTGAAAAAAAACCCAATACTGACTTTACCAATCCCCATCAATCTGGATCTTATGCTTATGGTCGCCTGCTGGTGCCCACTCCCAAATCCAAGTATTTCAATGCAGCAGTCGCATGTCCAAGTAGAGGAAAAGGAGGTGGAGAGCGGCGGCAGGGGAAGCAGCGGAGCAGAGCGGGGGGATTGCTCGGGTGACTGTACTGGGGTGCTTCTTTTTTTACTAAACTGAAATGTTATCAAAATATATATTTTTTTGTAGAATCACCTGTTTAGACTTAAATAAAAAATAGAAAAGCCCTTTAATTGCAGATTGTAAGGGTAGTAACACTTCACTCCTTTCCCCATGATACTGAAGCCTGTTCGGGCAACACCAGATGCAGAACTATGGTCGATATTTGTGCTTTACTGTCTGCAGACCAGGAGGGCACCATGCATAGCGTGAGGAGAGCACTCCAATATTGTGGTGGGGCTGATGGACGGCTTAGGTAACACCTTCTGTCCAATGAGGGATGAGTAGTATGATGATGATGAGTAGCGTGGATGATTGGAACAAGTAAGTTCTTACAGGATCATCACAGCCACAAAACTGTCACTATGAGCATAACTATGGCAGTCATACTATGGTCATGACTATGAGACTGGCACTATAGCATTAATATGAGACTGGCACTATGGCATTAATATGAGACTGGCACTATGGCATTAATATGAGACTGGCACTATGGCATGACTATGAGACCGGCACTATGGCATAACCATGAGACTGGCACTATGACATGACTACGAGACTGGCACTATGGCATGACTATGAGACTGGCACTATGGCATAACCATGAGACTGGCACTATGGCATGACTATGAGACTGGCACTATGGCATAACTATAAGAATGGCACTATGGCATGACTATGAGACCGGCACTATGGCATAACCATGAGACTGGCACTATGGCATGACTATGAGACCGGCACTATGGCATGACTATGAGACAGGCACTATGGCATAACCATGAGACTGGCACTATGACATGACTATGAGACTGGCACTATGGCATGACTATGAGACTGGCACTATGGCATAACTATGAGACTGGCACTATGGCATGACTATGAGACTGGCACTATGGCATGACTATGAGACTGGCACTATGACAGACTAGAGACTGGCACTAGGCATACATGAGACTGGCACTATGGCATGACTATGAGACTGGCACTATGACATATATGAGACTGGCACTATGACATGACTATGAGACTGGCACTATGGCATGACTATGAGACTGGCACTATGGCATGACTATGAGACTGGCACTATGCATGACTATGAGACTGGCACTATGGCATTACTATGAGACTGGCACTATGGCATGACTATGAGACTGGCACTATGGCATGACTATGAGACTGGCACTATGGCATACTATGAGACTGGCACTATGGCATGACTATGAGACTGGCACTATGGCATATATGAGACTGGCACTATGACATGACTATGAGACTGGCACTATGGTACTATGACTGGACTGGATGAGCTGGCACTATGGCATAACTATGAGACTGCACTATGGCTGACTATGAGACGGCACATGGCATGATAGGACTGGCACTATGCATGATAGAGATGCACTATGCTGATATGAGACTGGCACTATGGCATGACTATGAGACTGGCACTATGCATGACTATGAGACTGGCACTATGCATATACTGAGACTGGCACTATGGCATAACTATGAGACTGCACTATGGCATTGACTTATGAGACTGGCACTATGGCATGACTATGAGACTGGCACTATGCATGACTATGAGACTGGCACTATGACATGACTATGAGACTGGCACTATGGCATAACTATGAGACTGGCACTATGGCATGACTATGAGACTGGCACTATGGCATGACTATGAGACTGGCACTATGGCATAAGACTATGAGACTGAGCACTATGGCATGACTATGAGACTGGCACTATGACATGACTATGAGACTGGCACTATGGCATACTATGAGACTGGCACTATGGCATGACTATGAGACTGGCACTATGCATGACTATGAGACTGGCACTATGGCATGACTATGAGAGGCACTATGCAGACTATGAGCTGCATATGCATGATATGAGACTGGCACTATGGCATGACTATGAGACTGGCACTATGCATGACTATGAGACTGGCACTATGGCATGACTTGAGACTGGCACTATGCATGACTATGAACTGGCACTATGCATGACTATGAGACTGGCACTATGGACATATATGAGACTGGCACTATGGCATGACTATGAGACTGGCACTATGCATGACTATGAGACTGGCACTATGACATGACTATGAGACTGGCACTATGAGATTGCACTATGGAGACTAGGCACTATGACATGACTATGAGACTGGCACTATGGCATGACTATGAGACTGGCACTATGGCATGACTATGAGACTGGCACTATGACATGACTATGAGACTGGCACTATGGCATAACTATGAGACTGGCACTATGGCATGACTATGAGACTGGCACTATGACATGACTATGAGACTGGCACTATGGCATGAACTATGAGACTGGCACTATGGCATGACTATGAGACTGGCACTATGGCATAACTATGAGACCGGCACTATGGCATGACTATGAGACCGCACTATGGCATAACTGAGACTGGCACTATGGCATAACTATGAGATAAGCACTATGACATTATTATGAGACTGGCACTATGGCATGACTATGAGACTGGCACTATGACATGACTATGAGACTGGCACTATGACATTATTATGAGACTGGCACTATGGCATAACTATGAGACCTGCACTATGGCATGACTATGAGACTGGCACTATGGCATGACTATGAGACTGGCACTATGGCATGACTATGAGACTGGCACTATGACATGACTATGAGACTGGCACTATGGCATGACTATGAGACTGGCACTATGGCATGACTATGAGACTGGCACTATGGCATGACTATGAGACTGGCAACTATGGACTGGACTATGAGACTGGCACTATGCATGACTATGAGACTGGCACTATGACATGACTATGAGACTGGCACTATGGCATGACTATGAGACTGGCACTATGGCATGACTATGAGACTGGCACTATGGCATGACTATGAGACCGGCACTATGGCATGACTATGAGACTGCACTATGGCATGACTATGAGACTGGCACTATGGCATGACTATTAGACTGGCACTATGGCATGACTATGAGACTGGCACTATGGCATGACTGAGACTGGCACTATGACATGACTATGAGACTGGCACTATGACATGACTATGAGACTGGCACTATGACATTATTATGAGACTGGCACTATGGCATAACTATGAGACCTGCACTATGGCATGACTATGAGACTGGCACTATGGCATGACTATGAGACTGGCACTATGGCATGACTATGAGACTGGCACTATGACATGACTATGAGACTGGCACTATGGCATAACTATGAGACTGGCACTATGGCATGACTATGAGACTGGCACTATGAGATGACTATGAGACTGGCACTATGGCATAACTATGGATGATAGCACTATGACATTATTATGAGACTGGCACTATGACATGACTATGAGACTGGCACTATGGCATAACCATGAGACTGGCACTATGGCATGACTATGAGACTGGCACTATGGCATGACTATGAGACTGGCACTATGACATGACTATGAGACCGACACTATGGCATAACCATGAGACTGGCACTATGACATGACTATGAGACTGGCACTATGGCATGACTATGAGACTGGCACTATGACATGACTATGAGACCGACACTATGGCATAACCATGAGACTGGCACTATGACATGACTATGAGACCGACACTATGGCATGACTATGAGACTGGCACTATGACATGACTATGAGACTGGCACTATGGCATGACTATGAGACTGGCACTATGGCATGACTATGAGACTGGCACTATGACATTATTATGAGACTGGCACTATGACATGACTATGAGACTGGCACTATGGCATAACTATGAGACTGGCACTATGGCATGACTATGAGACTTGCACTATGGCATGACTATGAGACTGGCACTATGGCATAACTATGAGACTGACACTATGGCATGACTATGAGACTGGCACTATGGCATGACTATGAGACTGGCACTATGACATTATTATGAGACTGGCACTATGACATGACTATGAGACTGGCACTATGGCATAACTATGAGACTGGCACTATGGCATGACTATGAGACTGGCACTATGGCACAACTATGAGACTGGCACTATGGCATAACTATGAGATAAGCACTATGACATTATTATGAGACTGGCACTATGGCATGACTATGAGACTGGCACTATGGCATGACTATGAGACTGGCACTATGACATTATTATGAGACTGGCACTATGGCATAACTATGAGACCTGCACTATGGCATAACTATGAGACTGGCACTATGGCATAACTATGAGACTGGCACTATGGCATTAATATGAGACTGGCACTATGGCATGACCAGCACTATGGCATAACTATGAGACTGGCACTATGGCATAACTATGAGACTGGCACTATGGCATTAATATGAGACTGGCACTATGGCATAACTATGAGACTGGCACTATGGCATTCATATGAGACTGGCACTATGGCATTAATATGAGACTGGCACTATGGCATGACCAGCACTATGGCATAACTATGAGACTGGCACTATGGCATAACTATGAGACTGGCACTATGGCATGACTATGAGACTGGCACTATGGCATGACTATGAGACTGGCACTATGGCATAACTATGAGACTGGCACTATGGCATGACTATGTGACTAATGCTGTAATCATAACTATGAGACTGGCACTGTGTTGATGTCTCTTAGACTGGCACTTTGATCATAACTATGAGACTAATGCTATGGCTTAACCATGACACTGGCACTATGGCATGGCTATGAGACCGGCACTAAGGCAGTAATATGAGACTGGCACATGGCATAACTATGAGACTGGCACTATGGCATTAATATGGGACCGGCACTAAGGCAGTAATATGAGACTGGCACTATGGCATGGCTATGGGACTGGCACTATGGCATAACTATGAGACTGGCACTATGGCATTAATATGAGACTGGCACTATGGCATGACTATGAGACTGGCACTACGGCATGACTATGAGACTGGCACTATGGCATAAATATGAGACTGGCACTATGGCATGACTATGAGACTGGCACTACGGCATGACTATGAGACTGGCACTATGGCATGACTATGAGACTGGCACTATGGCATAAATATGAGACTGGCACTAAGGCAGTAATATGAGACTGGCACTACAGCATGACTATGAGACTGGCACTATGGCATGACTATGAGACTGGCACTATGGCATAAATATGAGACTGGCACTATGGCATGACTATGAGACTGGCACTACGGCATGACTATGAGACTGGCACTATGGCATGACTATGAGACTGGCACTATGGCATAAATATGAGACTGGCACTATGGCATGACTATGAGACTGGCACTATGGCATAACTATGAAACTGGCACTATGGCATGGCTATGGGACCAACACTAAGGCAGTAATATAAGACTGGCACTATGGCATAACTATGAGACTGGCACTATGGCATTAATATGGGACTGGCACTATGGCAGTAATATGAGACTGGCACTATGACAGTAATATGAGACTGGCACTATGGCAGTAATATGAGACTGGCACTATGACAGTAATATGAGACTGTCACTATGGCAGTAATATGAGACTGGCACTATGACAGTAATATGAGACTGGCACTATGGCAGTAATATGAGACTGGCACTATGGCAGTAATATGAGACTGGCACTATGGCATAACTATGAGACTGACACTATGGCATTAATATGCGACTGGCACTATGGCATTAATATGAACCTGGCATGACTATGTCGCTAATGCTGTAATCATAACTATGAGACTAATGCTATGGCATAACCATGAGACTGGCACTACGGCATAATTGTGTGACTCTTGGTCTGGACTATGCCTCTGGCTCTTTGGTCGGCACAATGAGAAGAACATGATGGACATAGCTATGAGACTTGCACTATGGATGGAACCATAAAGCTAGCACTGTGGCCATAATTGGCATCATTTTGGGTCTGTCATTATGGCTATGATTATGGGACTAGCACTGTGGCCATGACTGTGGGACTGATCCTGTGGCCTTATCTATAAGACTGACCCTAGGGCCAGTACTATGAGTGTAACACAATGCCCATGACGTTGAGGCTGGCATTAGCGCTATAACTATACTTCCTATGGTTTCCAGACTGGCACTATAGCCATGACTATAAAATTGATACTATAATATCTAACCCTATGGCTTTGAGTGTAAGACTGGCCGTGACCACTAGACTGGCACATCGGCATGTTTTTGAGGCTGGCACTGGTCATGTTATGGAGGTGGCATTATACCACTACGGTGAGTATCTTCAGGGTATGAGCAGGACTCCTATGGAAGGTGTAACCAGGAATTCCTTCCGACAACCCTTGGCGCATCTTGCCCTTGTGTCTGAGTCTTTATCTCCAGTTTGGTGCTGACACCTGTGAGGCAGTGACCGGGATCGTTTACGAGGGACGTTATATTTCCCCCAGAATGTGTACAGAGACCTATTAAAGCCATTGGAGTGCATTGCAGTCACACACACAGCTGCGGCTGCAATGCAGGAATGAAGGTGAGCAATGACCTAGTCAGACTACCTGGCTAAGGCAGATTAAGTAAAATCCGGCAGGGCCTTCATTTCTTGGAGGAGGTCACAGGAGGCAGTGGGGCGGCCTCCTCCCTCCAACCCGGGTTTTCCAGTGGCTTTTGCCACAGGTCTTTAAAACTCCTGCACTAAGGAGTAGTGTTGGTCTATGTTGGGATCCTGCAAGAAGCATAGCAGGAAAGCTCCACAGGACTGTGTGTAGCTGAACCCAGGCCTGGGACGGCTCTGCACCAGTCAGGCTCTGTTCGGCCCGGCGCGGCCGTTGTCCCCGGCAACCAGTGTTTATGGACTGATGTTAACCCGGCTGCGTACCGGAGGACTTTTCTGTTTTACCCGTGAGTTGCTGAATAAAAGCTGTTTACTTTGGACTTGCTTGGGTCACTGCCTCAGTTACTGCACGGTGTGAACACCGCCGTCTTACACTTGGTGGAGAATGCGGGCAGTGTGACTGAGGCATACCCACCGGCAGCGTCATGACCACAATCCGGCCGGCCACTTTTCAGCCTCAACCCGTGGACAAAATGGAGGAGCTGGTAAAGCAGCTGGTAATTACACAACAGCAGCAGCTGCAGTTCCAGCGGCAACAGCAGGAGCGGGAGCAACGGCACAATGAGCAACAGCAGCTATTGTACCAGCAGCAGCAAAAAACAAACGAACTGCTGCTGCAACAGATTTCGGCCCTGCGGGAGACCTCGACGGCACCAGCCCCAGAACGTCGCGAGGCCCGAGACCGGGTTCGCTCAGCGTTGAGGAAGATGGGACCAGAGGACGACGTGGAAGCTTTCCTGACAGTTTATGAACGCACAGTGGAGCGGGAAAACCTACCAACCGGCCAGTGGGCAGAAGTAGTGGCTCCGTTTCTGGTCAGTGATGCACAAAAGGCCTACTTCGATCTCAGTCGGGAGGACGCCCAGGACTACCAGAGGCTCAAAGGTGAGATCCTTGCCCGACTAGGGGTTAATACCTACGTGAGGGCTCAGCGTGTATTTTCATGGGCCTATGTGGAGACCCGACCAGCTCGGTCTCAGGCTTATGACCTCCTGCAGCTGGTAGAGAAGTGGCTCCAGCCAGAGACTTTGTCTCCAGCCCAGATGGTGGAGAGGGTGGTGACTGACTGGCTGGTAAGGACTCTGCCGGCTGCTATACAACGTTGGGTGGGGCAAGGTGACCCCGGCACGCTCGACCAGGTAGTCAGTTTGATTGAGCGTTACTCGGCCACTCAGGACTTCATTCGAGACTCTGCCCCCTCTCGTTTGTCACGCCGATCCCTGCCAACCCAGGAATCGGGAAAGGGTCGCGTCCCTCTGCTGGGGACAGTCAGCACCGTGCCCGTGCTGAAGGGGAACCCCGGAGTGAGAGTGGCAGGAGACCGGTTCCCTCCCAAACTGTCATAAGACCTAACAGTACCTCCACCCTTAGGTGCTGGAGGTGTCAGGGACCGGGACATGTGATGGCTAATTGTCCCCTGACTACGGAACCCATGGACTGCGGATATAGCCGCTGGGTCTCAATGGATGCCCAGACCGTCTGCACAGCAACCCTCGACCCCCAGGACAGTGAACTTCAACTATGCCAGGTACTGGTTAATGGGGACCCTACGGAGGCTCTCCTGGACTCGGAGCCTCGTGACTCTGGTACATGGGTCACTGGTGGCAGGAGACAACCCCAGCGGACGGCAAGTCGGGGTTGTATGTATACATGGGGACCTCAGAGACTATCCAACTACGGAGGTAGTTTTGTCCACGCCATTTTGTCCACTTGCCCCTGTTCTGGACTCTGTGGAAAAACAAAATCCATTATCCCCTGGTAAGATGTATTACAGATGCTGTACCCGACGAACCTGCCGTAGGGTGTCCCATATAGGGATAGAGTGTGACCCCGATAGGTTTCCCTTAGAGGTGCTGGCGGGAGAAGTGGAGGAGACCGCATCGATTCCCGAGCTGAAAGTGTCCAGGGCCACGTTTGGGACAGCTCAGCTACAAGATCCCACCCTGACTCAGGCGCGGGAAAGAGTGCTAGAGGTAAACGGCGTAGCCCAACAGGCCAATGCAGATACGGTATTTCCACGCATGGTAGTCAGTGGTGAGTTGCTTTATAGGGTAGATAAAATCAGGGGCGAGGTTGTGGAACAGTTGGTAGCACCTCAGTCGTATCGTAGGGTGATTCTAGATTTGGCACACTCACACTTGCTGGGGGGCCACTTAGGGGAAAAAAAAACTCTAGAACGTATCTTGCAGCGGTTCTTTTGGCCGGGAGTTTACGCGGAGGTCAAAAGGTACTGCGAATCCTGCCCCGAATGTCAGTTGACCTCACCCACTGCAAGTTTCCGTAGTCCATTGGTACCCCTGCCAATAATAGAGGTACCTTTTGAACGGATTGCAATGGTTTGGTAGGGCCCATTGTAAAATCCGCCCGTGGCCACCAACACATACTGGTGGTCGTCGACTATGCCACCCGATACCCAGAGGCTATACCACTACGCCACACCTCGGCAAAACTTATTGCCCGAGAACTGTTTGCCATGTTCTGTCGCCTGGGACTACCTAAGGAGATCCTGACGGATCAGGGGACCCCCTTTATGTCCAAGGTGACAAGAGAACTGTGCAAACTGCTAAAAATTAAACAATTGCGCACCTCGGTGTACCACCCTCAAATCGACGGGTTAGTAGAACGGTTCAATAGAACCCTCAAGTCCATGTTAAAAAAGGTGATTTCTAAGGATGGAAGGGATTGGGACATGTTGCTACCCTATTTGATGTTCGCTATCCGTGAGGTACCCCAGGCTTCCACCGGGTTCTCTCCCTTTGAGTTATTGTACGGCAGACACCCTAGGGGTCTGTTGGACGTAGCCAAAGAGACATGGGAACAAGAGCCGACTCCACATAAGAGTATAATTGAACATGTGGCTAGTATGCAGGACCTGATCGCGGCGTTCATGCCCATCGTGAAAGAACATCTGTTAGATGCCCAGGCAACCCAGAAGCGCACCTATAATAAAAGAGCCAGAGTCAGGTCTTTTAACAAAGGCGATCGGGTATTAGTACTGGTACCCACAGCCGAGAGTAAGCTCATGGCCAAGTGGCAAGGGCCATATGAGATTCGAGAAAAGGTGGGGAGGTAAGTTACCGGGTGTATCAGCCCGGAAGGAGGAAACCTGAGCAGATTTACCATATAAACCTGCTAAAACCTTGGAAAGATCGAGAATGTTTAGTTACAGACATCACTCCGGGCCTATCACCAGAGAGTTCTATACCTTCAGCCAGGGAAGCATCCAAGGGGGAGGTCAGGATAAGTGATGCCCTCACTAAACAGCAGCGACGGGAGGCTCGCTCCCTGGTGCAAAACAATACCGATGTGTTCTCAGAGCTACCAGGTAGGACGACGGTTATCCAACATGACATTGTCACCGAACCTGGGGTAAGGGTGCGAATAAGACCGTACCGGGTGCCCGAAGCCCGGAGGCAAGCCATTTCGGCTGAGGTAAAACAAATGCTTCAGTTAGGCGTCATAGAGGAGTCACGGAGTGAGTGGGCTAGCCCCATTGTACTGATTCCAAAGCCAGACGGATCATTACGCTTCTGTAATGATTTCCGAAAATTGAATGAAGTGTCAAAGTTCGACCTTTATCCAATGCCCCGGGTGGACGAGCTGATTGAGAGACTGGGGCAGGCCCAGTACTTTACCACGCTCGATCTCACCAAGGGTTATTGGCAGGTACCTCTCACAGATTCGGCGAAGGAGAAGACCGCCTTCGTAACTCCGGAGGGTCTATTTCACTATGTGGTCTTACCTTTTGGGTTACATGGGGCCCCGGCTACATTTCAGAGATTGATGGACATAGTGCTCAAGCCTCATCAGGAATACGCGTCCGCGTATCTAGATGATATCATATTTAGCACCGACTGGCAAACGCATCTAACACACGTACAAGCGGTGCTGGATTCTCTCAGAGCCGCGGGGTTAACGGCAAACCCAAAAAAATGTGCGATAGGGCTGGAGGAAGCTCGATATTTGGGGTATGCGATAGGCCGAGGAGCTATCAAGCCCCAAATCAGTAAAATTGAGGCCATAAAAAACTGGCCTAAACCATCGAGTACAAAACAGGTGAGGGCGTTCCTTGGCATCCTTGGGTATTACCGCCGGTTTATACCTAATTTTGCCGGGTGAACTGCGGCCCTAACCGATCTCTTGAAAGGAAAGAAAACGGTAATGGTTCGGTGGAACCCTCAGGCAGAAGAAGCCTTTCAGTCCATGAAGTTGGCCCTGTGTGGACAGCCGGTCCTCATCAGCCCCAACTTCAATGAAACCTTCATTGTACAGACAGATGCCTCGGAGGTAGGACTAGGGGCGGTGTTGTCACAAAAAGTGAATAGTGAAGAGCACCCGGTCACCTACTTGAGTAGAAAACTTGTCCCGGCAGAGAAAAACTATAGCGTAGTAGAGAAGGAGTGTTTGGCTATTAAGTGGGCCTTGGAATCACTACGTTATTATTTACTCGGGCGTCAGTTCCGCTTAGTGACGGATCACTCACCCTTGGTATGGATGAGGAATGCAAAAGAGAGGAATGCGCGAGTCACCAGGTGGTTCCTGTCACTGCAAAATTTCAGTTTCTCTGTAGAACATCGCCCTGGGAAGTTGCAAGCAAACGCGGATGCCCTGTCCCGGGCACCCTGTATGGTGGCAAATGTTCAACCCCACAAGTTTGAACAGAGGGGGGAATATGTGAGGCAGTGACCGGGATCGTTTACGAGGGACGTTATATTTCCCCCAGAATGTGTACAGAGACCTATTAAAGCCATTGGAGTGCATTGCAGTCACACACACAGCTGCGGCTGCAATGCAGGAATGAAGGTGAGCAATGACCTAGTCAGACTACCTGGCTAAGGCAGATTAAGTAAAATCCGGCAGGGCCTTCATTTCTTGGAGGAGGTCACAGGAGGCAGTGGGGCGGCCTCCTCCCTCCAACCCGGGTTTTCCAGTGGCTTTTGCCACAGGTCTTTAAAACTCCTGCACTAAGGAGTAGTGTTGGTCTATGTTGGGATCCTGCAAGGAGCATAGCAGGAAAGCTCCACAGGACTGTGTGTAGCTGAACCCAGGCCTGGGACGGCTCTGCACCAGTCAGGCTCTGTTCGGCCCGGCGTGGCCGTTGTCCCCGGCAACCAGTGTTTATGGACTGATGTTAACCCGGCTGCGTACCGGAGGACTTTTCTGTTTTACCCGTGAGTTGCTGAATAAAAGCTGTTTACTTTGGACTTGCTTGGGTCACTGCCTCAGTTACTGCACGGTGTGAACACCGCCGTCTTACACTCCTAAGACACGAACATTTCCATATCCTATATTTTCATTACTGGGGGTGTACGCCATACTCCACAGCATTAGGAATGATGGAACGCTTCTGGCCCTATGGTTTTAGCTGCGTCAGGATAGAAGCTTTTGCAGATCGGAGAGAGGCGCGGAGTGGATGCGCCCCAGGTCTGCAGCCTCGGCTCCCTCCTCCCCCGTGTCTCATTGTAGTCCTTTATAGAGAACACACTGTTATAATGCTTGTAATCTGACATTTGGCAGCAGCTGCTCCGGTTTAGATTAAATGCGAGCACTTACCAGCAGCGAGACTGCAATTCCACTCACGTGGATCATATAAATCCTCTGGTTTGAGCAGATTAAGCTAAACAACTGGCGAGCCTCTGAGTAACACGAGCCATTATGCGGGCACAGCTGGAGATGAGCCACGCCATCCATGCCAGTGGTGCCACAACTGCAAGCAGTGCCGCCAAATTACCAGCAGCTTATCACAGTGCGCAGCTTATTACACCATTGGAATGAATCAGGGGCCATCGTAGACGTCTACCATAGAGGCTGAACCGCAGGTCATGCTGTAGTTTCCCCACAGCTGCTATGGAGGATATTTCACATTTCTCTACGTCCTTTTTTTCTTAAATTTCACTTACTTTTCTGAGCTTTGCTTAGCTGGCTTATGACCGCATCAAAGTTCAGCCCAGCTTTGATGTTGTGTGTGGTCATAAATCAGCACAGAGGCGTTGTCTACTACTAGGATAACACTTTCTTACATAGTATATTCTTAAACGTAAATTAAAAACCACATATACTCACCTCCTGTATCGGCGCCGACCCCGCGATATGGGAGCTGCGTCTTCTGAGGCTCCGGTTGCATTGTTATACCACTTGAGCCATTCAGCCACTTAGCGGGAGGTGAGAATATGGTGTTTTTATCTTCCATTGGGGAATATAATACTTAAGAAGGTCTTGCCCTACTAGTGGACAACCCATTTAAGGCCCATTTAAGAAGCTAATAATGGGGATAAGCACTCATTAGAATACTCATTCGCCGATTATTTTCTTTTTTAAACACTGAGGCAAACAGTTTGTTAGTAAGTCGATTATTCATTATTAAGGTATGAAAACATTGTTATCGGCAAATACATCGTCAGTTGTGAACAGGATGTGTGTTGTCGATAAGATTATACTCTGTGTGCACAGAACAATTGTATTAACATTCGTTCTGCACATTTAGATTTCTGGTTAGCCTATTTAAACAGGTCAACAAACAACTACCAGCCAAACTTTTATATAGCCGATTGGCAGTCATTTAAATGGGTGATTCAGGACTATTTACATCGTAACATAGTTAGCAAGGCCGAAAAAAGACATTTGTCCATCCAGTTCAGCCTATATTCCGTCAGAATAAATCCCCTGATCTACTAATAACTGTAAGATACAATATTGTTACGCTCCAGGAAGACATCCAGACCTCTCTTGAACTCTTGGACTGAGTTCTCCATCACCACCTCCTCAGGCGGGAATTCCAGATTCTCACTGCCCTAACAGTAAAGAATCCTCTTCTATGTTGGTGGAAAATCCTTCTCTTCTCCAGACGCAGTGAATGCCGCCTTGTGACCGTCACCTTCCTTGGTATAAACAGATCCTCTGAGAGATATTTGTATTGTCCCCTTATATACTTATACATGGTTATTAGATCGCCCCTCAGTCGTCTTTTTTCTAGACTAAATAATCCTAGTTTTACCAATCTCTCTGGGTATTGTAGTTCCCCCATCCCCTTTATTAATTTCGTTGCCCTCCTTTGTACTTGCTCTAGTTCCATTATGTCCTTCCTGAGCATCGGTGCTCAAAACTGTACACAGTGCTCCATGTGCGGTCTAACCAGGGATTTGTACAGAGGCAGTATAATGCTCTCATCATGTGTATCCAGACCTCTTTTAATGCACCCCATGATCCTGTTTGCCTTGGCAGCCGCTGCCTGGCACTGGCTGCTCCAGGTAAGTTTATTATTAACTAGGATCCCCAAGTCCTTCTCCATGTCAGATTTACCCAGCAGTTTCCCGTTCAGTGTGTAATGGTGATTTATTTATTTATTTATTTATTTTACTATGGACCTAAAAACTAAAATGCAGGTAGTTGATAACAAAGTCAAGTACCTGGCGCTGGCTCAGATCGGTGACATACCCATCCTGGGGGCAATTCAGCTGCTCCACGTCAACAGAACAGCTCTTCTTCTTCTAGGATGCTCAGTCAACAGGGCGTGACTGCCAATGTGTGCTGCTGATTGACAGCCAGCTCCCTGCAGTTAGGCAGTCAGCATGATGTCAGCAGTCACCCCCCCATCAAGAGACAAAAGCCGAAG
The DNA here is from genome assembly GCA_033576555.1 of Oophaga sylvatica. Lineage (NCBI taxonomy): Eukaryota > Metazoa > Chordata > Amphibia > Anura > Dendrobatidae > Oophaga > Oophaga sylvatica. The sequence continues at coordinate 977,955,251 of JARQOD010000001.1, read as the reverse complement.
AGAAGTTGCTGAATTGCCATGAGAGGTAGTGTCTGTGCCGGCATATCAACTTCCTGTTGGTGGCACATTAGTATATGGGAGGGGTAAAACTTTTCAAGATGGGTGGTGACCATGGCGGCCATTTTGAAGTCGGCCATTTTGGATCCAACTTTATTTTTCCAATGGGAACTGAGTCATGTGACACATCAAACTTATTGAGAATTTCACAAGAAAAGCAATGGTGTGCTTGGTGTTACCGTAACTTTATTCTTTCATGAGTTATTTACAAGTTTATGACCACTTATAAAATGTGTTCAAAGTGCTGCCCATTGTGTTGGATTGTCAATGCAACCCTCTTCAACACCGCAGAAGAAATGCTAGCACAGGCTTCCAGTATTCGTTGTTTCAGATGCTGCACATCTCATATCTGAAGGCAATTGTCTGTGCTGTGAAGTTGATATAATTCCTATTTTATTTAGGTGTATCCATATAAATGGCCAACCCTGTAGTCTAAGTTGGAGAAGTGAAGTGAGAAAAATATAGGCAAAAATTAAATTTACATGTTCAAATAACTAAAAATTAGCATGTGCATATGTATTCACCCCTTTTGCGATGTGTCCCCTAAAACCTTTTTTCGCTTTATGGTAATGGAGAGGAGCTACAGTCTGACACAGATGTTCTGCTGCAAGTTCCATAGAACGAACTGTCACCTCCTATCTCAGTAATGGGAAAGTCTGTATTCACCGAAGACGCATTTTGACGGTGAATTGAGAATTTTGGGAATGAAAGATCATTTCAGGTGGAGAAAGAAGCAGATCTCTCTGATAAAATATATCACAAAATTGCTTATTTCCATACTATTAATTTATGAAATAAAAATTAAAATGACGGTTACACTTAAAATGTCAGATAGTAAACATTTTTCGTGGAGTGCAATTGCAAAAACTGGAATAATGGTGGTGGAGCGCGGCTTTTCAGGAGGGGCTGATGTTTGTATTGACACCACATATCGCATATTGATCACTTTTTATTGCATTTTTTTATAAACTGCGGTGACGGAAAACTGCAAATCTGGCATTTTGTTTTTGGGTGTTTTTTAGTGTTCAACATATGTTTTAAATAATTTTACCATTTTATAAACTCAACTTTTCTGGGCGTGTTGATGCCAAAAATATTTACTATTATTGTTTTTATAATTATTATTATTTTTTTTATTTCTTTATTTTAAAATTTGGAAAAGAGGGGTTATTTCATCTTTTATATTTTTTTAATAATCTGGAAAACTTGTTTTACTTTTTTACTTTATTTGTTAGTCCCCATTGGGGACTTAAATCCTGCGATTGTTTGATCTCTTATATTATATACTGCAATACCGCAGTATTGCATGCTATAACATATATTACAATGTCTTATAAAGCTCAGCCTGTGAGAGAACTTCAGGGGGTACCAAGATGGCGGCAATGGTGACCTTCAGTAAGTACTTGGCTGCCCTTGTAAACCATTGGCCCCTCTCGATCACTCGTAGGAGGTGTGGTGGGCACCGATTAGCAAACAAAGGTCGAGCCATTTTCCACCATTCCTGACTGGGCACATTTTTGGGTTTTATCGTTCATTAATAACTCTAAAAATACATTTTTGTTTGGATATTCAAATAATATTTGCTTTTTTTACTTCGATGCATTTGGCTTAATTGTTTTGTCATTTTTAGATTCCTTTCTTTTTATAATGGTCTATAATATAATGTAAAGAAAAGTAGGACATTCGTGTCTTATTTTTCACTTTTTTTTTATTGCAACCACAAAAGATAGCTAAAAGCATTTTAATTGGCCTCCCTTTTTCGTATAAATTATTTTTATAAATTGGACATTTTTTTTTACGGAGTCCAAGGCTAGGAACAGTGATTCAGATTGGCAGCGTTTTTCTTTTTTTTTTAGTTTTGTTTTATTTGTTTCTTTTTATATTTTATTTGTACTTTTTTATTTATTTATTTTTTATTTCACACACAATTTCCCCCTCCAGGATGAGGTATTAAAACACGTTTTGGACAGAGGGGTTGGGAAGAGGGGATTTTTATGTATTAATATATACTTTTATCACTGATTTCCCATGTAACTGGGGCTGATGTAATAGCCTCAGTTACAGGGGAAATTTATCCTCCTGGCTGCATGGCAGCACTGAATTTGTCTCATTGGACTTCCTGTCGATTCTTACTAATCTGTATACAGGCAGTTAGGCACTGCTTAGGGACTGTAGAGTAGGTTTGTTTGTAATCTTAATTTCTATGTAGGTTGAAACAGGGCCAGAAAAAAACAAACTAATACTCACTTCACTTCTCACTGCCTGCCTTCAGGTCTTCTTTTTTCAGTCATTGTGTGCCTCATCCCTGACCCCTTCATTATAGGTCAGGACCCCAACGGCACATAAACGTGACCTGATGATGGGCAGTGTCAAGACTTGAACCCAGCAACAATTTTAGTATACAAACTAGTATTCCAATGTTGGTGAAGACTGTAGCAGGCATATGCAACAATCAGGTAGTTCTTTCATAGGTGCTGTGGTTTCTTACAGACTCTTGAGAACTATATCTGCCTTTTTGCATGGTCACTATTTCCTTATGTCAGTGGAGAAGGGGTTCCGACACTTTGGGCCTCATAGAAGTCACAAGTGTACGTAAGGGGGTGATATAATGCTAAATAATAAAATCTGCGTAGATTATTGATTTCAGTATCGCAGCCAAGGGTGAAACAACAAAGGGTGCAGAGGTGGAAGTTACATCTAGGCCCAGGACGTGAGGTGTTCCCACTGACCCTGTAACGTATGAAGACACCGGTAACTAAAATGGCACAAAATAGATGGGGACTTGTTAAACATTCGACTGTGGGACCAATGAGCCTCAAGCTGAGCCTCTTGATCACTTTGACCCTCTTGTACATGTGATAAGAGTTGGAATGGCCACCATGTTTTCTGGAAACCAACGAGGGTGAATGACTAGGACAATCCAAAATTTATAAAAGGGTTAATACTCTTTGTGTTTTACATCAAGTAATGATAATTTTGCTTTGTTCTGCTAGGTCCCAGTTTGCGATGAAGTTTTTGGACCCTTCATTTGTTCCAATAACAAATTCTTTGACACAAGAACTACAAGAAAAACCAGCCAAGTGGGTGTTCAACCGGACAGCGTTCGCTCGCCAGAGGTAAGTGGAGGAATTGACTATATGTGACAACCAATCAAAACCACTATTCCTAATTACATACCCCATTTCCCTCTTAGTGGTCAACCTATGTTACATGAAAACATGGTGGGGTCCAAATCATGGTGTCTGGTCTCGAATCTGAATTATAGGTTCTGGCCCTGTGTCTGAATTGTGGCGTCTGATCTTGGGTCTAAATTATTCGATCTGGACTGGGGTTTATGATCTGAATGTTGAAGTCTGAATTTTAGAGTCTGGTTTGGGGGTCTAATTTTTGAAGTCTAGAAAAGTTTGGGGGTCTGGTCTTGATTACCCAGGCTCCATATACGATTTTCATCATAATGGCCTTGTAGGGATGGCAGTTTACTAGGAATATTCGTAAGAAAAATGATTAATGTCAAACCACACTCTGACAATCCATGCCATATTATAGAAGCTGTGAGAACAAAGTTTCAGATATTGACAACTGCAATTGATCATTGATGGTTTGCGAGACCAGTCGATCAGCAATCCAGCTTTGATCCAAGGGTTATGTTGAGACACCCTTCAAGTCCTGATATTTGATGAAATTCTAGGGAAAATTATGTTTAGTTTTCTTAATTTTGTTTTTTCTTTTTGCTTTCTAAGGAGAGAAATTCTGCAGAATGTGGACGTCATCAGAAATTTTTCTCTGACCAAGAACAGTGTACGAACTGGTCAGTTGATGCATTACGACTACTCCAGTCATAAATACGTATTTTCTATCAGCAATAACTTCCGATCGCTTCTTCCAGACGTGTCGCCCATTCTCAACAAACATTATAACATTTGTGCCGTGATAGGAAACAGTGGTATCCTCACGGAAAGTCAGTGCGGGGCGGAAATAGACAGCGCCGATTTTGTCTTTCGTTGCAATTTTGCTCCGACTGAGGCTTTTCAGAAAGATGTGGGAAGGAAAACTAACCTGACTACGTTCAACCCCAGCATCTTGGAAAAATATTACAATAACTTATTGACCATTCAGGATCGGAACAATTTTTTCTTACATTTGAAAAAGCTGGATGGGGCCATATTGTGGATCCCGGCATTTTTCTTTCATACTTCGGCAACAGTCACCAGAACACTGGTCGACTTTTTCGTTGAACATCGGGAACAGCTTAAAGTCCAGTTGGCTTGGCCTGGAAATATCATGCAGCATGTCAACAGGTAAGAGACGGTCTAAATTCTAGCCCTTTATTATAGGGATCAGTGATCCCATCAATGGCCAGTCCTTAAAATGCCATAAAAATGTAATTAATAGAGAGTCTGACTGCTGGGACCTTCACTGATCGAGAGGACGATGGGTCCCAGTTCTTAGCGTAGGGATGGTCAAGCATGCATTGCATGAAAGCTATTGCTCAATAGATTGGACCAGTGATTGGGTAGGTTTCCCATCTTAATGATTGTCCCCAAAAAAATATATATTCTAATTTTTTTTCTTCCCTTTTCATGACATCAGACTAGCTGTAAAAATACATATAATCGAAAAAGATCTTGCACAAAGTATACACATTTTTTTTTACATATTTTTGTATGTCAAGCTAAAGTTACCCTACCAGATGCTAAGGAAATTTTTTTCTACCTGTGTACAGAGCATTTGAAAAAATTCACAAAAAAAAACTTGGAGGATTGCAGTTTTAACAGTGCCCATCAGAGGAGACAATAGGCTGACACTTTCTGTTTTTTTGTAGCTCAGTTGTTAGCTTTGCTGTTTAGACTGGGGCTGAATGAGCAGAGTCATCTTATTCGGAATATATTGTTGACATCTCTATTGTACTTTGCTGAAGGCTTTTGTAAATAGGGGACTGTTATAATTATAACAGTTTGCTGTCAATTGAATCCCATTCATGTCAGCTGTCATAAAACAAACACACAAACTGCTGTATTGTCTATACTGACTCTACAGAAATAAAGTGCATCCAATATGGCTACCCCGAGGATTTTTAAAAAGAAAACACAAAAAGTGTAGTTACAATGTAAACAGAACAAACACATAATTTCTCTTTTATAGACTTGTACGTTATTAACCCCTTCACCCCCAAGAGTGGTTTGCACGTTAATGACCGGGCCAATTTTTACAATTCTGACCACTGTCTCTTTATGAGGTTATAACTCTGGAACGCTTCAACGGATCTTCGCGATTCTGAGATTGTTTTCTCGTGACATATTGTACTTCACGTTAGAAGCAAAATTTCTTCGATATACCTTGCGTTTATTTTTGAAAAAAACCGCAAATATGGCGAAAATTTTGAAAATTTTGCAATTTTCAAACTTTGAATTTTTTTTCCCTTAAAACAGAGAGATATGTCACACAAAATAGTTAATAAATAACATTTCCCACATGTCTACTTTACATCAGCACAATTTTGGAACCAAAATTTTTTTTTGTTAGGAAATTATAAGGGTTAAAAGTTGACCAGTGATTTCTCATTTTTACAACAAAATTTACAAAGCCATTTTTTTAGGGACCACCTCACATTTGAAGTCACTTTGAGGGGTCTATATGGCAGAAAATAACCAAAAGTGACACCATTCTAAAAACTGCACCCCTCAAGGTACTCAAAACCACATTCAAGAAGTTTAATAACCCTTCAGGTACTTCACAGGAGCTGAAGCAATGTGGAAGGAAAAAATTAATATTTAACTTTTTAGCCACAAAAATGATCTTTTACAAACGTTTTTTTTATTTTCACAAGGGTAAAAGGAGAAAATGGGCAGATAAAGTTGTTGTGCAATTTCTCCTGAGTACGCCAATACCCCATATGTGGGGGAAAACCACTGTTTGGGCACACGGCAGAGCTCGTAAGGGAAGGAGCGCCGTTTGACTTTTTCAAACTAAAATTGGCTGGAATTGAGATTGGACGCCATGTCGTGTTTGGAGAGCCCCTGATATGCCTAAACAGTGGAAACCCCCCACAAGTGACACCATTTTGGAAACTAGACCCCCTAAGGAACTTATCTAGATCTGTTGTGAGCACTTTGAACCCCAAAGTGTTTCACAAAAGTTTATAATGCCTGGGTGTGAAAAAAAAAAAAACAATTTTCCACAAAAATGATTTTTTAGTCCAAATTTTTGATTTTTCCCAAGGAAATTGGACCCCAAAAGTTGTTTTCCAATTTGTCCTGAGTACGCTGATACCCCATATGTGGGGGGGGGGAAACTGTTTGGGCGGACGGCAGGGCTTGGAAAGGAAGCAGTAACGTTTTGGAATGCAAACATTGATGGGGGTCATGTTCCATTTGTAGTGCCCCAGATGAGCCTAAACAGTGGAAACCCCCACAAGTGACCCCATTTTGGAAGCTAGACCCCCTAAGGAACTTATCTAGATCTTTGGTGAGCACTTTGAACCCCCAAGTGCTTCACACAAGTTTATAATGCCCGAGCATGAAAATAAAAAATCCTATTTTTTTCCCACAAAAATTATCTCTTAGTCACTAATTTTTTATTTTCCCAAGGTAACAGGAGAAATTGGACCACAAAATTTGTTGTCCAATTTGTCCTGAGTACGCTGATACCCCATATGTGGGGGGGAACCACTGTTTGGGCGCATGGCAGAGCTCGGAATGGAAGGAGCACCATTTGACTTTTTCCAACCAAAATTGGCTGGAATTGAGATTGGACGCCATGTTGCATTTGGAGAGCCCCTGCTGTGCCTAAACAGTGGAAACCCCCCACAAGTGCCCCCATTTGGGAAACTAGACCCCCTAAGGAACTTATCTAGATCTTTGGTGAGCAATTTGAACCCCAAGTGCTTCACACAAGTTTATAACGTAGAGCCGTAAAATTAAAAAATCATATTTTTTCCACAAAATTGATTTTTTCACCCCAATTTTTATTTTCCCAAGGGTAACAAGACTCCAAAAGTTATTGTGCAATTTGTCCTGAGTGCGCTGATACCCCATATGTGGGAGTAAACCACTGTTTGGGTGCATGGCAGAGTTTGGAAGGGAAGGAGGGCCGTTTGACTTTTTCAACGCAGAATTGGCTGGATGCCATGTCGTGTTTGGAGAGCTCCTGATATGCCTAAACAGTGGAAACCCCCCACAAATGACACCATTTTGGAAACTAGACCCTCAAGGAACTTATCTAGATGTGTGGTGAGCACTTTGAACCCCAAAGTGCTTCACAGAAGTTTATAACGTACAGCCGTAAAATAAAAATCCTTTTTTTTTTTTACAAAAATGATTTTTTCGCCCTCAATATTTTATTTTCACAAGGGTAACAGGACAAATTGGACCCCAAAAGTTGTTGTCCAATTTGTCCTGAGTACGCTGATACCCAATATGTGGGAGTAAACTACTGTATGGGCGCACGTCGGGGCTCGGAAGGGAAGTAGTGACGTTTTGGATTGCAGACTTTGATGGAATGGTCTGGGGGAGTCATGTCGCATTTGGAGAGCCCCTGATGCGTCTAAACAGTGGAAACCCCCCACAAGTGACCCCATTTTGGAAAATAGACCCCACAAGGAACTTATCTAGATGTGTGGTAAGCACTTTGAACCCCGAAGTGCTTCACAGAAGTTTATAACGTACAGCCGTAAAAATAAAAAATCCTTTTTTTTTTTTTTTTTTACAAAAATGATTTTTTCGCCCCCAATATTTTATTTTCACAAGGGTAACAGGAGAAATTGGACCCCAAAAGTTGTTGTCCAATTTGTCCTGAGAATGCTGATACCCAATATGTGGGAGTAAACTACTGTATGGGCGCACGTCGGGGCTCGGAAGGGAAGTAGTGACGTTTTGGATTGCAACTTTGATGGAATGGTCTGGGGGTTCATGTCGCATTTGGAGAGCCCCTGATGCGCCTAAACAGTGGAAACCCCCCACAAGTGACCCCATTTTGGAAAATAGACCCCACAAGGAACTTATCTAGAAGTGTGGTGAGCGCTATGAAGCTCCAAGTGCTTCACAGAAGTTTTATAACATACAGCCGTAAAAACAAAAAAATCATTTTTTTTTTACAAAAATGATTTTGTCGCCCCCAGTTTTTTATTTTCCCAAGGATAACAGAAGAAATAGGACAAATTGCACAATAACTCTTGTGGTCCAGAGTACGCTGATACCCATATGCGGGAGTAAACTACTGTTTGGGCGCATGGCAGAGCTCAGAAGTGAAGGAGCACCGTTTGACTTTTTCAAGCAGAATTGGCTGGAATTGAGATCAGACGCCATGTCACATTTGGAGAGCCCCTGATGTGCCTAAACAGCGGAAACCCCCCAATTCTAACTCCAACCCTAACCCCAACACACCCCTAACCCTAGTCCCAACCCTAACCACAAACCTAACCCTAACACACCCCTAACCGTAATCCCAACCCTAATCCTAATCCTAACGTTAGCGCCAACCCTAACCCTAACTTTAGCCGCAACCCTAACCCTAACGGGAAAATGGAAATAAATACATTTTTTTAATTTTATTATTTTTCCCTAACTAAGGGGGTGATAAAGGGGGGTCTGATTTACTATTTATAGCGGGTTTTTATGATTGGCAGAGCTGTCACGCTAAAAGACGCTTTTTATTGCAAAAAATAGTTTTTTGCATCACCACATTTTGAGAGCTATAATTTTTGCATATTTTGGCCCACAGAGTCATGTGAGGTCTTATTTTTTGCAGGACGAGGTGACGTTTTTATTGGTACCATTTTGACACGTGACATTTTTTGATCGCTTTTTATTTCGATTTTTGGGAGGTTAGAATGAACAAAAATCAGCAATTCATGAATTTCTTTTGGGGGAGGCGTTTGTACCGTTCCGCGTGTGGTAAAATTGATAAAGCAGTTTTATTCTTCGGGTCAGTACGATTACGGCGATACCTTATTTATATCATTTTTTTATGTTTTGGTGCTTTTATAGCATGAAAACAATTTTATATAAAAAAATTATTATTTTTGCATCGCTTTATTCTGCGAGCTATAACTTTTTTATTTTTTCGCTGATGATGCTGTGTGACGGTTCGTTTTTTTGCGGGAAAAGATGACATTTTCAGCGGTACCATGGTTATTTATCTCGGTCTTTTTGATCGCGTGTTATTCCACTTTTTGTTCAGCGGTATGATGATAAAGCATTGATTTTTTGCTTCGTTTTCTTTTTTTTTTTTTAAGGGGTTCATTAAAGGGGTTAACTAGTGGGACAGTTTTATAGGGGGGGTCATTACAGACGCGGCGATACCAAATATGTGTACTTTTATTGTTTTGGTTTTTTTATTTACAGGAAAGAATGAATTTATTGGGGAAGCCGCCTCCCTGCAGGACCCCGGCGCCATCTTGGATCCGGGGACCTGGAGGGAGGACGGACCCTCGGAACAGCGCGACACATCGCGCCGCTCTGAGGGTCTCAGGGGAGCGCGCAGGAAGCCCCCTGCCTGCGCGATCCTCCCCTGTACCCCGGGTACACCGCGATCATGTTTGATCGCGGTGTGCCAGGGGTTAATGTGCCGGGAGCGGTCCGTGACCGCTCCTGACACACAGTCACGGGTGTCAGCTGTGATAATCAGCTGACACCCGGCGGCGATCAGCTGCGCTCCCTCCGGGAGCGCAGCTGATCGCCCATGACGTACTATTCCGTCCAGGGAATAAGGTCCAGGGTCACATGGACGGAATAGTACGTCTGATGGCAGAGAGGGGTTAATGACAATAGGCAAATACAAGACTAGTCCGGGACCTCGCTCGGCCGGCTTCTTCCCGTACCTCTGCAGTTGGTTTACTGGTTTACTTCACGTGTGTACATAGTGAAAGACCAGTTAATCATTCAGGAGCTGAACTTTAAGCTGTATTTTCTCTGAAACACCGGAGCTTCTCAATAATAGATGTATCTGACTACAATCATGTAGCTAAGCTCTGATTCATGCTTCTTGTTTTTGGGCAGCATTAACCAAGTGACAGGTTCCCTTTAAGTTAATAAAAATGCAATAAGTTTCAGTCTGCAATCTTCATTCCTTCAAAAATGTTCATACCCCTTGATATGCAATTTGCAGCCTAAATCCAAGTTCCAGATTTTTTTTACATTTAGGGGTGTCGCTCCCAACAATATTAGCTGAATTGGAGCTCTCTGTGAATCTCCCAGTAATATAGGCTGGATGTGAGGTCAGTGTGTCTCTCCCAGTAATATAGGCTGAATCTGAGGTTTGTATGCCTCTCCCAGTAATATAGGCTGGATGTGAGGTCTGTGTGTCTCTCCCAGTAATATAGGCTGGATATGAGGTCTGTGTGACTCTCCCAGTAATATAGGCTGGATGTGAGGTCTGTGTGTCTCTCCCAGTAATATAGGCTGGATGTGAGGTCTGTGTGTCTATCCCAGTATTATAAGCTGGATGGGAGCTCTGTGTGTCTCTTTCAGTAATATAGGCTGGATCTGAGGTTTGTATGTCTATCCCAGTAATATAGGCTGGATGTGAGCTCTGTGTGTCTCACCTAGTAATATAGGCTGGATGTGAGGTCTGTGTGTCTCTCCCAGTAATATAGGCTGGATGTGAGGTCTGTGTCTCTCCCAGTAATATAGACTTTATGTGAGGTCTGTGTGTCTCTCCCAGTAATATAGACTGGATGTGAGGTCTGTTTCTCTCCCAGTAATATAGGCTGGATGTGACCTCAGTGTTTCTCTCCCAGTAATATAGGCTGGATTTGAGGTTTGTATGTCTCTCTCAGTAACATAGGCTGGATGTGAGCTCTGTGTGTCTCACCTAGTAATATAGGCTGGATGTGAGGTCTGTGTGTCTCTCCCACTAATATAGGCTGGATGTGAGGTCTGGGTGTCTCTCCCAGTATAGGCTGGATGAGCTCTGTGTGTCTCTCCCAGTAATATAGGCTGGATGTGAGCTCGGTGTCTCTCTCCCAGTAATATAGGCTGGATATGAGGTATGTGTGTCTCTCCCAGTAATATAGGCTGGATGTGAGGTCTGTGTGTCTCTCCCAGTAATATAGGATAGATGTGAGCTCTGTGTGTCTCTCCCAGTAATATAGGCTGGATGTGAGGTCTGTGTGTCTCTCCCAGAGCTCTGCGTGTCTCTCCCAGTAATATAGGCTGGATATGAGGTATGTGTGTCTCTCCCAGTAATATAGGCTGGATTTGAGGTCTGTGTGTCTCTCCCAGTAGTCTAGGCTGGATGCGAGCTCTGTGTGTCTCTCCCAGTAATATAGGCTGGATGTGAGGTCTGTGTGTCTCTCCCAGTAATATAGGCTGGATGTGAGCTCTGTGTATCTCTCCCAGTAATATAGGCTGGATGTGAGGTCTGTGTGTCTCTCCCAGTAATATAGGCTAGATGTGAGCTCTGTGTGTCTCTCCCAGTAATATAGGCTGGATATGAGGTATGTGTGTCTCTCCCAGTAATATAGGCTGGATGTGAGGTCTGTGTTTCTCCCTGTAATATAGGCTGGATGTGAGCTCTGTGTGTCTCTCCCAGTAATATAGGCTAGATGTGAGCTCTGTGTGTCTCTCCCAGTAATATAGGCTGGATATGAGGTATGTGTGTCTCTCCCAGTAATATAGGCTGGATGTGAGGTCTGTGTTTCTCCCAGTAATATAGGCTGGATGTGAGCTCTGTGTGTCTCCCCCAGTAATATAGGCTGGATATGAGGTATGTGTGTCTCTCCCAGTAATATAGGCTGAATGTGAGCTCTGTGTGTCTCTCCCAGTAATATAGGCTGGATGTGAGCTCTGTCTCTCCCAGTAATATAGGCTAGATGTGAGGTCTGTGTGTCTCTCCAGTAATATAGGCTGGACGTGAGGTCTGTGTGTCTCTCCCAGTAATATAGGCTGGATGTGAGGTCTGTGTGTCTCTCCCAGTAATATTGGCTAGATGTGAGGTCTGTGTGTCTCTCCCAGTAATATAGGCTGGATGTGAGGTCTGTGAGTCTCTCCCAGTAATATAGGCTGGATGTGAGGTCTGTGTGTCTCTCCCACTAATATAGGCTGGATGTGAGGTCTGTGTGTCTCTCCCACTAATATAGGCTGGATTTGAGGTCTGTGTGTCTCTCCCAGTAGTCTAGGCTGGATGTGAGCTCTGTGTGTCTCTCCCAGTAAGATAGGCTGGATGTGAGGTCTGTGTGTCTCTCCCAGTAATATAGGCTGGATGTGAGCTCTGTGTATCTCTCCCAGTAATATAGGCTGGATATGAGGTCTGTGTGTCTCTCCCAGTAATATAGGCTAGATGTGAGCTCTGTGTGTCTCTCCCAGTAATATAGGCTGGATATGAGGTATGTGTGTCCTCTCCCAGTAATATAGGCTGGATGTGAGGTCTGTGTTTCTCCCTGTAATATAGGCTGGATGTGAGCTCTGTGTGTCTCTCCCAGTAATATAGGCTAGATGTGAGCTCTGTGTGTCTCTCCCAGTAATATAGGCTGGATATGAGGTCTGTGTGTCTCTCCCAGTAATATAGGCTGGATGTGAGGTCTGTGTTTCTCCAGTAATATAGGCTGGATATGAGGTATGTGTGTCTCTCCCAGTAATATAGGCTGGATGTGAGGTCTGTGTTTCTCCCTGTAATATAGGCTGGATGTGAGCTCTGTGTGTCTCTCCCAGTAATATAGGCTAGATGTGAGCTCTGTGTGTCTCTCCCAGTAATATAGGCTGGATATGAGGTATGTGTGTCTCTCCCAGTAATATAGGCTGGATGTGAGGTCTGTGTTTCTCCCAGTAATATAGGCTGGATGTGAGCTCTGTGTGTCTCCCCCAGTAATATAGGCTGGATATGAGGTATGTGTGTCTCTCCCAGTAATATAGGCTGAATGTGAGCTCTGTGTGTCTCTCCCAGTAATATAGGCTGGATGTGAGCTCTGTCTCTCCCAGTAATATAGGCTAGATGTGAGGTCTGTGTGTCTCTCCCAGTAATATAGGCTGGACGTGAGGTCTGTGTGTCTCTCCCAGTAATATAGGCTGGATGTGAGGTCTGTGTGTCTCTCCCAGTAATATTGGCTAGATGTGAGGTCTGTGTGTCTCTCCCAGTAATATAGGCTGGATGTGAGGTCTAGTGAGTCTCTCCCAGTAATATAGGCTGGATGTGAGGTCTGTGTGTCTCTCCCACTAATATAGGCTGGATGTGAGGTCTGTGTGTCTCTCCCACTAATATAGGCTGGATTTGAGGTCTGTGTGTCTCTCCCAGTAGTCTAGGCTGGATGTGAGCTCTGTGTGTCTCTCCCAGTAATATAGGCTGGATGTGAGGTCTGTGTGTCTCTCCCAGTAATATAGGCTGGATGTGAGCTCTGTGTATCTCTCCCAGTAATATAGGCTGGATATGAGGTCTGTGTGTCTCTCCCAGTAATATAGGCTAGATGTGAGCTCTGTGTGTCTCTCCCAGTAATATAGGCTGGATATGAGGTATGTGTGTCTCTCCCAGTAATATAGGCTGGATGTGAGGTCTGTGTTTCTCCCTGTAATATAGGCTGGATGTGAGCTCTGTGTGTCTCTCCCAGTAATATAGGCTAGATGTGAGCTCTGTGTGTCTCTCCCAGTAATATAGGCTGGATATGAGGTATGTGTGTCTCTCCCAGTAATATAGGCTGGATGTGAGGTCTGTGTTTCTCCCAGTAATATAGGCTGGATGTGAGCTCTGTGTGTCTCCCCCAGTAATATAGGCTGGATATGAGGTATGTGTGTCTCTCCCAGTAATATAGGCTGAATGTGAGCTCTGTGTGTCTCTCCCAGTAATATAGGCTGGATGTGAGCTCTGTCTCTCCCAGTAATATAGGCTAGATGTGAGGTCTGTGAGTCTCTCCCAGTAATATAGGCTGGATGTGAGGTCTGTGAGTCTCTCCCAGTAATATAGGCTGGATGTGAGGTCTGTGTGTCTCTCCCACTAATATAGGCTGGATGTGAGGTCTGTGTGTCTCTCCCACTAATATAGGCTGGATTTGAGGTCTGTGTGTCTCTCCCAGTAGTCTAGGCTGGATGTGAGCTCTGTGTGTCTCTCCCAGTAAGATAGGCTGGATGTGAGGTCTGTGTGTCTCTCCCAGTAATATAGGCTGGATGTGAGCTCTGTGTATCTCTCCCAGTAATATAGGCTGGATATGAGGTCTGTGTGTCTCTCCCAGTAATATAGGCTAGATGTGAGCTCTGTGTGTCTCTCCCAGTAATATAGGCTGGATATGAGGTATGTGTGTCTCTCCCAGTAATATAGGCTGGATGTGAGGTCTGTGTTTCTCTCCTGTAATATAGGCTGGATGTGAGCTCTGTGTGTCTCTCCCAGTAATATAGGCTAGATGTGAGCTCTGTGTGTCTCTCCCAGTAATATAGGCTGGATATGAGGTCTGTGTGTCTCTCCCAGTAATATAGGCTGGATGTGAGGTCTGTGTTTCTCCCAGTAATATAGGCTGGATATGAGGTATGTGTGTCTCTCCCAGTAATATAGGCTGGATGTGAGGTCTGTGTTTCTCCCTGTAATATAGGCTGGATGTGAGCTCTGTGTGTCTCTCCCAGTAATATAGGCTAGATGTGAGCTCTGTGTGTCTCTCCCAGTAATATAGGCTGGATATGAGGTATGTGTGTCTCTCCCAGTAATATAGGCTGGATGTGAGGTCTGTGTTTCTCCCAGTAATATAGGCTGGATGTGAGCTCTGTGTGTCTCCCCCAGTAATATAGGCTGGATATGAGGTATGTGTGTCTCTCCCAGTAATATAGGCTGAATGTGAGCTCTGTGTGTCTCTCCCAGTAATATAGGCTGGATGTGAGCTCTGTCTCTCCCAGTAATATAGGCTAGATGTGAGGTCTGTGTGTCTCTCCCAGTAATATAGGCTGGACGTGAGGTCTGTGTGTCTCTCCCAGTAATATAGGCTGGATGTGAGGTCTGTGTGTCTCTCCCAGTAATATTGGCTAGATGTGAGGTCTGTGTGTCTCTCCCAGTAATATAGGCTGGATGTGAGGTCTGTGAGTCTCTCCCAGTAATATAGGCTGGATGTGAGGTCTGTGTGTCTCTCCCACTAATATAGGCTGGATGTGAGGTCTGTGTGTCTCTCCCACTAATATAGGCTGGATTTGAGGTCTGTGTGTCTCTCCCAGTAGTCTAGGCTGGATGTGAGCTCTGTGTGTCTCTCCCAGTAATATAGGCTGGATGTGAGGTCTTGTGTCTCTTCCAGTAATATAGGCTGGATGTGAGCTCTGTGTATCTCTCCCAGTAATATAGGCTGGATATGAGGTCTGTGTGTCTCTCCCAGTAATATAGGCTAGATGTGAGCTCTGTGTGTCTCTCCCAGTAATATAGGCTGGATATGAGGTATGTGTGTCTCTCCCAGTAATATAGGCTGGATGTGAGGTCTGTGTTTCTCCCTGTAATATAGGCTGGATGTGAGCTCTGTGTGTCTCTCCCAGTAATATAGGCTAGATGTGAGCTCTGTGTGTCTCTCCCAGTAATATAGGCTGGATATGAGGTCTGTGTTCTCTCCCAGTAATATAGGCTGGATGTGAGGTCTGTGTTTCTCCCAGTAATATAGGCTGGATGTGAGCTCTGTGTGTCTCCCCAGTAATATAGGCTGGATATGAGGTATGTGTGTCTCTCCCAGTAATATAGGCTGAATGTGAGCTCTGTGTGTCTCTCCCAGTAATATAGGCTGGATGTGAGCTCTGTCTCTCCCAGTAATATAGGCTAGATGTGAGGTCTGTGTGTCTCTCCCAGTAATATAAGCTGGACGTGAGGTCTGTGTGTCTCTCCCAGTAATATAGGCTGGATGTGAGGTCTGTGTGTCTCTCCCAGTAATATTGGCTAGATGTGAGGTCTGTGTGTCTCTCCCAGTAATATAGGCTGGATGTGAGGTCTGTGAGTCTCTCCCAGTAATATAGGCTGGATGTGAGGTCTGTGTGTTCTCCCACTAATATAGGCTGGATGTGAGGTCTGTGTGTCTCTCCCACTAATATAGGCTGGATGTGAGCTCTGTGTGTCTCTCCCAGTAATATAGGCTGGATATGAGGTCTGTGTGTCTCTCCCAGTAATATAGGCTGGATATGAGGTCTGTGTGTCTCTCCCAGTAATATAGGCTGGATATGAGGTATGTGTGTCTCTCCCAATAATATAGGCTGAATGTGAGCTCTGTGTGTCTCTCCCTGTAATATAGGCTGAATGTGAGCTCTATGTGTCTCTCCCAGTAATATAGGCTGGATATGAGGTATGTGTGTCTCTCCCAGTAATATAGGCTGGATGTGAGGTCTGTGTTTCTCCCTGTAATATAGGCTGGATGTGAGCTCTGTGTGTCTCTCCCAGTAATATAGGCTAGATGTGAGCTCTGTGTGTCTCTCCCAGTAATATAGGCTGGATATGAGGTATGTGTGTCTCTCCCAGTAATATTGGCTGGATGTGAGGTCTGTGTTTCTCCCAGTAATATAGGCTGGATGTGAGCTCTGTGTGTCTCCCCAGTAATATAGGCTGGATATGAGGTATGTGTGTCTCTCCCAGTAATATAGGCTGAATGTGAGCTTTTGTGTGTCTTCTCCCAGTAATATAGGCTGGATGTGAGCTCTGTCTCTCCCAGTAATATAGGCTAGATGTGAGGTCTGTGTGTCTCTCCCAGTAATATAGGCTGGACGTGAGGTCTGTGTGTCTCTCCCAGTAATATAGGCTGGATGTGAGGTCTGTGTGTCTCTCCCAGTAATATTGGCTAGATGTGAGGTCTGTGTGTCTCTCCCAGTAATATAGGCTGGATGTGAGGTCTGTGAGTCTCTCCCAGTAATATAGGCTGGATGTGAGGTCTGTGTGTCTCTCCCACTAATATAGGCTGGATGTGAGGTCTGTGTGTCTCTCCCACTAATATAGGCTGGATGTGAGCTTTGTGTGTCTCTCCCAGTAATATAGGCTGGATATGAGGTCTGTGTCTCTCCCAGTAATATAGGCTGGATATGAGGTCTGTGTGTCTCTCCCAGTAATATAGGCTGGATATGAGGTATGTGTGTCTCTCCCAATAATATAGGCTGAATGTGAGCTCTGTGTGTCTCTCCCTGTAATATAGGCTGAATGTGAGCTGTGTGTCTCTCCCAGTAATATAGGCTGGATGTGAGCTCTGTGTGTCTCTCCCGTAATATAGGCTGAATGTGAGCTCTGTGTGTCTCTCCCAGTAATATAGGCTGGATGTGAGCTCTGTGTGTCTCTCCCAGTAATATAGGCTGGATATGAGTCTGTGTGTCTCTCCCAGTAATATAGGCTGGATATGAGGTCTGTGTGTCTCTCCCAGTAATATAGGCTGGATGTGAGGTCTGTGTGTCTCTCCAGTAATATAGGCTGGATGTGAGGTCTGTGTTTCTCCCTGTAATATAGGCTGGATGTGAGCTCTGTGTGTCTCTCCCAGTAATATAGGCTGGATATGAGGTATGTGTGTCTCTCCAGTAATATAGGCTGGATGTGAGGTCTGTGTTTCTCCCATAATATAGGCTGGATGTGAGCTCTGTGTGTCTCTCCCAGTAATATAGGCTGGATATGAGGTATGTGTGTCTCTCCCAGTAATATAGGCTGGACGTGAGGTCTGTGTGTCTCTCCCAGTAATATAGGCTGGATGTGAGGTCTGTGTGTCTCTCCCAGTAATATTGGCTAGATGTGAGGTCTGTGTGTCTCTCCCAGTAATATAGGCT
The DNA here is from genome assembly GCA_033576555.1 of Oophaga sylvatica. Classification (NCBI taxonomy): domain Eukaryota; kingdom Metazoa; phylum Chordata; class Amphibia; order Anura; family Dendrobatidae; genus Oophaga; species Oophaga sylvatica. The sequence continues at coordinate 977,937,522 of JARQOD010000001.1, read as the reverse complement.
GATGTGAGTCTGTGAGTCTCTCCCAGTAATATAGGCTGGATGTGAGGTCTGTGTGTCTCTCTCACTAATATAGGCTGATGTGAGGTCTGTGTGTCTCTCCCACTAATATAGGCTGGATGTGAGCTCTGTGTGTCTCTCCCAGTAATATAGGCTGGATATGAGGTCTGTGTGTCTCTCCCAGTAATATAGGCTGGATATGAGGTCTGTGTGTCTCTCCCAGTAATATAGGCTGGATATGAGGTATGTGTGTCTCTCCCAGTAATATAGGCTGAATGTGAGCTCTGTGTGTCTCTCCCTGTAATATAGGCTGAATGTGAGCTCTGTGTGTCTCTCCCAGTAATATAGGCTGGATGTGACTCTGTGTGTCTCTCCCTGTAATATAGGCTGAATGTGAGCTCCGTGTGTCTCTCCCAGTAATATAGGCTGGATGTGAGCTCTGTGTGTCTCTCCCAGTAATATAGGCTGGATATGAGCTTGTGTGTCTCTCCCAGTAATATAGGCTGGATATGAGGTCTGTGTGTCTCTGCCATTAATATAGGCTGGATATGAGGTCTGTGTGTTTCTCCCAGTAATTAGGATGATGTGAGGTCTGTGTGTCTCTCCCAGTAATATAGGCTGGATGTGAGGTCTGTGTGTCTCTCCCAGTAATATAGGCTGATGTGAGGTCTGTGTGTCTCTCCCAGTAATATAGGCTGGATATGAGGTCTGTGTGTCTCTGCCATTAATATAGGCTGGATATGAGGTCTGTGTGTTTCTCCCAGTAATATAGGATAGATGTGAGGTCTGTGTGTCTCTCCCAGTAATATAGGCTGGATGTGAGGTCTGTGGGTCTCTCCCAGTAATATAGGCTGAGATGTGAGGCTCTGTAGTGCCTCTCCCAGTAATATAGGCTGATGTGAGCTCTATGTGTCTCTTCCAGTAATATAGGCTGGATGTAGGTCTGTGGGTCTCTCCCAGTAATATAGGCTAGATGTGAGGTCTGCGTGTCTCTCCCAGTAATATAGGCTGGATGTGAGCTCTATGTGTCTCTTCCAGTAATATAGGCTGAATGTGAGTCCTGCGTGTCTCTCCCAGTAATATAGGCTGGATTGAGCTCTATTGTCTCTCCAGTAATATAGGCTGAATGTGAGGTCTGCGTGTCTCTCCCAGTAATAAGGCTGATGTGAGGTCTTGTGTCTCTCCCAGTAATATAGGCTGGATGTGAGCTCTGTGTGTCTCTCCCAGTAATATAGGCTGGATGTGAGCTCTGTGTGTCTCTCTCAGTAATATAAGCTGGAATGTGAGCTCTGTGTGCCTCTCCCAGTAATATAGGCTGGATCTGAAGTTTGTATGTCTCTCTCAGTAATATAGGCTGGATGTGAGGTCTGTGTGTCTCTTCCAGTAATATAGGCTGAATGTGAGGTCTGTGTGTCTCTCCCAGTAATATAGGCTGGATGTGAGGTCTGTGTGTCTCTCCCATTAATATAGGCTGGATGTGAGCACTGTGTTCTCTCCCAGTAATATAGGCTGGATGTGACTCTGTGTGTCTCTCCCAGTAATATAGGCTGGATGTGAGGTTGTATGTCTCTCCAGTAATATAGGCTGATGTGAGGTTTGTATGTCCTCTCCAGTAATATAGGCTAGATGTGAGGTTGTATGTCTCTCACCAGTAATATAGGCTGGATGTGAGGTCTGTGCGTCTCTCTCAGTAATATAGGCTGGATGTGAGGTTTGTTGTCTCTCTCAGTAATATAGGCTGGATGTGAGTATTGTATGCTCTCTCCAGTAATATAGGCTGATGTGAGGTCTGTGCGTCTCTCTCAGTAATATAGGCTGGATGTGAGTTTTTGTATGCTCTCCAGTAATATAGGCTGAATGTGAGGTTTGTATGTCTCTCTCAGTAATATAGGCTGGATGTGAGGTCTATGTATGTCTCTCTCAGTAATATAGGCTAGATGTGAGGTTGTGATGTCTCTCCCAGTAATATAGGCTGGATGTGAGTCTGTGTGTCTCTCCAGTAATATAGGCTGGATGTGAGTTGTATGTCCTCTCCAGTAATATAGGCTAGATGTGAGTTTGTATGTCTCTCCAGTAATATAGGCTGGATGTAAGGTCTGTGTCTCTCCAGTAATATAGGCTGATGTGAGCTCTGTGTGTCTCTCCCAGTAATATAGGCTGGATGTGACTCTGTGTGTCTCTCCCAGTAATATAGACTGGATGTGGTCATGTGTCTCTCCCAGTAATATAGACTGGATGTGACCTCTGTGTGTCTCTCCCAGTAATATAGGCTGGATGTGAGGTTTGTATGTCTCTCTCAGTAATATAGGTTAGATGTGAGTTCTGTGTATCTTGCCCAGTATAGTAGGGTGGATATAAGGTCCAGGTGTATCCAGGTTGCTGCCGTCTTCATTAGCTCACATATCAACACAGCTTCAATCTGCATGTTCTTTCTTCCTTCTCTACAGTCTGTTTTCTCTGCCTTCCCTGAGACTATAGATATTTACTCATTTCTCCATTTTTAAGATTTACTGCTATCTCCAGCACTGAAAGAAGTGAGAGGGAGAGCAGGGAGAGCCATCAAAATTGAACAGGAGCTCCGACAGATGCGTAACATTTTTGCAGAACACTTGGTACATAAGGGACTTACAGACACCCTGCAGAAACAATTTAGCCAGCAACTGAACAGAAAAAAAATAATTCTGCGCAAAGGTTTACATAGACTTTAACATCACTTCTTTCGATCATAAGAATTGTAAAGGGCAATACAATACAAGTTTAGCAAGATATTGGTTACGTAAAGTTGAATAAAACGACAATTAAAAGTATATGCAGTGATTTCTCTAAATACAGATTTAGCAGAGGTGAATTTTTCATTTAAGGGGATTTTCCACTCTATTTTAAATACACTTTTCCACTTTTTGTTAAAATAAAAAGCTTTCCCATTTGAAGGAGGCTGATGTGCAGCCTGCTGCTTCTCGCACATGGTCCCATGTTCCACCATCAGGAGTCAGTTCGAGACCAGGAGAGCTGTACAGTATATGATGAAGATTGTAGGAACAAGCAGGAAGAGAACCTTTCATACTTATATATTAGTAAGTGACACAAAATTATGTCCCCAGCATATCTGTTAATATAAAGTTAAAGTAGCTAGTTCGCAGGATGTTGATCACAGGATGCTGTGCAGGCAGGATGAGCAGTAGATGACAGGGGTAGCCTGCAAAGTGTTTAATTCCGCTGCAGCAACCCCAGAGGAGGGGTTAGGTATTACACAGCTCTTATTGAGGTCACTACCTGAAAATGTAGAGTAAAAGATATTCTTTGTTGGTTCTTTGGCAATAGTTCTCTTTGGGGTACCACTCACTTTCTCACTAATGCACAATTCGTTTTACTCGTTAAGGTTGTCTTGTATCCTGATAAAGTCTTGAATTAAATAATGTAGAAGGTTTACGTGCAGGCCTATGTAAAATCCCTTTAGACTTAAATTACCATGGGCTGTCAAAACTCAGTTAAAATAAAAAAAGTCTACACACCCTTGTTAAAATGCCAGGTTTTTGTCATGTAAAAAATTATACCATGAATCATTTCGAAACTTTTTCCATGTTTTAATGTCACCCATAATCGGTTTAAATCCACTGAGAAACAAACTGAAATAATTTTGAGAGGGAAAATAAAAATGACAAAACTAAAACAATGTGGTTGCATAAGTGTGGACACCCTCTTATAATTCCTATGACCTACATGCCCATATACCGCGGGTGAAATAAGTATTGAACACGTAACCAATTTTCTAAGTAAAAATATTACTAAAGGTGTTATTGAGATGAAATCTTCACCAGATGTCTGTAACAACCCATCCAATCCACACAGGCAAAGAATTCAAATCATAGATGTCTATAAATTAAGTGACGTAAAATAATGAGAAATAACTCAAGGAAAAAGTATTGAACCCGCTTACTCAAAAATATTTAATGCTTCGTACTATTGCTTTTGTTGGTGATGACAGCTTCAAGATGTCTCCTGCAAGGAGAAACTAGTCGCAGGCATTGCACAGGTGTGATTTTGGCCCATTCTTCCACACAAACACTCTTCAAATCCTGTAGCTTCAGTGGGCTCCTTCTATGAATTCTGAGCTTTAGTTCCTTCCTTAAATTTTTTATTGGATTCAGGTCCGGTGATTGGCTGGGCCATTCTAGCAGCTTTTCTCTGAAACCAGTTGAGAGTATCTTGGCTGTGTATTTGGAATTTGGTGTTGCTGAACTCTCCACCCTGGTTTCATCTTCATCATCTTGGTAGATGGCATCACATTTTTAACAGGAATGTCTCAGTACATTTGACCATTCAGCCTTCTTTAAATTATATGAAGTTTGCCAGTTCTGTTTGCTGAAAAACAGCCCCACAGCATTTTGTTCACACCTCCAAACTTCACTGTTGGTATGGTGTTTTTGGGGTGATAAGCAGTGAATTTTGGCCTCCAAACATGGTGTGTATTATGCCTTCTAGACAGTTCAATCTTGGTCTCATCTGACCAGACTATATTCACCTAGTATTTCACAGGCTTGTCTAAACATTGTTGAGCAAACTTTAAACGCACTTGAACAAGCTTTTTGTTCAGCAATCGAGTCTTGCATGGTGAGCGTGCATACAGGCCCTTGAGGTTAAGTGCATTACGCATAGTTTTCCTTGACACACTTATACCTGCTGATTCCAGGTCTTTCTGTAGCTCTCCACAGTTGGTCCTTGGCTCTTGGACAACTCTTCTGATAATTTGTTTCACTCCTCTGTCTGAAATCTTGGGGGGAGCACCTGGTTGTGGCTGGCTTATGGTTAAATGATGTTCTTTCCATTTCCAGATTATGGCCTCAGCAGTGCTCACTAGTTTACAAATTCTTCTGTAACCAATGCCATCAGTACATTTTGCAACGATAAGGTTGCAAAGGTCTTGAGACAGCTCACTTGTTTTACCCATCATGACTTGTTTCTTGTGTGGCACCGTGGTAATGAGACACCTTTTTATGAGCTATCAGTTGAACCAGATGATATTATTTTTCCACTAAGTAGCAGGATTGCTTTCTATTTATTGATAGATTTCATCTGGTATCATGATTTTCCATGGCTTTTTGCACATCTCTTTCTTAATTTGTTCAACACTTTTTCCCTGTGTCATTTCTCATTATTACAGATAACTCAATTTATGAACAGCTATGGTTTGATTTCTTTCCTTGTTTGGATTGGATGGTTTGTTGCCGACATCTGGTGAGAATTTCATGTCAATAGCACATTTAGAAATATATTTACTTAGAAAATTGGTGATGTGTTCAATATTTATTTCACCCACTGTAGAATGCTTAGGAGGGGTTGATACTACTGACAGATTCCCTTTAAATGTTGCACAACAGTGACATTACCTAGAACTGGATGTCCCTTAAAAATTGAAGAAAAGACAAGAAGAAAATTGGCCTTTGAGGCTACCAAGAATCAGTCTATTGCTGCTAATGTGAACAATAGGAAGTAGAAGTCTAAGGCCGGCGTCACACTAGCGAGTTTAATGCGAGTTAGTCGCACGACTTGCTCGCATCAACACCCGGCACGACCGCCCAGAGTGCGCGGCGGCATAGAAATACATGCATAGAAATACATGCAGCCGCGCACTCGGCTCCGAGAGCTGGCGGCCGTGCCGGGTGTTGATGCGGGTAAGTCGTGCGACTAACTCGCATCAAACTCGCTAGTGTGACGCCGGCCTTATATTAGACCTTGTAGAAGTGTAATAATTGTGATTTATTTTTTTTTTTAGAATACACATAGTGGTATAAAAAAATACAAACAATAATCAAATATTTTAAAAAATATATATTTAGCATACAAACCTGATTTACACAAATAGATTATTTTCTGATAACACGTCCCCTGTAAACCATCGTTTTGCTGTGTACTGAGGGTTTATATTTAATAAAAGACAAATCCCCATCCAGACGTAGTGTGTTTCCCCCTGATTGCAAGCTGTTATTGGCTGCGGGAGATTTCGTGAGCTCGACAATAAAGGCTGACAAGCTGAACTGACGCGAATGACAAACCTCTATGTGACACATTAATAATCTCACATTATTTCCTCGTCCTCGGTTTTTCCCTTTGTCAGATTCTTGCTGCAGACTTTAAATATGATTTGGCATTTCATCAAGATCTGTAACCCGACCAAATCTGATTTGCCAGCTTTTATTACGAGCATCCATCCATTAGGGTTTTATAGTCTTCTCACATAGCGGATCTTAATTTCATTGCCCGACCTTTATTGAGTCTACGTTGCCACAGTTGGAAGAGCCCCTAACGGAGATTGGCAAACGGTGGGTGACACTGGCTGTGAAATGTGATATCGACCATTGCGAGGGGGTCTCACCGGCCAGACCAGTAACGTGGAATACAAAAGCTGGGGGACAAATAGTGAAAGCTACATAATAAAAACCAGATTATGGCCTGCAACAAATGTAAATTTAAAGGGAATCTGTCATTGGAAATTCACCTATTATTTAAATTAGTGTTTTGAGTTTAATATATTTTTAAAAAAACTTTAAATATTTACTTAAAAATAAAAAAATAGAAATATTGCAATTCTAATATTCTTGATGAGTATGAGTCTAATAAATCACACCGGTCACTGGAGCTTTTTTAGACTCTAACTTCATGTAGTTTCAGGAAACAACACACACACATTAGCAGCAATAAACAGGATTTGACCCTATATTTTGTATTGAAGCATCTAATGAGCATGTACAAAAGTCAACAGAAGGGGGAACGGTAGTGGGAGCCCATTGTGACTGATGGATCCAGTTTTATCCACTGTGTATTGAAATGTTACCTGTCAATGTAATCTCGCATGTGATGATAATGAGCCCGCTGAAAGCTCTTCCTGAAAAGACAGGAAGCATGAGTCCAAAAATGCCCCAGTGGCCAGTATAAGAATTGCAAGAGTACTATTTTTTTTTAATAAAGATTAAATCAAATGGTAAAACTGGAGAGAAACAAAAAAGTGCAATTAGGGTCTTATCTGATAACCAAGTGGTATAAAATGTTATAGGTGCACTCACTTGATAGGGTTGTGACAGGCACAACTCCTATAGAAGCATGTAAAGGCTGCAGCGGGACCACCAAGGAGATACATTGCAATGAATGAGGAATATGGTGGTTCAGAGTCCGCGCTGCCCAAGGTCCAAAGATACGATCACACAAGAAGGTGAAAAATGAAAGTGGTTTATTGTCCAAAACTCTTCATCAGGACCTAACCACAATGATCATTGTGGCCCTGATGAAGAGGTTTGGAAACCTTGAAACGCATTGACAATAAACCACATTCATGCTTCGCCTTCGTGTATAATCGCATCTTTTCATAAAGATTGTGATATGAAATTATACCCCCCACCCAATTTTTTAATACACATTCAACACAAAAACCTGATTTAAACAATTGTATATCTTCTGATTACACATTCCCTTTAAATAATTATCAGAAATCTTTTTGTTGTCAGCGGATTATTCAGGATATTCTCCACGCGTGTGACAACAGAGCTTCTTTATTCAGGAACAATCAGGAACAATATATGATAAGCTTAATAGATGAGGAATAAATCATTTCTGTGTCTCTCTGTGCAGCATCTACAGCAGGCTGCTTCACTCATACACAGACACAGGGAAAACAGGAAATGCAGTCACATGCTCTCCCTGTGTGAGCCTCTGGGAGTTTTTTTTTGTTCTAACTTTATGAACAGCATACAACTTTAGCAACTAAACACTCATAGACAGGAATGGAGTTGTTGCACCAAACATATTCCAACACTTTTTCTATATATTTTTGAAGAAAACATGACATAAATTCTGTAAATCTTCGTATCATAAAGCCACATCAGTGAAAAAAAATCAAATGCCACTAATATGTGCAAAGATAAAAACTCATGGTCATAAATGGTTTGTAATTTTCAAAATGTAAAAGATGACAATATATATATATATATATATATATATATATATATATATATATTATATATATACTGTATATTACCTAAAATACAAAGTAAATGTATCATCTTTAACTTTAGGCCGTTTAGAGATCATTTTATATTCAACCTGCTTAACTGTTCACAATAACAGTAATTTTAACCAGGGGTGCCCAAACTTTTACATGCCACTGTATAGTCATGCTAAGTCTTTCGAAGAATAAATGGACATTTGTGATATCCACACTATGATATTAGCAGGTCCCAAATAGAACAAATTTATATAAGGCATTTAAGGGAAGCAGTCATCAGAAAATGACTCTTTGTTTAAATCATGTTTTTCTGTTGAAAGTATTATTTTTAAAAAATTGTTGCCAATTTTTTTTTCTATATCACAAACTTTGTTAAAAATTAGAAACCTTGTTCTTTTCACACTAGCCACTGGGGATTTTTTTAGACTCAAAATTACTATTGTTTCAGGAAACAACATATGTACATTGCATTGAAGCTTCTAATCAGCGTGTGCGAAAGTCATTGTGAAGGGAGGGGAGCTGTAGCATCGCCTATTGTGATTGGTGGATCCTGTCTTGTCAGCTATGTGTATCATTGTAATCCTGCCTCTGTTGATAAGAAAACTGCTGAAAACACTCCCTTAAGAGACAAGTAGTATGAGTCTAAAAATGCCCCAGTGGCAGATGTGAAAATTGCAAGATTACAATTTTTTTTAAATATTGTGATATAAAAAAAATGCTTTGTTTTAAATCCAAATATGTTAATTTTTTTATATATATATTTCATTTTTTCTGTGTTTTTTTGCAGATATTGGAAAAACAAACACTTATCTCCCAAGAGGTTGAGCACCGGCATTCTCATGTACACACTGGCCTCTTCCATCTGTGACGAAATACACTTGTACGGGTTCTGGCCGTTCGGTTGGGATCCTAATACAGGGAAGGATCTTCCGTATCATTACTATGACAAAAAAGGAACAAAATTCACTACAAAATGGCAGGAATCGCACCAGCTTCCTGCAGAGTTCAAACTGCTGTACAAAATGCACAGAGAAGGACTGACCAAGCTGACGCTGTCACATTGTGCCTAAAGACGAAGCAGGAAACATCAAGTGCCAATTGTTATAAAAAAAAAGTGCCCAAATGTGATTGAATAGACACCGGAAACCAACAAAAATGTAACGAAAATCTTCTTCATGATGACGTAGAATGTAAATCCCTGGAAACCAGGCGGGTCAAACTTACGGAGGTTTTCCAGGGGCTGTAATAGATTGGATCTTTAATCCCCTGACTCTAACGTGAAGGTGTCTGAGATTTGTCCTTTACATTACATCAATTCTATCTTAGTCCCAAATTAGGACCATACCCAAGGCGTGTAGTATTCTTCATAGTGAGGATTTAAAGGGGTGTTACTTTTTTTTCTAAATATGGCTGAATTTTGAAAAGTTCTACAACTTTTTTTTCTTGTGAAATTCTCAATAAGTTTGATGTGTCACATGACCCTCTTCCCATCGGAAAAAATAAAGTTGGATCCAAAATGGCCGACTTCAAAATGGCCGCCATGGTCACCCACCACCCATCTTGAAAAGTTTTCCCCCTCCCATATACTAATGTGCCACAAACAGAAAGTTGATATCACCAACCGTTCCCATTTTATGTAGGTGTATCCATATAAATAGCCCACCCTGTAATATACTTTATGTTACAATTAGTGATGAGCGAACGTGCTCGGATAAGGCGTTATCTGAGCATGCTCTGCTGCTATCCGAGTGACTTCAGCGTGCTCGAATAGTATGTTCGGGTCCCTGCGGCTGCATGTCTCACGGCTGTTTGATAGCTGCAACACATGATGGGATTGTCTAACAAACAGGAAATCCTTACATCTGTCAAACAGCCATAAGACATGCAGCCACCGGGACTTGAATATATTTCAAACATATTTAGGACTCGAGCATGCTCAGATAACACCTCATCCGACCACGTTAACTAATCACTAGTGACAATTCCTCATTATTTTCTAAATCTCCGCATGTGAATGAGAAGTCTCTTGTTTCCATTCAGGGGCAGTGAAACTGTACAGCTAGTCCTTGCTCTGAGCTGAGATGCGGTATCCAGTGTAGACGATGCTACTTTGCTGCAATGTATCATTCTGGAATCATCTGTTTAGCTCACAGATTGGATGCCGTTGTACCCAACTGTTCGCTAAGAGCAGGCAGCTCTCGTTCACCGACCGCAAGCGCCAACTTTAAAAATAGCGGAGAACTGAAACATAAACTATATTATGAAGTTGCATATGTTTTCAGTCATTGGATTTATTTATCCCAAAAATGGAAAGCCCCTTTAAATGAGACAGCTTTTTAGGAATGTGAGAATGGTGTCCTCAGGGGCGGATCTTAAGTTTGGACATCTCTTGCACGCGTGATATCATATGTCAGGAATGTGAGAATGGTGTCCTCAGGGCGGATCTTAAGTTTGGACATCTCTTGCACGCGTGATATCATATGTCAGGAATGTGAGAATGGTGTCCTCAGGGGCGGATCTTAAGTTTGGACATCTCTTGCACGCGTGATATCATATGTCAGGAATGTGAGAATGGTGTCCTCGGGGGCGGATCTTAAGTTTGGACATCTCTTGCACGCGTGATATCATATGTCAGGAATGTGAGAATGGTGTCCTCAGGGGCGGATCTTAAGTTTGGACATCTCTTGCACGCGTGATATCATATGTCAGGAATGTGAGAATGGTGTCCTCAGGGGCGGATCTTAAGTTTGGACATCTCTTGCACGCGTGATATCATATGTTAGGAATGTGAGAATGTAGTCCTCAGGGGCGGATCTTAAGTTTGGACATCTCTTGCACGCGTGATATCATATGTCAGGAATGTGGAATGGTGTCCTCGGGGGCGGATCTTAAGTTTGGACATCTCTTGCACGCGTGATATCATATGTCAGGAATGTGAGAATGGTGTCCTCAGGGGCGGATCTTAAGTTTGGACATCTCTTGCACGCGTGATATCATATGTCAGGAATGTGAGAATGGTGTCCTCAGGGGCGGATCTTAAGTTTGGACATCTCTTGCACGCGTGATATCATATGTCAGGAATGTGAGAATGGTGTCCTCAGGGGCGGATCTTAAGTTTGGACATCTCTTGCACGCGTGATATCATATGTCAGGAATATGAGAATGTAGTCCTCAGGGGCGGATCTTAAGTTTGGACATCTCTTGCACGCGTGATATCATATGTCAGGAATGTGAGAATGGTGTCCTCGGGCGGATCTTAAGTTTGGACATCTCTTGCACGCGTGATATCATATGTCAGGAATGTGAGAATGGTGTCCTCAGGGGCGGATCTTAAGTTTGGACATCTCTTGCACGCGTGATATCATATGTCAGGAATGTGAGAATGGTGTCCTCGGGCGGATCTTAAGTTTGGACATCTCTTGCACGCATGATATCATATGTCAGTTTTGGAAGGCTTTGGTTAGTTGGGATACAGTGCCCAATCAATAAGAGATGATCCGAGCCTCTGACAACCTCAATGGGACCTTTTGCCCAGATTGCTCCCACCATATTAACCTCTTAAGATGTAAGACAAGTACCCATTTTTTTTTAATAAAGCTCTCGCTGCCCCTTGAGTTTGATGCTCCTGTAATAATCATACGGTTTAATTTTGGAAGTGAAGCTCCTCCTCTGACCCACATTGGCCCCATATTGGTCTATAATATCTTTGCTATTTACATTTTATTTTCCAATATGTTTCTACAGTTTGCAGAGTAGTAAAAGTGATCTTTTTGCTACCAGGAAACGATCAGCAAGCTGCACTGGCAGATCCATTGTTCTTGTTATGTGTCTCTATTTAGGACCTTAGTCATTTACTGAATGATGTTGTCCGGCTGTGGATGGCTCGTACGGTGGCTAAGTGGAGGCATCACTAAGTGGATGGAGACCGTAAACAAGTAGGTAAAATGCAGTTGATAACTGGGTCAGAGGAAGAGTGGGGTGTGAACGTCATACATCCTGGCATAGTCGCCCGATGTCCCAGATTTCTTAGCACTAATGGGACAGAAATTATGTAAATCTCAGCCAAAAATGGGATGCTCGGGGGTGGGTCTTGGCAATTCTCAGGAGGGGCCAAAAGTTTTTTTTTTATGTAAACCCCCCAAAAATGGGTGTTCCAAATTGAGGTTGGAGGTTCTTGGGAGGGATATGGGGCATGGTTAGGGGCAAAACATAAACACCCCCCAAAAATGTTGAATTAAATTAGATTGGCCATCAAACATATGCATGCATGCTTGCTGACAGTTTACTATAGGAAGATGTCGGATATGAAAGATTGGGAATGTCGGGGGCTGTGTACTTGCCGGGAGGCAAATATGTCTGAAGCCATTTATGTGCCCTGAAAGTATCAAATAGCACAAGAGATGAACAGATCAATCAACAGCAGCTTGCTAATGGTTTCCAAATTGAAATCTATCACATAAAAAAAATGAATGAAGTTACTATATTTTATATTTTGTGGATCCAGAGTCAATGTTAATCTACGGCGGCGCTGCACTTTAATATTTGTACTATTTTAGCAACAGAGGAATTGTTCATTTTCACTTAATGGAGGATGACACTGAAGGTATTTTATAAGAACCCGTCCCCCGTATTTTCATCCCTACATCTGCTGCTGTTAGTTATTGTCACATGTTACGTTAACAGTCAGGAGTCTCATAGTGATGGTGCAAGGCAATTTGCAGGATGCAGTCCGGTGGCCGCATCACTGATCGGTGGTCATCAGATGGGGGTCGTGCGCCAAACTGGTTCCTCTTCTGATTAGCCAGTCTTGCGTGACGTCTTCGTTGCGGCACGACGCGACAGGTGAGCTAATCATAAGAAGAGCCATGGATGCTAGTCGGTAAGAGGCAGACCACAAGGCTCCCACCTGGCGGGCACAGAATACTGAGCTGGTGGCTTCACCAGGTCCTGCCAATCGATTTGTACCATCTCTACTTTCCATCAGTCCGACCAAGCATTACATTTTGTCAGTAATGTCCCGAGCTCGAATGTAGACGTAATAATTCCATCTATTCTGCACAATTCTACACAAAATATTTGACATTTATCTTGTTTGTTTTTTATATATAGTCCCTATTAATAATTTTTCACTGTTCAGAAGACATTTGGGTCATTGGCTCCTCTTGCCTTTTTAGGCACTTTTTAATATTTTTTTTTAAAGTCTGATAAATGCCACGAATCCTGAGTGATTTTGTGTACCTACCGCTTCGTTCATTCCATCTGTCAGTCCCGCAGTCAGATATATGCCTACTACTCTCATTCACAATGAATAGAGTGGTGGTCATGGACACTACTGCTCCGTTCTTCCTTGTTCTGTAATAATGGGGGACCCCCAGGGACCATACATTTATCAGCTATCCTGTAGACAGAGATATATGAAGAAACGATCTATAGTAGCCCAGTGGCCGTAATTATCATGTGACTGCCCTGTGAATATAGCGTTGGGGTATGTGACTTACCCCAATTTGGGGATCTTTCCACCATTAATGCTGATTCCTATGAATATTAATATAACATTATAAACATGGGCACTTGTGACTAGGGATGAGCGGACCCAGGGTTGGACTGGCCCACAAGAGAACTGGAGAATCCTCCGGTGGGCCCTGGCTTCTCCTTCAGGAGAGTTCATAGTGCAAACCTTGCAGTTGCTATGGGGTTCTTGAGTGGGCCCTAAAAATCAAATCCTCCAGTGGGCTCAATGTTCTTCAGTCTGACACTGAGCGGGCCTGTGGAAGTTCGGGTTTGTCGGGTTCGACCGAACTTTAGTCCAAAGTTCAGTTCGGGTACCAGAACTTGTACCTTAACCCCCCATAGAAATCATTGTGGATCTCTCTCTATATACTCTCGAAGAGGAGACGTCTGTGTTCGAAGTTCAGCACCGGACACTAGGACTCCGATACGAACCCTGAACTTTGCAGTTCTGCTTCGCTCATCTCTACTTGTGACTATGGCGGGTTGTGGTGAAGCTGCCCAACAAACCCTTTGCCATGTAAAAGTACCTGAGTCAGAGGTGCAAGGATTGCAGTCACACTCAGAACCCTTGAGGCTGGAGGTTTCCCAAAAAAGTCAATTTGGGAGTAATTTTGGAGATTTTCCACTAGCTTCAAGTTATGCCACTGGCACCAGTAACAGAAATGGCCATTACCACTGGGTAACTCCACCAGTGCTTTTGGTGTGAGCGACAATATATTGTATTTTTTTTAAAAGGGGTTTTCCCGCTATAATTTGGGATGGTATACCACTAGGAGAAGCTATCACTTCCTAACCGGTGTTGATCTGACGGAACCTCCGGTAATCCTTAGAATCCATAGAGATTAGCTACCGCTCTATAAAGCCGTGGCGTTTGGACCTCTCGTACACTAAGTCCTGGACAGAGCTGCTAAATCCAAAACCCCCATAGATTCTGTTCCCAAATCTGAAAATTAATTACAGCTTTGTCTTCCTCAACCTTAAACTAAAATAATTAGCAGCATTTAGGTTACATTTCCTCACAGAAATCCTGTTTTGGGTTTTTCTTCTGCTTTTATTTGGCGGCCATTTTGTGCTTTTGTGCATCATATTGATTCGTTACTTGGTAGAACTCCTTTTTTCTCAGAATGATCTGTCGGTAACAAAACAATGGGTTTAATGTCAGTTAACGAGAAGCCATTTTAAAGGTGACAGACAATATGGCTGCACTTACTGTGACACAAAATGGCTGCACTTACTGTCACACAAAATGGCTGCCATGGCAAAATAGAAAAGAGGCCAATATCTCTGCAAGGGAATACAATATTATTACCAAATGTAGTCTGCTGATATACAGATGATTTTTACATTTTTGGGCAAAAGTTCTCATAATAGAAATAAATTAAACCTATAATTAAAAAATAAAAGCATGGAGGGTTTTGGCAAACGCTTCAACATCCGTCCTATACTATTATTACATAATAATTCCTTATATTTTTGGTACTTAATTCCGGAGAGCTAAAATGTTGAATCAATGATCGATGATGCATGGTTACAAATGGGGGTCTTCTTCATGGTTTCAGATGGAGTCTTCTTCATGGTTACATATGGGGTCTTCATGGTTACAGATGGGGTCTTCTTCATGGTTACAGATGGAGCCTTCTTCATGGTTACAGATGGAGCCTTCTTCATGGTTACAGATGGAGCCTTCTTTATGGTTACAGATGGAGCCTTCTTCATGGTTACATATGGGGTCTTCTTCATAGTTACATATGGAGTCTTCTTCATGGTTACAGATGGTCTTCTTCATGGTTACATATGGAGTCTTCTTCACGGTTACAGATCGAGTCTTCTTCATGGTTACAGATGGGGCCTTCTTCATGGTTACATATGGGGTCTTCATGGTTACAGATGGGGTCTTCTTCATGGTTACATATGGGGGTCTTTGTCATGGTTACAGATGGGGTCTTCGTGGTTACAGATGGGGTCTTCATGGTTACAGATGGAGTCTTCTTCATGGTTACAGATGGGGTCTTCTTGATGGTTACAGATGGGGTCTTCTTTATGGTTACAGATGGAGTCTTCTTTATGGTTACAGATGGGGTCTTC
This sequence comes from Oophaga sylvatica, assembly GCA_033576555.1. Classification (NCBI taxonomy): domain Eukaryota; kingdom Metazoa; phylum Chordata; class Amphibia; order Anura; family Dendrobatidae; genus Oophaga; species Oophaga sylvatica. The sequence goes on along the minus strand of JARQOD010000001.1, from coordinate 977,921,933 downwards.
TTCATGGTTACAGATGGGGTCTTCTTTATGGTTACAGATGGAGTCTTCTTTATGGTTACAGATGGGGTCTTTATGGTTACAGATGGGGTCTTCTTTATGGTTACAGATGGAGTCTTTATGGTTACAGATGGGGTCTTCTTCATGGTTACAGATGGGGTCTTCGTCATGGTTACAGAACGGGTCTTATTTATGGTTAATGATGGGGTCTTCGTCATGGTTATAGATGGAGTCTTCTTTATGGTTACAGATGGGGTCTTCTTCATGGTTACATATGGGGGTCTTCGTCATGGTTACAGATGGGGTCTTCTTTATGGTTACAGATGGAGTCTTCTTTATGGTTACAGATGGGGTCTTCTTTATGGTTACAGATGAGGTCTTCTTCATGGTTACAGATGGGGTCTTTATGGTTACAGATGGAGTCTTCTTTATGGTTACAGATGGGGTCTTCTTCATGGTTACAGATGGGGTCTTCGTCATGGTTATAGAACGGGTCTTATTTATGGTTACAGATGGGGTCTTCGTCATGGTTACAGATGAAGTCTTCTTCATGGTTACAGATGGGGCATTCTTCATGGTTACATATGGGGTCTTCATGGTTACATATGGGGTCTTCATGGTTACATATGGGGTCTTCATGGTTACAGATGGGGTCTTCTTCATGGTTACATATGGGGGTCTTCGTCATGGTTACAGATGGGGTCTTCATGGTTACAGATGGAGTCTTCTTCATGGTTACAGATGGGGTCTTCTTGATGGTTACAGATGGGGTCTTCATGGTTACAGATGGAGTCTTCTTCATGGTTACAGATGGAGTCTTCTTCATGGTTACAGATGGGGTCTTCTTTATGGTTACAGATGGAGTCTTCTTCATGGTTACAGATGGGGTCTTCGTCATGGTTACAGGTTGGGTCTTCTTTATGGTTACATATGGGGTCTTCTTCATGGTTACAGATGGGGTCTTCATGGTTACAGATCGGGTCTTTATGGTTACATATGGAGTCTTCTTTATTGCAGCAGCATAAAGG
>JARQOD010000001.1:977878584-977920808 GCA_033576555.1 Oophaga sylvatica | reverse complement strand
CTGGCGCTACAATACCAGACGGTGCGGGATTGGGGCCTCCGGCTGGGGCCGCACTGTCAGCCGGTTGTTGTGACATCTTAGCGCCCCCTTGGTTAAACGGAGCCTACCGGTTTCAGACGCTGCTACTTCACAGGCACCGCAGTGGGAACAGGACCTTCGTCGCTGGCGCTCTGATGTCAGAGCGTTCACTTCCTGTTGCAGGACTGCCGCTGAGTCAGAGCCGGGGGCGTGTCCAAGACTCTGCGCGCTCTTTCAGGTACGCCCACCTTCTTCTCCAACGCCTTAGGGCGCGAATCTGGCGGCAAATATGGCGGTATTTGGCGCCAAACAACAGCAACAGTCTTTTTCGCCAAAACACTCCACAGGCACACAGGGCTCGCAATGCTGCAAGTTTCGGATCCTGTTCGTGACGCCAAGTTTTTGTGTCGACCCGCCACCACAATTGTGGGTTACCAGGGCAATGGGGTACTCAGAGCCGAGCCATGGAAGTCTATGGGGATTGTCACAGGTAGCTGTGGCTCGGTCTGTGCCCGGGCGGTCTGGCGTATGTTGGGGATATATTTACAGGGGATTGATTTATGTACAGTTCGTGACGCCACCTGTAGTATTCTGGTAATTAGTACCAGCGCTGCTGTAGATCTCTGAGGGGATGGTGAGGCAGCTAGATGTCGGGTCCCCTACAGGTGGGACTCTTCCCTCAGGTCGGTAGTTAGGTAGGGATTGTGCAGGCATGCAATAATAACTCAGTCTCACACGGTCAGCGTCTTTCCATACCTTTACTTGTAAGATGTTCAAGCAGGTCCCAGGGAGGCTGATGGGGTTGATGGAGGATGAGCTTTGAGGCAACAGCTAAGCAAGTTAGGGGCCTCCTTTACTGTCCAATGAAGATGAGTACGACCAGCCTGAAGCGTAGTCCCTCTCATGATTCCAGCTTATCCAAAGCTGTGCTTCCCAGTCAGTTTAGTGTTAGGAGTCTTTCTGTGAGGGAGCTGAATTCTTATTTTGTCCTGCAGAAACTCAAAGTCTTCACTTCCCCTGACCCCAGTTACGTATGACTATAAGGGGCTTGTTTGCCGCGACCTAGGGTCGGTAAATCTCTGGTTTTCTCTTCACTATGCTTGTAGCTAATAGTGATCCCTCGGTCCCCAGTGACCGGTAGCAATGTGCAGGACTTTTCCAAGCCAAACGCACTTTTCCAATAATCTTCCTTCCACTTTGCCCTTCGATTTGCTCGACTCTTAATAGATAGTTCAGTCTTTCTTCCAGTGGGGCACAGCTCTGACTAGACTAAGGTGAATTAAACCACCTGTACCAGCCTCCACGTTCTGAACTGATGACAGGCTCAAACTGGACACGTCTACTCTGTCCAAGGACAGGAAGCTGACTGACTAGAAAATCACTCCCTTCCACACCCTGCTGGGTGTGTCAGAAGTGTACATGATGTCATGAAGAGAACTTAACTGTTACCTCTCCACTCATCCTCTGGTATTGTGTACCAGGGCTACAACATCCTTTCTACTCAAGTGAGGTTTGATAAAGACCCCTGATTGGGTCGAAACGTTACCTCGACACCTTGTTATGCCTTACTGTGGTGAATTCAATAAACCTGTTTTTTTCACTTGCATCCAAAAAACTACAATTTTGAGTGCACCTGTGACCGGTGTCCGTCTTCTTAGGATTGCATAAAAGTGCCATCGGCCACAGTTTTCTTCTGAAAAGGACACCACGGAACAGAGACAAGACAGAGACCAGAGTAACTCTGCTGCCTCATTATAGTGAATGGATCCATCGTGGATTTCATCTGTCACGTCACTCAGAGATTTAGATGGAAACCCCAAAGCAAGAGGTCAGCATCGAGCGCCGGATAAATGTGATCTAAAACGTTATGGAAAATGTTCCCAATAAAAGCTTCAACTCAATCCACAAAAAAGCAAGTCCCCACTCAGATCTGTCATCTGTTAACGGATATATAGGGGGCTTCCACGTTACTGGTAGTACAAAGGCTCTGGAAAAGCTAAATGCTTCATCGCTCCCCAAAAGAAATTCAGCAAATTCTCTGCTCCCAAATCCAAATGCCCCCTCCCTTCTGAGCCCCAGTGTTCCTAAACAACATTTAGCACCCACGTTTGGCACTTCTGTAGTAATGCGAGCCCGCTTAATTTACAGTGTGGTGTCTCCAGAAGCATGAGCTGGGCATAATGTACTGGTCACTACAGCGTACTGGTCACTACAACGTACTAGTCACTACAATGCCAGTTTGCAATTTTCACTCAGCAATATCCATTGCTGCCTGTTTCTGGAAAACACCCATGGAGTCAAAATCGTCACTACATCTCTAGATAAATTCCCAAAGGGTTATAATTTTCAAAATGGGGTCCCTTATGGGGGGTTCTGCTGTTATGGCATCTCATGGGATCTGCCAATGTAACATGGGACCCTCAAGTGTAGCAAAATCTGCTCTGTAATATGGCGCTACTTCTCTTCTGAGCTTTGCACTGTGCCTCAAAAGTACCACATATGGTGTATTGGTGAACTCAGAAGAAAGTGCTCAACAAACTTTGGGGTCTATTTTCTCCTTTTGCCCTTGTGAAAATACAAAATTTGTAGCTAAAAAAAGATTTTTGTGGGAAAAATGTGATTTTTTTAATTTCACGGCTTAACGTTCTAAACTTCTGTGAAGCACCTGGGGATTCACGGTGCTCAATACACATCTAGGTAAGGTCCCAAAGGGGTCTAGTTTCCAAAATGGTGTCATTTGTGGGGGGTTTCCACTGTTTAGGCGCATCAGGGGCTCTTAAATTGCGACGTGGCGTCCGCTAATTATTCCAGCAAATTTTGCATTCTAAAAGTCAAATGGCGCTCCTTCCCTTCCAAGCCCTGCCGTGCGCTCAAACAGTAGAATTCCCCCCGGTATCGGGTATCAAGCGTACTCAGGAGAAATTGCACAACAATTGAATGGAGCAATTTCTCCTGTTACCCTTATGAAAATGCAAAATATAGAGCTAAAAAAGATGTATCTGGGAAAAATGTGATTTTTTATTTCCACGGCTCTACATTATAAACTTCTGTGAAGCAACTGTGGGTTCAAGGTTCTCATTACACATCTAGATAAGTTCCATAAGGGGTCTAGTTTCCAAAATGTTGTCACTTGTGGGGGTTTCCACTGTTTAGGCACATCGGGGGCTCTCCAAACGCGACATGGCACCTGCTAATTATACTTGCTTATTTTACATTCAAAAAGTCAAATGGTGCTCCTTTCCTTCCAAGCCCTGCCGTGCGCCAAGACAGTTGTTTTCCTCCACATATTGGGTATCTGCAAACTCAGGAGAAATTGCTCAACAAATTGTATGGAGCAATTTCTCTTGGTACCCTTATGAAAATGCAAAATTTGAAGCTAAAAAAGATTTATCTGGGAAAAATGTGATTTTTTTTTTATTTTAACGGCTTATCGTTATAAACTTCTGTGAAACATCTAAGGGTTCAAGGTGCTCAAAATACATCTAGATAAGTTCCCTAAGGGTCTAGTTTCCAAAATGGTGTCACTTGTTGGGGTTTTTCACTGTTTAGGCACATCAGGGGCTCTCCAAACATGACATTGCGGCTGCTAATTATGCCAGCAAATTTTACATTCAAAAAGTGAAATGGCGCTCCTCCCCTTCCGAGCCCTGCAATGTGCCCAAACAGTAGATTTCCCCCACATATGGAGTATTAGCATGCTCAGGAGAAATTGCACAACAAAATTTATTGTCCATTTTCTCCTGATACCCTTTTCGAAAGTGAAAAAAATTAGGTCTAAAGGAAAATTTTTGTGAAAGAAAAGTAAATGTTTATCTTAAAGGTATCAACCACTGAGGACTCTCAATTCTAAATATTTTTCTATCTTTTCCTTCCACATTCCAAAAATTCCTGGGCAGCACCTGACGGGTTAATGAACTTCTTGAATGTGGTTTTGAGCACCTTGAGGGGTGCAGTTTTTAGAATGGTGTCATTTTTGGGTATTTTCTGTCATATAGGCCCCTCAAAGTCACTTCACATGTGAGGTGGTCCCTAAAAAAATGGTTTTGCAAAGTTTGTTGTAAAAATGAGAAATCGCTGGTCAACTTTTAACCCTCATAACTTCCTAACAAAAAAATAATGTTTCCAAACTTGTGATGTAAAGTAGACATGTGGGAAATGTTATTTATTAACTATTCTGTGCGATATGACACTCTGATTTTAGGGCATAAAAATTAAAAGTTTGAAAATTGCGAAATTTTCAAAATTTTCACCAAATACATTTTTTACAAATAAATGCAAGTCATATCAAAGAAATTTACCACTATTATACAGTACAATATCTCACCAGAAAACATTCTCGGAATCACCAGGATCCACTGAAACCTTCCAGAGTTATGATCTCATAAAATGACAGTGGTCAGAATTGTAAAAATTGGCCCGGTCAGGAAAGTGAAAACAGGCTTTGGGGCAAAGGGGTTAAAGACCAACTTTAACTAACCTTAAAAGCATAATTTTTTACTGGGTGCTTCTCCTGAACCTGTCATTTATCTTTTGCTCCTGCGTCTCTCCGTTACCCCTTTTTTCCCTGCATATAAATCTAGTCAACCAGACTTTGCACTGATTACTCTCACTATCAAGTCTCAGGTGAGCCCTGGTCTTCACACTTTAACCCCTCTGCAGGGATGTGGACTTAAACTGGGACACTTGGCTAAGTTGTTTGCGGAGCCGCTGGCCGGTAGTGCAGGCTGGCAGTTATTATGGTCAGGTAAATGAATCGAGATCTGAATCAGGAATATCCACTAGAAACACAGGAGTTAAGATACACAGGAGTTCACCAGAGCTAGTATAACTATAACTGGCAATGAATAGCAGGATCAAAGGAGCTTAAAGAGCTTGTAGTCCGACCCAGGCTAAACAGCAGAGAACAATATAAACAGAAATGAATTTCCAAGCTCCCAGCCAGGACAATATTACAAGTTATAGAGAACACAGGACTGGCATTGTCACCCCACATCGCCTGCAAGAAAAGCATGACGCTGCCCAGTGACAGAAGCGGAAACAGGAAGTAAAGGTACTGATGCAGATGTCACAGTACCCCAGTCAGTCTGCAAAAACTGCTTAGAAAGGTGTGAGGACTTTCATCAAATTCTTCACATCTAAATCGGATTGATGTGCTCCCGATCTATGGAGGCCGCACCTCACAACTTAGAGGACTGCCGCTAATGTCTTGGTGCCAGCGAGTTTTGGGTTTTATGCCAAGCAGCATATGAAGATATATGAAAATAAAGGAATTTCTACTTGTTGAAAAAAGGTAAAATATTCAAGAGGGAACGATAGAGGAACACATAGGATGTTGTGGCTTTAAGTAAAACTATTATTGTATCACTAATGTGCATTCATAGAATCATAGAATGTTAGAGTTGGAAGGGACCTCCAGGGTCATCTTGTCCAACCCCCTGCTCAATGCAGGAGTCAGTAACCATCTCAGACAGATATCTGTCCATCCTCTGTTTGAAGACTTCCATTGAAGGAGAACTCACCACCTCTCGTGGCAGCCTGTTCCACTCATTAATCACTCTCACTGTCAAAAAGTTTTTTCTAATATCTAATCTTTATCTTCACACCAATGCTTCTCGTGTTTCAATGTGCAAAATAGAATAAGGATGATCCTTCTACACTGTGACAGCCCTTCAGATACTTGTAAACCGCAAATTAAGTCTCCTCTTAGCCTTCTTTTTTGCAAGCTAAGCATTTCCAGATCCTTTAACCGTTCCTCGAACTTGCTCCAGTTTTTCAATGTCTTTTTTAAAATGTGGTGCCCAGAACTGGACGATGTATTCAGATGACGCCTGACCAAGGAGGAGTAGAAAACCCAGTATATACCATAATATTACATATATTTCTTGCAGACACTGGATTCCACAAGGATTTATTTCCTCTTTTCTATTTTGCTCTCCTCCTCCTAATCTCAGCCTGTGACGAAACGTGCACACGGTCTGCCACACGGTAGCCCGGGGTATCACGGCTTGTGATCCCACCGCTGCCACCAATATGGGATGAAACGGTGCACACACACGACGGCTGCTGCCGTCCGACCCGGTAAACTGCAGGGGTTTATAATTATCCCACTTCCACTTAGGAACTTGCAGCTCTCTGGCGCCCCCCTTACCCTCAGGTCAGTCAGGGAACTGCACCTAGGATAATCAGTCGCCAGACGGATCACTTGGATGTGTGCTGGCTATTGGGCACGCTGCAGTGAGGGAATTATAATTACTCCGAGCCGCAGCCGGGTAATACACTTATAATACCCGCTCCGTCACTGCCAACGCCACCCCATATGTCAACACTTAACACCCCCTTCTTTTAAGCTGCCACCAGCTACGGTTTTTCTTACTGAACAATTTATCAAGAGGGTCCGTAGCAACCCCAAAACAGTAGCGTAGTGCTTCAGGCACGTGCAAATTCGTTTATAGAGCAGGAGAAACAAACTAATAAATTTATAGGTTTATTCCTTAAAAAAAACAGGCAGTGCTTATACAATATAAAAAGATGGAACAAACTGAGACAATATTGTTATGTACAAGACAATTAGAAAATAAAGGGGTTAACATAAGGAAGATCAACTTACAGTTCTTAGATCATAGTAGGCAAGCCATGCGGTCGGGGGAGGGGAGACATCACAATGCATCACAGAGCTGCTATAAGTCTGGTGTCCAGGGCAGATCTGAGCCAGAATACCTGGCCCCTACCTTATAGACCTGTGGCCGTGACATCATAAACGGGGTGGAGTTACCAGGGTCCTCCTCTTGCTCTAAGGGTTACTCTTAGTTCAGAAAACTCAAAACTTTCATAAATAAGAGATGGAGTCTCATACAGCGATGCAGAGCATACCATTGTACTCCGCAAGATGTTGGCGTGCATTTAAGTCTAAACGCAGAGTGCCTGGGTGGATCGGCTAAGCAGAAATCTGTTTCTTAGGTTCTGCTGGTGCCAGCGCTTAGAAACTTCACTGATCCCTGGATTCACCGATGAATGAAATTTTCATACTTATAACATACACAGGAGCCAAGATTTTTGATCTTGAATAACTACCATGCAACAAAGGAACAGACCATGTGGCTTGTTAGCCGCTTTCAGCCGGCCTCCCTGTGGGGGCTAACCACCTGGAATCAGATTACACAGAGTGTGTAGTGAGCTGAAGGGGGGGGGGGGGAAGCCCACAGGCTGCAAAGCCTAATGAATGCAGTAGCTATGGAGACTTCTAGAGAAGTACAGGATATGGAGCTTGCAGGATCATCACACCTCCCCCCTTAGAGGGCGCTAAGGAGGCATGACCTGCCGGTAATCCGACATGCGCACCTCAGCGGGTTCGCCACGTCGTGACAACCCATCAGCATTCCCATGATCGCTGCCTTTCTTGTGTTGTACGGCAAAATCATACTGCTGTAGGGCAAGGCTCCAGCGTAGCAACCTACCATTGGTTCCGGACACTGTGTGCAGCCAGCTCAGAGGGTTGTGGTCGGTGACCACCTTGAAGGTGCGCCCGTACAGGTAGGGCTGCAAACGTTGCAGTGCCCAGACCATGGCCAGGCACTCCTTCTCGATGGTGGAGTATGCCACTTCTCTTGGCAGAAGTTTCCGGCTCAGGTACAACACGGGGTGCTCCTGGTTCCCGAGTCAACCTGGCTGAGTACAGCACCGAGGCCAAATTCGCTGGCGTCAGTCTGTACCAGGAATGGCCGACTGCTGTCGACGGCTCTCAACACCGGAGAGCTGCACAGGGCTGTTTTCAAAGCTCGGAATGCCGCCTCACAGCCATCTGTCCAGCTGACTGTTTGGGGTAGACCGCCCTTGGTGAGGTCCGTCAAGGGTTTTGCAATGGCGCTATAGTTCGGTACGAAACGCCTATAGTACCCTGCAGTGCCCAGGAAGGACTTCACCTGCTTTTTGGTCCTGGGGGTGGGCCAGGACACGATCGCGTCCACTTTCTCAGGCTCTGGACTCATGGAACCCCCACCTACCCGGTGCCCCAGGTAGTGGACCTCCCTCATGCCCATCTGGCATTTTCCCGGCTTGATGGTCAGACCTGCCTGGTGAATACGCTTGAGCACCTCCTGGAGATGCTGAAGGTGTTCCTCCCAGGTGGAACTGAAGACGGCAATGTCGTCCAGGTACGCCACAGCGTACTCCTCCAGTCCCTGAAGCAGGTGGTTGACCATCCGCTGGAAAGTGGCAGGGGCATTCTTCATGCCGAAAGGCATGACCGTGGACTCGTACAGTCCAAAAGGGGTGATAAAGGCGGATTTCTCCTGCGCCTCAGGGCTCAGGGGAATCTGCCAGTATACCCGGCTTAAATCCATGATGGATATGTACTTGGCATTCGCCAACCGCTCCAGCAGATCCTCGATGCGTGGCATTGGGTGCGCATCAGAGGTAGTGATGGCGTTGAGCCCCCTGTAGTCCACGCAGAACCGGGTGGTCCGATCCTTTTTTGGCACGAGAACTACAGGTGAGGCCCACGCGCTTTTGGACGGCCGGATCACCCCCAGCTGCAACATCTCCTGGATCTCCTGCGCATAATCTGCTGCACTTCCTCAGAGATCCGATAAGGTGTCCGCCGTAACGGGGCGCGATTCCCGGTGTCCACCTCGTGGACTGCCAACTTGGTCCTTCCGGGTCGGTTTGTGAACTCGGCCCGGAAGGGTTCCAGAGTGGTCAGCAACTGCAACCGCTGGGAGACGGTTAGCGAGGCATTTACCTCCATGTCCTCAATGGACCCATTGGCCTGGGCTTGGGCCAGCATGTCCAGGAGGGGATCCTCTTCCCCGTCCTCGGGCAGATTGCAGACCGGTAGGACGCAGGCTTCACGTTCGTGATGGGCCTTCATCATGTTGACGTGAAAGGCCTTGCGCCTACCCCGAGTGTGGTCAAGCGTGACCACGTAGGTGGCTGGGTTGAGCTGTTGGTGCACGACGTACGGGCCTTCCCAGGCTGCCTGAAGCTTATCCTTTGGTACGGGGACCAGCACCCACACCTTTTGACCCACCTGGTAGGTCCGCTCCCGGGCGTTCTGGTCGTACCAGTGCTTCTGGTCAGCCTGAGCCTGCGTCATGTTGTCTGTTATGTTTCGGTAGCTGAGGAGTGCAGGTAAAAAAGGCAATACACCAGAGCAGTTGGAATCTATGGGATTGCAGTACCCTGACTAACCACCACAACTAGAGGCAGCCGTGGAGCGTTCCTACGTTGGTCCTAGACGCCTCGTCACAGCCTGAGAAACTAACTACACCTAAAGATAGAAATAGGAAAGCTATCTGCCCCGGAGCAGAACCCCAAAGATAATAGAAAGCCCCCAAACATGTAATGGCGGTTAGACAAGAGGAAATACTGACACAGAAAGAAAATAGAATGAGCAAACGCTGGGGCCCAAACTATCTAAATAGAAAAGGACAGGAAGGGTACTTACTGCAATCCCAGAAAACCCTGAAAAACACCAACTCTACTAATTTCAAAATCACCTGAGATCACACGACCTCTACCACCTAAATTAGCTCTCTGGTGTAACAAAATCAAAAAGCAGCCACTGAAAAAACTGGAAAAAGCAAAAGAACAAAACTCAGTGGCTGAACTAAACTGAGAAGGCAGAAGCCCCCGGAGGGGACCCAGAAGGCCCCCAAAGAAGTGCAGGACAAAATGCAAAAATATAGCAACAACACAAAAGAAGAAAAATTCTTATCTGGTAGCAGGAGATGCAGACACGACACAGCAGGCTACAAGGGAAACTGGAATGAAGGATTCAGACCAGAACAATTGATCACCGGCAACCCTGATGGGAAAATGACTCCCTTATATAAGACCAGTCAGTAACACCTGATTCCCAGTCCTCACAATCTTCACTAGTACCGCTTGTAACCACCAGAGGGAGCCTCTGCTCAGAACTCATCTCAAACCCATTCACAACAGTACCCCCCCCTTGAGGAGGGGTCACCGAACCCTCATTTGAGCAACCAGGTCGGTCAGGATGAGTTCTATGATACGCACGGATAAGTCTCCTAGCATGGATGTCCGAAGCAAACACCCAAGAATTGTCTTCCTGACCATAACCTCTCCATTTAACCAAATACTGGAGTCTTCGTCTAGAAAAACGAGAATCCAATATTTTCTCAACCACATACTCCAGATTGCCCTCAACCAAAACAGGGTCAGGAGGCACAGTAGCAGGAACCACTGGCTCAACAAACCTCTTCAACAAGGAATTGTGGAACACGTTATGGATCTTAAATGTCCCTGGAAGAAGCAAACGAAAAGAAACAGGATTAATAATCTCCATGATCTTATAAGGTCCAATGAACCTAGGCTTAAATTTAGGAGATGCTACTCTCATGGGAATATTCTTTGAGGACAACCAGACCAAGTCCCCCACTTTAAACCGAGGACCATCAGTCCTATGCCGGTTAGCAAACCGCTGGGCCTTCTCCTGAGAGAGGGACAACCTCTCCACTACCTGGTCCCAAATCTGTTGCATACGCTCAACAACAGAGTCAACACCTGGACAGACAGAAGCTTCCGTCTGTCCTGAAGAAAATCGAGGGTGAAAACCAGAATTACAGAAAAACGGAGACATCAAAGTGGCAGAGCTAGCCCTATTATTAAGAGCAAACTCAGCCAAAGGCAAAAAAGAGACCCAGTCATCCTGATCAGCAGACACAAAGCATCTTAGATAAGTCTCTAATGTCTGGTTTGTTCTCTCAGTTTGACCATTGGTCTGAGGATGAAATGCCGAGGAGAAAGACAATTGAACACCCAGTTTAGAACAAAAAGTCCTCCAAAATCTGGAAACAAACTGGACTCCTCTGTCAGACACAATGTTCTCAGGAATGCCGTGTAAACGAACCACGTGCTGAAGAAACAACGGCACCAATTCAGAGGAGGAAGGCAACTTAGGTAATGGCACAAGATGTATCATTTTGGAAAACCTATCACAAATTACCCAGATGGTGGTCATTCTCTGAGAAACAGGAAGATCGGAAATAAAATCCATAGAGATATGGGTCCATGGTCTCTTGGGCACAGGCAATGGCATCAACAAACCACTAGAGCGAGAGCAAGGCTTGGAGCGAGAGCAAGTCCCGCAGGACTGTACAAATTCCCTGACATCGCGAGACAAGGTAGGCCACCAAAAGGACCGACTAACCAAGTCTCTGGTACCAAAAATTCCGGGATGCCCAGCCAATGCGGAACAATGAATCTCAGACATCACACTCTTTTTCCATTGGTCCGGGACAAACAATTTTCCAACAGGGCAGCGCTCGGGCCTATTCTCCTGACACCCCTCCAGAGCAAGTCTCAAATTGGGCGAGATGGCGGAAAGAACTACACCCTCTTTCAAAATAACAGAAGGATCAGATAACTCAGGAGAGTCCGCAAGGAAACTCCTTGAGAGGGCATCCGCCTTAACATTCTTAGTGCCAGGAAGAAAGGAAACCACAAAATTAAAACGTGTGAAAAACAAGGCCCACCTGGCCTGTCTAGGATTGAGTCGCTTGGCAGATTCCAGATAGACCAGATTCTTATGGTCCATAAGGACCACCACCTGATGTTTGGCTCCCTCCAGCCAATGTCTCCACTCTTCAAAAGCCCACTTCATGGCCAATAACTCCCGATTACCCACGTCATAATTACGTTCAGTAGGAGAAAATTTTCGAGAGAAAAAGGCACAAGGGTTACTTTTAGAGGTCTCTGGATCTTTTTGGGACAAAACGGCACCTGCCCCAATTTCAGAGGCATCAACCTCCACCTGAAATGGCAGAGAAACATCAGGCTGCCGTAGAACAGGAGCAGAAGTGAATCTCTGCTTAAGTTCCTGAAATGCAGAGACTGCCTCAGGAGGCCAATTCACCACATCAGAACCCTTTCTGGTCAAATCAGTTAATGGTTTAACAATAACCGAGAAATTACCAATAAATTTACGATAAAAATTGGCAAAACCCAAAAATCTCTGAAGAGCCTTTAATGAAGTAGGTTGGACCCAATCACAGATGGCCTGAACCTTGACCGGGTCCATTTCAATAACAGATGGGGACAAAATGAATCCCAGAAATGAGATCTTCTGTACGCCAAAAAGACACTTTGATCCCTTCACATACAGAGCATTTCCCTCAAAATCTGGAACACAGTCCGAACATGTTTCACATGAGAGTCCCAGTCATTAGAAAAAATCAAGATATCATCCAAATAAACAATCAGAAATTTGTCCACAAAATCCCTGAAAATGTCATTCATGAAGGACTGGAAGACGGAAGGGCATTAGTGAGCCCAAAGGGCATCACTAGGTACTCAAAATGCCCTTCAGGGGTATTGAATGCCGTCTTCCATTCATCCCGTGCTTAATGCGAATAAGGTTATACGCCCCCCTGAGGTCAAGCTTGGTAAACCAAGTAGCGTTTTTCACCCTGGAAAACAGGTCAGAAATCAAGGGTAACGGGTATTGATATTTCACAGTAATATTGTTCAAGAGACGATAATCAATACACGGCCTTAATGAACCATCTTTTTTGGCCACAAAGAAAAAACCGGCACCTAAGGGTGAAGAGGATGGTCTGATATGACCCTTCTCCAATGATTCCTTGATATAAGACCGCATAGCGTCATGTTCAGGTACAGACAAGTTAAAAAGGCGACCTTTAGGGAATTTACTACCCGGCACTAATTCAATAGCGCAGTCATAGCTCCTATGGGGAGGCAAGGATGCAGATTTACTTTCGCTAAACACATCAGAAAAATCAAACAAAAAGTCAGGAACATCCTGAGCTTGGGGGAGGAGAAAAAAACAGGAGTGTTGGTATTAACACATTGGCAGCCCCAACTGGTTACAGACACAGATTTCCAATCCAAAACAGGATTATGAGACTGTAACCAAGGGAAACCCAGCACGATAATGTCATGCAGATTATATAGAACCAAAAATTTGCAGCTCTCCTGGTGATCAGGTTCAACCCTCATTATCACCTGAGTAGAAAACTGGGGTTTATTCTCAGCCAAAGGGGTAGAATCGATCCCCAGTAGGGGAATAGACTTCTGTAGGGGTATCAAGGGAAACCCACAACGTTTAGCAAAATCATAATCCATCAGGTTAATAGCTGCTCCAGAATCAACGAAAGCCTGAGCAGAAAATGAGGACAGAGAGCATATCAGAGTGACAGTTAATAAAAACTTAGTCTGAACACTACCCAAGACAACTGAGCGTGCAAAACGTCTTCCCCGCTTAGGGCAGACTGAAATAGCATGAGAGGCATCACCACAGTAGAAACATAACCTATTGCGCTTTCGAAACTCATGACGCTGTGCCCCAGACACCACTCCATCACACTGCATGGGCTCAGAAGCTGGCTCACAAGGCAACACCACTCCACGCATACTTCTCCGCTCACGCAAACGTCTGTCAATTTGAATCGCTAATGACATAGAATCATTGAGACCAGAGGGGACAGGGAATCCCACCATAACATCCTTTACATTATCCGACAGACCCTTCCGGAAAAGGGCCGCCAAAGCGTCGTCATTCCATTTGGTCAGGACTGCCCACCTACGGAATCTCTGACAGTATAACTCAGCGTCATCAAGCCCCTGATTTAATGCCAACAAGGCTTTTTCAGCTTGATCAGTGACATTAGGCTCATCGTACAATAACCCCAAAGCCTGAAAAAAACGCATCAACATCACTCAAAACAGGATCCCCAGGTATCAGGGAAAAAGCCCAATCCTGAGGATCGCCGCGCAGGAGAGAGATGATAATTTGAACCTGCTGCGCTGCGTTCCCTGAGGACTTAGATTTTAAGGCAAAAAACAATTTACAATTATTTTTGAAATTCTGAAACTTAGCTCGATCCCCTAAAAACAAATCTGGCATGGGGATCCTAGGTTCCACAACAGGCAACCTAGCAAGATATGCAGCAATACTCCGAACCTCAGTGGCAAGCTGATCCACACGGCCAGACAACTGTGCAAACTCCATTGGGAGAAAAGATCCTCCCCAGCACCCAGAGATACAGAGGGAAAAAAAAAAAAAATGCAACAAACAGAAAAATATCTCTGACAACTCTGACAACCTTTTTTCTATCACAATATTTTTTCCCTTCTGTGAGTACCATACAATTTTCAATTTTTTGGCTGGTGATACTGTTATGTTTCGGTAGCTGAGGAGTGCAGGTAAAAAAGGCAATACACCAGAGCAGTTGGAATCTATGGGATTGCAGTACCCTGACTAACCCCACAACTAGAGGCAGCCGTGGAGCGTTCCTACTTTGGTCCTAGACGCCTCGTCACAGCCTGAGAAACTAACTACACCTAAAGATAGAAATAGGAAAGCTATCTGCCCCGGAGCAGAACCCCAAAGATAATAGAAAGCCCCCAAACATGTAATGGCGGTTAGACAAGAGGAAATACTGACACAGAAAGAAAATAGTATGAGCAAACGCTGGGCCCAAACTATCTAAATAGAAAAGGACAGGAAGGGTACTTACTGAGTTGAGCGATACTTTCCGATATCCAAAAGTATCGGAATCGGAATGGTATCGCCGATACACAAAAAATATCGGCGATACCCGATACCGATACCGGAAATACAATGTAAGTCTATGGGAACAAAATATCGGAATTAAAAAAAACCATTCTTGCCTTGTTGGTTAATTGTACATGAAGGAAAACAACAAAGAGTAATGTAGAATTTATTGGGGGAGGTTGAGGAGACAATAAAGGCATAGATGTTTAACACAATGCAATGGAATAGCATTAATATTTCTTTTTTTGAAATACGTTTGGATTGACGAAGAAATTGACAATGTTGTTAACCTTTTTTCTATTTTGTCAAATATGTCTGTTTCACAACTTCCATGCTCTTCACCTTTTTAACTTTTCACACACTTTCTCCTTCATAATCTTCAGCAGCATCATCTTTCTCATCAAATTATTCTTCATCTTCACCTTCTTAATCTTCTAAAACTTCTTGCTATTCATCTTTTTGTTAACATTACTTATATTGTTCTTATTAAACAGTTATTATTCTTCATATTCTACTTCTTCATCTTCTTCCTATTCATCCTTTTCATCATATTCTTATTTGTGACAGACATTCCTGTACTTGTAATCTGTAAAACTCTGAATTTTCATCCTTCCGTTCTTGCTGTCACGAAAGATTTTAATTACAACAGTATTTGTCCGCGTTCAGTTTAGCCTGCAGCAGCATCAGGCATTTTCCAGGGGCACCACGAGGAGGAACGGACTCACCCCCATACACTGCTTAGTCTTCTTCTGCTTAGAATTTAGAGCATATATTTTGCTCTTCATTTTGGTCTTATACTTAATGTTCTTCTGCTTTTTGATCTTCTGCTTATTGTTCTTCTGTCTCTTGTTCTGTATCTTGTAGTTTGTCTTAACCTTCTTTGTCCTGTTGGTGATGGTACAAAAGCCAATGGAAGTAACGAGGACCAGCTGACTGTGCTGGAACCCGGAGGGTCAGCAGAAGGAAAAGAGCCAATGGCACAACCGAGGACCAGCTGACGTTACTGGGACACGGTTACTAAGCAGGAGGTACCTGTGCTCCAAAGCACTACCAAGGACCAGCAGACGTTGCTGGAACTCGGATACCGACATGGAGGCACCTAGGCCAAAGGCACTGCAGAGAACCAGCTGACGGTACTGGAACCCGGATGGGTAGCAGAAGGTACAAGAGACAATGAAAGTAACGAGGACCAGCTGACTGTGCTGGAACCCGGAGGGTCAGCAGAAGGTAAAGAGCCAATGGCACAACCGAGGACCAGCTGACGTTACTGGGACACGGTTACTAAGCAGGAGGTACCTGTGCTCCAAAGCACTACCAAGGACCAGCAGACGTTGCTGGAACTCGGATACCGACATGGAGGCACCTAGGCCAAAGGCACTGCGGAGAACCAGCTGACGGTACTGGAACCCGGATGGGTAGCAGAAGGTACAAGAGCCAATGAAAGTAACGAGGACCAGCTGACTGTGCTGGAACCGGAGGGTCAGCAGAAGGAAAAGAGCCAATGGCACAACCGAGGACCAGCTGACGTTACTGGGACACGGTTACTAAGCAGGAGGTACCTGTGCTCCAAAGCACTACCAAGGACCAGCAGACGTTGCTGGAACTCGGATACCGACATGGAGGCACCTAGGCCAAAGGCACTGCGGAGAACCAGCTGACGGTACTGGAACCCGGATGGGTAGCAGAAGGTACCCATGGAAATTAAAGTTGAGGCAGCAGGACTGTTTGCCGTTCACACAGCAGGGGAACAGCTGACATTACTGAACCCCAGTAACACGGGAGCAAGTGTAGACTGTGCTAACAGCACTTCCGAGAAACATCTGGCGATGTTGTAACCCAGGGATGAGAAGAGAACATGGTGGAGGCAGCAGGACTTTTTGCCGTACACACAGCAGGGGAACAGCTGACATTACTGAACCCCAGTAACACAGGAGCAAGTGTAGACTGTGCTAACAGCACTTCCGAGAAACAACTGGCGGTGTTGTAACCCAGGGATGAGAAGAGAACATGGTGGAGGCAGCAGGACTTTTTGCCGTACACACAGCAGGGGAACAGCTGACATTACTGAACCCCAGTAACACAGGAGCAAGTGTAGACTGTGCTAACAGCACTTCCGAGAAACAACTGGCGGTGTTGTAACCCAGGGATGAGAAGAGAACAGGGTGGAGGCAGCAGGACTGTTTGCCGTTCACACAGCAGGGGAACAGCTGACATTACTGAACCCCAGTAACACGGGAGCAAGTGTTAACTGTGCTAACAGCACTTCCGAGAAACAACTGGCGGTGTTGTAACCCAGGGATGAGAAGAGAACATGGTGGAGGCAGCAGGACTTTTTGCCGTACACACAGCAGGGGAACAGCTGACATTACTGAACCCAGTAACACAGGAGCAAGTGTAGACTGTGCTAACAGCACTTCCGAGAAACAACTGGCGGTGTTGTAACCCAGGGATGAGAAGAGAACAGGGTGGAGGCAGCAGGACTTTTTGCCGTTCACACAGCAGGGGAACAGCTGACATTACTGAACCCCAGTAACACGGGAGCAAGTGTTAACTGTGCTAACAGCACTTCCGAGAAACAACTGGCGGTGTTGTAGCCCAGGGATGAGAAGAGAACATGGTGGAGGCAGCAGGACTTTTTGCCGTACACACAGCAGGGGAACAGCTGACATTACTGAACCCCAGTAACACACGGAGCAAGTGTTAACTGTGCTAACAGCACTTCCGAGAAAAACTGGCGGTGTTGTAACCCAGGGATGAGAAGAGAACATGGTGGAGGAGCGGACTTTTTGCCGTACACACAGCATGGAAGACAGCTGACATTATGAACCCAGTAACACAGGTAGCAAGTGTAGACTGTGCTAACAGCACTTCGAGAAACAAACTGGCGGTGTGTAACCAGGGATGAGAAGAGAACAGTGGTGGAGGCAGCAGGACTTTTTGCGTTACACAGCAGGGGAACAGCTGACATTACTGAACCCCAGTTAACCAGGAGCAAGTGTAGACTGTGCTAACAGCATTCCGAGAAACAACTGGCGGTGTTGTACCCAGGGATGAGAAGAGAACAGGGTGGAGGCAGCAGGACTTTTTGCCGTTCACACAGCAGGGGAACAGCTGACATTACTGAACCCAGTAACCGGGAGCAGTGACTAATTGCTAACAGCCCCTTCCGAAAACAAACTGGCGGTGTTGTAAGCCAGTGAGAAATGAGAACATGGTGGAGGCAGCAGGACTTTTTGCCGTACCACAGCAGGGAACAGCTGACTTACTGAACCCAGTAACACAGAAGCAAGTGTAGACTGTGCTAACAGCACTTCCGAGAAACAACTGGCGGTGTTGTAACCCAGGGATGAGAAGAAATAGGTGGAGGCAGCAGGACTTTTTGCCGTCACACAGCAGGGGAACAGCTGACATTACTGAACCCCAGTAACACGGGAGCAAGTGTTAAACTGTGCTAACAGCACTTCCGAGAAACAAACTGGCGGTGTTGAGCCAGGGATAGAAGAGAACAGGTGGAGGCAGCAGGACTTTTTGCCGTACACACAGCAGGGGAACAGCTGACATTACTGAACCCCGTAACACAGGAGCAAGTGTACTGTGAACAGCACTTTCCGAGAAACAACTGGCGGTGTTGTAGCCCAGGGATGAGAAGAGAACATGGTGGACAGCCAGGACTTTTTGCCGTTACACCACAGCAGGGAACAGTGACATTACTGAACCCAGTAACACAGGAAGCGCAAGTGTAGACTGTGTAACAGCACTTCCGAGAAACAACTGGCGGTTTAACCCAGGGATGAGAAGAGAACAGGGTGGAGGCAGCAGGACTTTTGCCGTTTACACAGCAGGGAACAGCTGACATTACTGAACCCAGTAACACAGGAGCAAGTGTAGACTGTGTAACAGCACTTCCGAGAAACAACTGGCGGTGTTGTCTCCAGGATGAGAAGAGACAGGTGAGCAGCAGGACTTTTGCCGTTCACAAGAGGAACAGCTGACATTATGACCCAGTAAACGGAGCAGTTTAACTGTGCTAACAGCACTTCCGAGAAACAACTGGCGGTGTTGTAGCCCAGGGATGAGAAGAGAACATGGTGGAGGCAGCAGGACTTTTTGCCGTACACACAGCAGGGGAACAGCTGACATTACTGAACCCCAGTAACACAGGAGCAAGTGTTAACTGTGCTAACAGCACTTCCGAGAAACAACTGGCGGTGTTGTACCCAGGGATGAGAAGAGAACATGGTGGAGGCAGCAGGACTTTTTGCCGTACACACAGCAGGGGAACAGCTGACATTACTGAACCCCAGTAACACAGGAGCAAGTGTAGACTGTGCTAACAGCACTTCCGAGAAACAACTGGCGGTGTTGTAACCCAGGGATGAGAAGAGAACAGGTGGAGGCAGCAGGACTTTTGCCGTTCACACAGCAGGGGAACAGCTGACATTACTGAACCCCAGTAACACAGGAGCAAGTGTAACTGTGCTAACAGCACTTCCGAGAAACAACTGGCGGTGTTGTAACCAGGGATGAGAAGAGAACATGGTGGAGGCAGCAGGACTTTTTGCCGTACACACAGCAGGGGAACAGCTGACATTACTGAACCCCAGTAACACAGGAGCAAGTGTAGACTGTGCTAACAGCACTTCCGAGAAACAACTGGCGGTGTTGTAACCCAGGGATGAGAAGAGAACAGGGTGGAGGCAGCAGGACTTTTTGCCGTACACACAGCAGGGGAACAGCTGACATTACTGAACCCCAGTAACACAGGAGCAAGTGTAGACTGTGCTAACAGCACTTCCGAGCAACAACTGGCGGTGTTGGAGCCCAGGGTCAAGGAGGATGTTTAAATACTAGATCAGGTATTTTCCTTGTTACGTGTCAATTAAAAATGTCTATACTCCAAACAAGAGAAATATAACCTTTAGTACCATAAGATGATGATTTTACTTTAAAAAATATATGTAAATTAATAATTGACAAACATAAACGCATACATTAACATGTTGAAAAGCAATGCAAACCACAATAAAAATCGGTTAAATAATCTGCTATACGGTTTTAAATAAAAGCATACAAGTACATATCAGAATCCATTAATGATGGATAAGTAACAGTATGTACACCATTTTCATTTGCTGAATAATATCACTAAAAAGTTTTTAAAAATATCTAAAATTTCCATCATGTAATACTGATAATATGTGGCAATCATTTATATTAACAAAAAAAAACTTTAAAAGTGCATAGTGAAAACAGCTATTTATGCCTGACTGTGGACTTGCAAGCATGACAACGGATAGATAAGGTATATATAGATGAGACTGCATAGCCACAGATGGTGAATGGCGATGTAATACTGTACCTCAATAAAGTGTGCATTACTACTACATCCTTTTTTTTATATAGCTTTATAAAAGGGTACGTGCATGTATGCTTGCGCCTTTGTTTGGACGCACAGACTGGCTTCCTGCTGTGACGCGTTGGGTATTGGAGCGTCTGTGCGTCTTATGACGCAGACTAACATTCACGGTGCGCATCGTTCATCATCGCAAGCGTACCGACAACACAAAGGCGTTGTCATGACTGCTTTACTCAGTAAACATGCACCTATGATGAAACATACACGCATGTGCCCTATTACATAACAAGCTACAAGAAAAATGCGTGTGAGGTGTGACACAGCTGTTTTGTTAAGGTACAGTATTATATCGACATTGTACAGGTGTCGCTATTCAGTCTGAAAAATAGATATCATTCACCTATTCTATCAGTTGTCGTTCTTTCAGCACCACTTACAGGTATATATTTTGCTATTGTGACTATGCACTATTGACTTTACCAAGGTAATGCATGATTTTTGTTAGCGATTATCATGTTTACATGAAGGACCTTTATGATATGGAGTTCAACCCACATTATGCACTTCCAACATTGCAGTATTTGAGTCATCATGATGTGAGTTGGATTTGTCTAAGCTATGGAGTGACAAGGTTGACCATCAGTATCCTATAGCATAAGTAGGCTTTTGTGTTTGCATTTGTTTTCGACATGTGCATATCTGTAATAATATGTCACAATTATTTTGTTACAGATTTGTGACAGACAAATCATTTTATGGTTTGAAAGTTGACGTTTCAAATGTTTACAGCTTAGAAATCATGGTGTAGCCTCATATCTATGTGTAGCACTAGACACTTTGAGATGTCATGTTTTTTCACCATGATTAGGTAGCTAGCAGTAATTTTTGCCGGACACACAGCAGGGGAACAGCAGGCGTTACTGAACCCCACAAACACATCAGCGATTGTTTTCATCTGTGCATCTAACACTTCTGAGCAGCAACTGGCGCTGTTGAAGCCCAGGGTCAAGGAGGGTGTAGGCAGAGGCCTAGTATGAGACGTTTGAAGTTGAAGTTGTAGTTAGCAGCAGTAATTTTTGCCAGACACACAGCAGGGGAACAGCAGGCGTTACTGAACCCCACAAACACATCAGCGATTGTTTTCATCTGTGCATCTAACACTTCTGAGCAGCAACTGGCGCTGTTGAAGCCCAGGGTCAAGGAGGGTGTAGGCAGAGGCCTAGTATGAGACGTTTGAAGTTGAAGTTGTAGTTAGCAGCAGTAATTTTTGCCAGACACACAGCAGGGGAACAGCAGGCGTTACTGAACCCACAAACACATCAGCGATTGTTTTCATCTGTGCATCTAACACTTCTGAGCAGCAACTGGCGCTGTTGAAGCCCAGGGTCAAGGAGGGTGTAGGCACAAAATATTGAGTTATTGCCTTGTTACGTGGCCATTGCAAATGTATGTACTTCAAACAAGAATAAATGAAGTTTTACTACGACAATAAAATGATGAATTTCAATTACAAGAATAGAAAAATATTTATACTTGACAGTCCTCTGTGGTTGATAACGTTTAATGGCTAACTGAAAATATGGTAACAAATTCAAAGCTTTCGAGACTACTCAGGTGTCTTCATCAGGCTAAGAGTAAAGCCAAAAATGAAGAATCACATATTTCTACACACAACAGGACACAGGAATAGCTAAGACAAGTGAGGGAGGGACAAGTGAGGGGAGACCGGCAACAAAAAGGAGAACAAGGATGAATTATCAGCGCCACACAATCACAGATAAATTAATGAATTTACCTGTGGCAAAAGACTTTTGTATGCCCGGTCATAGCATCATGGATATGGAATTACTGGTATTAAAATATAACTTCAAATATGACAAAGATACAAAGGTTTCAGAATATAAGCTCATCATGACCTTTGACACTGTTAGTGATGGAATGAATAGATCACATGGATTTATGTCATTCTATATCAATTAAGGAATCTGCGTCTATGCCCTTCCAGGGTCATGAAAACCCAAAAAAAGACGCCAATGAGAGGGCAATCAAACTTTCTATCCTTATCTAGGAACTGTTCCAATATTTATGTTCATCCCTGTGAGATAATGACAGTTCTGATACACGTCACTTACTTGTCTTACCTATTGCACTATTCCTGTGTCCTGTTGTGTATAGAAATATGTGATGCTTAATTTTTTTATTTAGTCTTTCCCTGATGAAGAGACGTGAGTAGCCTTGAAAGCTTGCAATTTGTTTCCATCTTTTCAGTTATCCATTAAAAGGTATCAACCACTGCTGACTCTGAAGTCTAAATATTTTTCTATCTACTGCCTAACACGGTACAAAGATACACATGTTTTCTAATTTCAAGAAGGAAAAATAAAGAAAATACAAATATAAACGCATATATGCACATGCCAAAAATAAATGGAACAACACAACACCCAAAAAATTGGTAACAAAATATAGTGTTGTAAATTTAAGAATAAAAGTCCATTTTTTTTTTTATGAATAATGCTTAAGGAACGCTATGTTAAACCATAACATAGTGAAGACAATGGATTTTGTAATAGTCACTCATCATCATCATCGCAAATTTTATGTGACAGTCACAGACATTTCAATTATTTAAGTTCATAAAATCGTAACTTTCTATAGCATGTATGACATGTCCAGCATGGACTCATCAATGTGATTGATGACACAATAATGTACAATAAAAAATAACCATTTAAAAAAACATTAGGCATTGTTTGTCACAATTTAAGTGTGTGCCTGCAAGTGTAGGTGAAACAAAGGCTACGGATAGCAAAGGTATATTCTATGTCTGTATCAGACAGTGGACAGCCTCTGATGGGTAATGCCGATGTTATACTGTACGTCAATAAAGTCTGCGGCTGAAATCATGCATTTTTTGCTTGTAGAGTGTTGAAGAGGGTAAAAGAATGTCTGGTTGCGCAAAGCTTTATCCGTCAACACTACCTTCCTACTGTCACGCGTAGGGTAGGGTAGCGTGTGGCAATTAGCTGACTATCAAATGTGAGGTTAGGCTGCGTTATTGCGCACTAGGGACGCAAAAAAAAATACAGCAGTAATAATTTAATGTGTAATACTCCACCTATGACAAACAAAAAAATTACGTTCCCTCTTTAACAATGTACAAGACTAACAAGCCTAATGGTTGACGCTGACTTAATTGAGATACAGTATTACATCAACATTGTCCATGAGTAACTATGCACTGTGATACCTATATACCAGTATTAATTTATATCTCTTGTGGTTGTTTCAACAGCACTTGCAGGTATAACTACCTATTGTCAGTATGCATGATGCACTTTCTAGATGTAATAATTTATTATTGGACATTATTACCATGTTTACATGCTGGCCATTTCATATATGGTGTTTGAAGTTACAGTTGGCATCAGTATGTGTATTTTATAATGTCTGTCATAAATAAAACTCGTGATGATGATGATGAGGATTTAATGATTCGTACATCCATTGACTGCATTATCTTACAGGTACAGATAAAGTTCCTTAAAAAGCATTAATTCATAAGTCTGAAATGTACTTTTATGCATTAATTTCAAAATGTGAAGAGTAGACTATGTTTTATTTTTTGTTACCATTTCTAATAGACATGTGCAGATATGCGCTGTGATGACAAATTATTATTTGTCCATATTTGTCATAAAAATGTATCATTCTAGGCCTGGAAAACTTCACAATTTCATGTTTTCAGCATAACAAGCAGGGTGACGGCTCTTCCCTATTTGGAGCATGTTGGTCATGTGTTTTTCTGTCCATGTGTCGGGAACAGGAGACTTCTTGCCGTTCACACAGCAGGGGAACAGCTGGCGTTACTGAACCCCACTAACAGTAGAGCTTGTGTTTTGTTCTGTGGACACGACACTTCTGAGCAGCAACTGGCAGTGTTGGAGCCCAGGGAGTAGAGTTCAGGTGGTAGAAAGATGAACATAACAGGAGACATGGATAACGTTGCGAACCAGTTATTTAATCTGAAAACGGACAGACAAATTCTGCCGAGATCCATGCCTTGTTCATTTTCAGAAAAGTAAGCCGGTCTACATTATCGGAGGATAGTCGCATGCGACGGTCTGTTAGTACACCACCTGCAGCACTAAAGACGCGCTCCGATAATACACTGGCAGCAGGGCAAGCCAGCACCTCCAATGCATACTGGCTAAGCTCTGGCCATGTATCCAGCTTAGAGACCCAAAACTTGAATGGGGAAGAGCCATCTGGGAGTACACTGAGAGGCAAAGCCAAGTAGTCTGTCACCATCTGACGGATACGTTGCCTCCCGCTGACTGGAGCCCTCTCGGATGGTGTAGACATTTGTGGCGCTGCCACAAAACTTTGCCACATTTTTAACATACTGGTCTTTCCCTGTGCAGAGGCACTGCGTGTGCTCCCTCTTGTTGCAGAGCTCTCTACACTGCCTCGACGCACAGAGCTGCTTTGTAAAGCAGTAGCAGCAGCAGTGCTCTCGGCAGTAAGGTAGAACATTAGGGATTGCACCAGTGTGTCTTGGTACTCCCGCATTTTACGCTCCCGGTTCAACGGTGTGATGAGGCTTTTGACGTTGTCCCGGTAGCGAGGGTCTAGGAGGGTGTACACCCAATAATCAGACGTCGTGAGAATGTGGGCGATGCGGCGGTCGTTTCTTAGGCACTGCAGCATGAAATCAACCATGTGCTGCAGACTCCCAACTGGCAAAGAAACGCTGTCCTCTGCAAGAGGCGTTATCTCTGCCTGCTCTGCATCACCCCACCCTCGCTCTACATACTGACTAGAGCGTTGTGTACCTCCCTCTGGAGCGATGTCTTCCTCCTCCATTGACTCCTCCTCCTCATCCTCCTCACAAAGTGAGCCCTGCCCAGCCCTTTGTGAGGAACCACGTTGCGCTGACTTTCCAGAAGGTGATGGAATTTGTGACTCCTCATCCTCCACCTCTTCCAAAACCTCATCCCTTATTGCTTGCAGTGTTTTTGAAGCAGGCAGATAAGGGGGACAGTCAGGCTGACTAGTGCATCATCTGCACTCGCCATCCGCGTTGACTCATCAAACGCACGCAAAACGTGGCACATGTCCTTCATAGTGGCCCACTCATTAATGGTGAAGTGTGGACGGCGCAAATTGCGTGTTGATTGCGCCTGATGCAGCTGATACTCCATAACTGCTGGCTGCTGCTCACACAACCGCTCCAACATATGTAACGTTGAATTCCACCTGGTGGATACATCACATATGATGCGATGTTCAGGAAGGCGCAATCTGCGTTGCAGAGCTGCAATGCGCGATCTGGCCATGCTGGAACGTCGCAAGTGAGCGCACTCTAGGCGGACCTTGTGCAGCAGTGCATCAAGATCCGGATAGTCCCTCAAAAAACTCTGCACGACCAAGTTGAGCACATGTGCCAGACATGGTATGTGAGTGAGGTTGCCAAGGCCCAGAGCTGCCACCAGATTTCGGCCATTGTCACACACTACCAAGCCTGGCTGGAGATTCGCTGGCAAAAACCACACGTCGCTCTCCTGCTTGATGGCATTCCAGACCTCCTGCGCTGTGTGGCTTCGATTCCCCATGGGAATTAATTTCAGAACGGCCTGTTGCCGTTTGGCCACGGCTGTGCTCATATCGGTCGCATCAGGTAAGCGTCCACGGGTCCATGTGGAGGTAGACCGTGACGGCTCCTGCAGCGATGATTCTGAGGAACTGGAGTAGGAGGAGGAGTCAATGTGGACAGACTTGATTCCGGCAATCCTTGGAGTTGGCAGAACACGTACAGCGCCACTCGCAAGATCTGTACCCGGCTCCACAACATTCACCCAATGGGCAGTGAGTGAAAGGTATCGTCCCTGGCCATGGGTACTGGTCCACGCATCGGTGGTCAGGTGGACCTTGCTACTGACGGCGTTTAGTAGCGCATGTTTAATTTTTGCCTCAACATGCTTTTGCAGACCAGGGACGGCTTGCCTGCTGAAATAAAATCGGCTGGGCACATTGTATTGTGGGACTGCCAATGATATTCAGTTACGGAAACTGTCTGTCTCCACCAGCCTGAATCACAGCATTTCAAGGGACAGGAGTTTTGCAATGCCAGCATTCAGAGCCTGTGCTCGTGGATGGTTTGCCGAGTATGGCCGTCTTTTATCCCATGCCTGTGCTACCGATGGCTGTTTTGTGGCCTGGGTGTGTGAGGATGACAGGGAACTTGCAGCTGTGGGTGGAATAACACTGTGTCTCTGGACAACAGTGACAGAGGTTCTTCCATGGCGATCCTTTGAGGAAGCCGAACCAGCTGTGTGTGAACTGGAGGAAGAGGCTCCAACACGAGCTGAAGATGTAGGTGCTGCTGTAGGTTGGCCTACATCTCCAGTGTGTCTTTGTAACTCAACAAAGTGCTTTGACCGCACATGTTTCCACATATTTGTTGTATTAAGGTTACTGACACTTTTACCTCTTTTAATTTTTTGATTACACAGCTTGCATTTGACATAGCAAATATCATCTGCAACTGTATCAAAAAAGGACCACGCAGAGCAAGTCCTGGGAGCGCCCGGTTTGGCTGTTGGAAGAGAACTGCTCCGAACGGGTGCCAAACTGGAGGCTACAGGCAAGCGAGTCTGCAGCCTACCTCTCCCTACTGTTTGGACCGTTGGGGCAATCTCTTCCTCAGAGCTGCTCCCACCACCTTCCTGTTCCTCACGCCATGTTGGGTCTTGGACCTCATCATCTCCACCACTACCCTCTTCCAACACCTGCTGTTGTTGGGTGGTCTGGCCAGCACCATGCTCAACAGAAACTGGCAACTGAGTCTCATCATCATCAGATGCGTTCTGCGGTGTGCTGACCATCGGCACTGGCTCACCCGCCTCTTCAGATTCAGAGAGACACAGCTGTTGCGCATCACTGCATACTGCCTCTTCTTCACATTCCAGAATGCTGCTTGGCTGGGCCCCTGTTTGCAAGCCAACAGATTCTGAGAACAGAAGCAGAGACTCAGCTGGCTCCTGTACAGAGCTCTCTGACTGCCTGGGCAATTTGGCAGGCGGTGAAGAGACTGATGGTTGTTCAACAGTGCTTTGGTCCTGAGAGGAGGTGGAAGCTATTGAAGTCGATGCATTGGCTGCCATCCAACCAACAACGGCTTCAATTTGTTCTTCACGCAGCAGGGGGGTACGCTGAGCTCCTACAAAAGTGCGCATAAAGGAACGCTCACGGGGAAAACTGGTGGATGCTGTGTCACTGGGTGCGGCAGCAGCCACAGAATCCCCACGTCCTCTCCCTGCTGCAAATCCACGGCCTCGACCACGACCACGTGCCTTACTCACTGACTTCTTCATCTTGGTAGATTGATAAAGAAAGTCAGAAAAGTTATAAGGCCTAAGTGTGGTTATTCCTCACAGACTACAGTGAACCCTGCAGACAACTGTTCAGTATCTGTGAAAGGCCCCTTTGTGTACTTCTATAGTGTTTGCAACCAATGTATTGTATACGGATGGAAGCGCGTCACACTAATAGATTAGATTTTTTTCCACTAAAATGGAGCAGCACCAATTAGAGAAAAATGTGAAGGATGAGGCAGTGACACACGCTCAGCAGACTACAACCGGCAGTGGTTGAAGAACAAACTGGAGCGTAATCTGCACTCACAAAATGAAAAGCTCACAGACTACAGTGAACACTGAAACACAACTGTTCAGTAGCTGTTAAAGGCCCCTTTGTGTACTTCTATAGTGTTTGCAACCAATGTATTGTATACAGATGGAAGCGCGTCACACTAATAGATTAGATTTTTTTCCACTAAAATGGAGCAGCACCAATTAGAGAAAAATGTGAAGGATGAGGCAGTGACACACGCTCAGCAGACTACAACCGGCAGTGGTTGAAGAACAAACTGGAGCGTAATCTGCACTCACAAAATGAAAAGCTCACAGACTACAGTGAACACTGAAACACAACTGTTCAGTAGCTGTTAAAGGCCCCTTTGTGTACTTCTATAGTGTTTGCAACCAATGTATTGTATACGGATGGAAGCGCGTCACACTAATAGATTAGATTTTTTTCCACTAAAATGGAGCAGCACCAATTAGAGAAAAATGTGAAGGATGAGGCAGTGACACACGCTCAGCAGACTACAACCGGCAGTGGTTGAAGAACAAACTGGAGCGTAATCTGCACTCACAAAATGAAAAGCTCACAGACTACAGTGAACACTGAAACACAACTGTTCAGTAGCTGTTAAAGGCCCCTTTGTCTACTTCTATAGTGTTTGCAACCAATGTATTGTATACGGATGGAAGCACGTCACACTAATAGATTTGATTTTTTTCTAATATAATGGAGCTGCACCAATTCCACAAAATAAAATAAAAAAAAAAAAGAGTCAGTGACACGTGCAGATGCCTACAAACAGCGTTGGATGAAGAGCAAACTGCAGCGTCACCTGCACTGTCACACACACACCTTGCACAGAGCTGTTAAAACAACACTGGCAAAATGAAGCTTTACACAGCGGTTGGTAAACTAGCCTGCCTCAAGCACAGTAGTACACAAAATCGCAATATCTAACTGTCCCTCAGAGTGAGCAGAGTAGCGTTCTGTCCCTAACTGAGTTCACAGCACAGTGACGCTAAAATGGCTGCGGCGCCTTTTATAGTGCATTCTGACATCATTTCAGCAGCCAATCACAGCCATGCCATTAGTTAAGATGACCGCAGCATTACAGGATGTGCCCACACTTCATAAGATTCATCATTGGCTGACTAACATCACATTGCCTCTCAAAGAATTATGGGAACTTCCGATTCCGGTATACGATATTGAAAAAGTATCGGAATTAAGTATCGGAATTCCGATAACGCGAATATCGGCCGATACCCGATACTTGCGGTATCGGAATGCTCAACACTAGTACTTACTGCAATCCCAGAAAACCCTGAAAAACACCAACTCTACTAATTTCAAAATCACCTGAGATCACACGACCTCTACCACCTAAATTAGCTCTCTGGTGTAACAAAATCAAAAAAGCAGCCACTGAAAAAACTGGAAAAAGCAAAAGAACAAAACTCAGTGGCTGAACTAAACTGAGAAGGCAGAAGCCCCCGGAGGGGACCCAGAAGGCCCCCAAAGAAGTGCAGGACAAAATGCAAAAATATAGCAACAACACAAAAGAAGAAAAATTCTTATCTGGTAGCAGGAGATGCAGACACGACACAGCAGGCTACAAGGGAAACTGGAATGAAGGATTCAGACCAGAACAATTGATCACCGGCAACCCTGATGGGAAAATGACTCCCTTATATAAGACCAGTCAGTAACACCTGATTCCCAGTCCTCACAATCTTCACTAGTACCGCTTGTAACCACCAGAGGGAGCCTCTGCTCAGAACTCATCTCAAACCCATTCACAACAGTTGTCATGCACCAACTGCGTCAAGGTCTGCATCTTGTCGCGGAAGCGCATGACATAATCCACGATGGACACTTCCGTGGGGTTTGGCTCATCTTCCCAGGATTCTCTTATCAACCCAAGGGGTCCCCGGACTCGCCTACCATACAGGAGCTCGAAGGGGGAGAACCCTGTCGAGGCCTGCGGGACTTCTCTGTAGGCAAATAGCAGGTGTGGGAGGTACCGCTCCCAATCGCGTCCCTGGGTCTCAACCAGCATGCGGAGCATCTGTTTGAGGGTACCGTTAAAGCATTCACACAAACCATTGGTCTGTGGGTGATACGCACTCGATACCATACGCGTCACCTGCATTTTGCTGCAGAGAGCCTTCATTAGGCGAGACATAAATTGGGTCCCTCGATCGGTAAGCATCTCCCTGGGAAATCCTACCCGTGAAAAGATGGTCACCAGTGTATCTGCCACCTTATCTGCCCTAGTTGAGGACAGAGCTACTGCCTCCGGGTACCGGGTAGCATAGTCTACCACAGTAAGGATGTATTGCTTTACAGAGCTGCTGGGGACGGCCAGCGGGCCCACAATGTCCACCGCGATCCTCTGGAAAGTCTCCTCTATCACTGGCAACGGGATCAGGGGAGCCTTAAGAGCAGGCCCCGCCTTCCCCACTCTTTGACAGGTGATACAGGAGCGGCAGTAGTTAGTCACATCTGTCCCCATCTTGGGCCAATAGAAGTGTTGAGACAGCCGTGCCTTAGTTTTGCTGATCCCCAAGTGTCCAGCGAGTGGAATCTCATGGGCAATCCTCAACAACTCACCTCGGAACTGGTGCGGGACGACCAGCTGTTTTTCCCTCAACCACTCCTTTTGGGAATCTCTGGGTACTGTCTCCCGGTACAACCTTCCTCGTTCCCAGAACACCCTCTCCTTATCAGTCACGGAGGTGGGCGTCTCGGCGAGGTGCCTCAAGTTCTCCAGGCTCGCATCTGAGTGCAGAGCGGCCTGGAACTCCTGGCTGGAGGCAGCCAGAAGTGACTTCAGGGTTCCTTCCTCACTGGGACACTTTGGGACCGGCTCTGGGTCCAACTCTGGTTCAGTCTCTCCTGTAGCGGAGGAGGGTCCAGATGGTAGGGCGCTACCTGCGATCCGGGCACTCTGACTGCGGGTGACAGCAGCTACATATGCCGTCTCCCCGGGGATTTCTATAGACCCATCAGCCTGCGCTGCTATGGGCTCTACCTCCCCATCCACCCCCAACACTTCAGGAGCAGTGCTACTTATGGGCCAGTTACCTTCCTCGGTGGCACTGGTCAGTGTCATGGCATCACCTTCCTCCCGGTTCCCATGCACCTCCCCATTTCCTTGAGCACTGTCGCTTGCTCCTGCTAGGGGTTCCTCAGCCGTCTCACTCCGCAGAGCGACGGGACTGAACGCTCCTGTACCTGTGGACACATCTACCACTTCAGAGAAAGGGTTAACAGATTCAGATGGCACAGATACATCACTATCAACATCAGTCCTAGGGAAAGAAAGGTTATCAGTTGCATCATCACTTCGCAAAGCATTAGCAGGTAACACAATCAGTTTCCCATCATCATCAACATCAACATCATGGTTAACGTTAACCTTATCATCAGATTGGGAAGGGGTGTCAGGGACATAGTACGCCACCATCCTCCCCAGATCAGTCCCCAATAAAACATCAGTGGGCAGGTTTTCGGACACCCCCACTTCCTTCACCCCGCTCCCGGCACCCCAGTCAATGAAAACTCGGGCTATTGGCAAGGGGTAGTGGACGCCCCCAATCCCTGTGACAGTTAAGGTTTTCCCCGGAATCAACTCTTCAGGGGCCGCCAGTTCGGGTCGGATGAGGGTTCGTTCAGCCCTGGTGTCCTTGAGGCCTGTAGCAAGATGGGCCCCCACGCGGACGGGCTGCACGTTGTCATCAACCCTCCCCACCACACCACCCACCAAAAGAACAGAGGCGTTGGGCCTGGAGGCCTTGGCTGGGGGTTCTTCTGCCTCTCCGGACAGGTGGCGCTGATGTGTCCAGTCCTGTTACAGGAGAAACACTGGCGGGGGTCTGATGTAGGCCGGGCGCTGGCAAAGGGGATAGTGCCTCCAGAGGGACGGCTGGCAGGGGCACTGGGGTTGGTTGCAGGCTTACCCCCTCCCCAGCGGGTGGTGACGGGCTTCCGCACCTCGGGTTTCCGGTTGGCCTCATAGCTGTCGGCGATCCGTGCTGTTCTGACCGCATCCTCTGGTTCTCGGTCCAGGATGAACTGTTGGACCTCAGCTGGGCACAGATGCAGGAACTGGTCTTTGATCATCAGGTCCCTCAGCTTCTCAAAGGTGTCAACTGACAGTCCATGGATCCACTGGTCAAAGTGGCTCCTGAGTCCTTGCACCACATCGCTATAACTGTCGTGTGGGCCACGTTGGAGGTTCCGGAACTTCTTTCGGTATACCTCAGGGGTTAGCTGGTACTTGGCGATCAGGGCCTGCTTGATGGCCTGATAGTTGTCATCTTGATCCGGCGTGAGTGAAGCAAACGCCTCCAGAGCTTTGCCCTTTAGCCCGGGGGTCAAGTACCTGGCCCATTGGTTGTCAGGCAGCCGGTACTGTCTGCAGACTTTCTCAAAGGCCCGCAGAAAAGTGTCCAAGTCTCCGTCCTTTTCCATCACGGGAAAGTGCTCCGGCCGGGGCTTGGGACTCTGAGCGCTGCTGGGCACACTGCTCTGGGCTGTGGAGGGCATTGCCCCTTGTCTGAGCAGCTCCAGTTCATGGGCTCTCTGAGCTTCCCGCTCGGCTCTCTCAGCCTCCCGCTCGGCTCTCTCAGCCTCCCGCTCGGCTCTCTCAGCCTCCCGCTGGGCTTGGCGCTCGGCTCGGGCCTCCTGCTGGTATTGCTGGATCAGCTTCAGGCGCTCCTCCCGGTCGTCGGTGGGGAGTCCCTCCAGGGCCGCCTGCAGGTAAGGGTCCATCCCGCCCTGGGTGTAAGCAGTCAGGGGTTGGGCCTCGGCTCCTGCGGCACCAACTTGGCTTGGGCCGGCTCCTGCGCCCTCCTCGCTCCGAGCGTGGTCCCGTGCCATCAGGGCCTGGATCACTTCGGCCTTGGTTTGGGCCATGGGGACAATCTCCCCCCACTCGCACATGGCAAGAAGAGCTTTCTTGCTATTCCGATTATACCAGTCGTATCCCCTCGTAGCCATGGTTGCCAAATAAAAGATAGGATAGAAAAACAAAGAGAAGGGAGGGGTAACCGCAAGTACACACAATTGTCTCAGGACTAATAAACACTGAGTCTGTTCTCCAAAACTTTAGCTGCAGGGTCGCTGAAGAACTGTGCAAGTTTTTTAGTGAATGGAATGATTGCTCAAATCAGATCACTAATGCTCTATAATCCCACCGCTGCCACCAATATGTGACGAAATGTGCCACACGGTCTGCCACACGGTAGCCCGGGGTATCACGGCTTGTGATCCCACCGCTGCCACCAATATGGGATGAAACGGTGCACACACACGACGGCTGCTGCCGTCCGACCCGGTAAACTGCAGGGATTTATAATTATCCCACTTCCACTTAGGAACTTGCAGCTCTCTGGCGCCCCCCTTACCCTCAGGTCAGTCAGGGAACTGCACCTAGGATAATCAGTCGCCAGACGGGTCACTTGGATGTGTGCTGGCTATTGGGCACGCTGCAGTGAGGGAATTATAATTACTCCGAGCCGCAGCCGGGTAATACACTTATAATACCCGCTCCGTCACTGCCAACGCCACCCCATATGTCAACACTTAACACCCCCTTCTTTTAAGCTGCCACCAGCTACGGTTTTTCTTACTGAACAATTTATCAAGAGGGTCCGGAGAAACCCCAAAACAGTAGCGTAGTGCTTCAGGCACGTGCAAATTCGTTTATAGAGCAGGAGAAACAAACTAATAAATTTATAGGTTTATTCCTTAAAAAAAACAGGCAGTGCTTATACAATATAAAAAGATGGAACAAACTGAGACAATATTGTTATGTACAAGACAATTAGAAAATAAAAGGGGTTAACATAAGGAAGATCAACTTACAGTTCTTAGATCATAGTAGGCAAGCCATGCGGTCGGGGAGGGGAGACATCACAATGCATCACAGAGCTGCTATAAGTCTGGTGTCCAGGGCAGATCTGAGCCAGAATACCTGGCCCCTACCTTATAGACCTGTGGCCATGACATCATAAACGGGGTGGAGTTACCAGGGTCCTCCTCTTGCTCTAAGGGTTACTCTTAGTTCAGAAAACTCAAAACTTTCATAAATAAGAGATGGAGTCTCATACAGCGATGCAGAGCATACCATTGTACTCCGCAAGATGTTGGCGTGCATTTAAGTCTAAACGCAGAGTGCTTGGGTGGATCGGCTAAGCAGAAATCTGTTTCTTAGGTTCTGCTGGTGCCAGCGCTTAGAAACTTCACTGATCCCTGGATTCACCGATGAATTGGCAGATATGAAAATTTCATACTTATAACATACACAGGAGCCAAGATTTTTGATCTTGAATAACTACCATGCAACAAAGGAACAGACCATGTGGCTTGTTAGCCGCTTTCAGCCGGCCTCCCTGTGGGGGCTAACCACCTGGAATCAGATTACACAGAGTGTGTAGTGAGCTGAAGGGGGGGAAGCCCACAGGTTGCAAAGCCTAATGAATGCAGTAGCTATGGAGACTTCTAGAGAAGTACAGGATATGGAGCTTGCAGGATCATCACACAGCCAGATTAAGGTAAATTTATGACATATTGGATAGTCTGGAGGCTTATTGGTAGCCTTTATGTGAATATGTGTATATAATGTATATGTTTATTATCGAAGCTAACTATTTTTGGTGTCTATACAATTGTACTAATCCCCACAGGGATAATCATGTACTTTATTGTTGGTCTGTTATCTCAGTTTTTATTTATTTTATGTATATATTTTTTCTTTTGTTTGACATATTTCTTTTTTGCTTTGCAGCGATTTATGATTAAGACCAGGAGGGGGTCGAAACATTAAAAGTTGTGTCGCAATCGCTTTCCCGCCCTGTTTCCTCAATGTGATATTAATACTATTTTGTATGTACACAATAAAGTTGAACTAATTTGCAAGATATTCCACTTTTGAGAGTGCAGTGAATCTTTAAGTTCCCTAGAGGGGGATAATGACTTAATGTCATCTAGACGCTATGCTTCTCTTGATACATCCCAGAGCTGTGTTTGCCTTTTTTGTGCTGCATCACACTGTTGACTCATGTGCAGTCTGTGATCTATTAGTATACCCAAGTCTTTTTATGTGTGCTTTTGTTTAGTTCTATTTCTCCCATTCTGTAGATGTAATTTTTGTTTTAATTGCCCAGATGTAGAATCTTGCATTTCTCCCTGTTAAATACCATTCTATAAGCGGTTGCCCATTGTTTAAGCTTATCTAGATCCTTCTAAATCCTTTGTCTTCTCTAATGTTAGCTATCCCTCCTAGCTTTGCATCGTCTGCAAATTTGATTAGTTTATTTTCGTTTCCCTTTTGTAGATCATTTATGAAAATGTTGACCAACACTTTGGCCACGACAGAGCCTTGTGGTACCCCACTTGAAACACTTTTCCAATTGGATGTGCAACCATTTTTTACCACTCTTTGAGTATGATCACTGAGCCAGTTATGAATCCACCTAACCGTATCCTTGTCAATGCCATACTTGGTCATTTTTTCATTAAGGATAGTATGACATACTTTATCTAATGCTTTGCTGAATTCAAGATATACTATATCTACTGCATTTCCCTGATCCACCCAGTCAGTGATTCCATCATGAAGTAAATTAGATTAGTCTGGCATGACTAGTTTGCTACAAACCCATGCTGGCTCTAGTTAATTACTGTATTCTTATCCAAGTACTTACATAAATGCTGTTTAATAATTTGTTCAAAGATCTTTCATTGCAATCCATTAGTATTACCGAAGAGCTCTGTCCTCTAATATTACCTCTCTAACATGGCATTTTTCCTAGATTCCGCTGTTCTCCATTCATCATACTGTTATGCCACCGAATCAGATACATACTAATGAGCAATGAAGTGACAAGTCTGATCTGTTAACTCTAAGCTTCTGTCAAGATTTATCTTAAACTGCATAAGCCCGGAAATTACTCTCTGAATTTAGGACAAAAATTTGCTAAGATAATTTTCTCTTCATTAAATGTGCATCAGGTTTGAAAAACACATTTTGGGATCGTCATCATTGAGCCAGCAGCAGAAAAAGAGCATCTCTTACTCCGGAGAACCTGACTGACCTGTGCAATAGACAGAAAGCACATTGATTTTAATAAAAACTGTATAATGCTTTATTTCTCCTGTGGTGGCACTGCAAGGGAATTCAGCTCTTCTTGCCTAGTTTCCTAACAGATTACTGATGATCGATTACGATTCGTTAGGGTTCTCTATAGTATACTAGGTGATCAGCTTTTCAATTTGAGAGTTTTACAACAAACATAGATTGCAAAAGCAAATCACATAATATAATGTATGTATACAGAGTGTGAGGGGTTGGCACGCTCAGCTGGTCCTTAAGGTAGACATCGGAACGTTTTAGTGGTATCATTGGATGTCATTGGAATCACTAAAACTTGGTGGGACGATACACATGATTGGAATACAAGGCTAGAAGGATACAACTTATTTGCAAGAAACAGACTTGATAAACGAGGAGGAGGTGTCACATTGTATGTTAGAAAAGCGTATATCTGCACAGAGATTGACGCTTCAAAGACTGGGAGTTCTGTGGAAACTGTGTGGGTAAGAATACAAGGACAGAACAATGGAAAGGACACCATTGTAGGCATTTACTACAGGTCGCCTGTGCAAGCTGAAGATATGGATGAACTCTTTATGCATCAAATGGCCAAGTTCTCCAAAAATATGACATAGTGGTCATGGGAGATTTCAACTATCCAGACATTTGCTGGGAATCTCTCTCAGGCAAAACTAACAGGTCCAGGAAATTCTTATCCTCTCTTGCTGACAACTTTATCTTCCAAAAGGTAGGGGAGAAAACAAGGGGATCTGCTACCTTGGATCTAATCCTTATAAACAGGGAGGAAATAGTTGAGGAGGTAAAAGTGGCTGGGACCTTAGGAGGTAGCAACCATGCTATTTTAGAATTTTGGATAACTAGAGGAGGAAGACCTGTGAAGACTCAGACTTCAAGGTTAGATTTCAGAAAGGCAGATTTTAAGGGACTCAGAAAGAGAATCGGAGGGATCCAATGGCTGGATATCCTTAAGGACAAAAATGTCCAGGAAGGATGGGAAATCTTGAAAAATGAGATTTTCAAAGCACAATCATTAACAATTCCAAAAAGAGGGAAGAATAGGAAGCATTTAAGGAAACCAGGATGGATGAACACAGAACTTAAACACATGCTAAAAAGGAAGAAAGAAATGTTTATCAAATGGAAAGAGGGAGGCATATCTAAAGAAGAATATAATGATGTCTGCAGAACCTGCAGGGCAAGAATCAGATTAGCTAAAGCTGACAATGAATTAAGGCTTGCAAGAGATGTCAAAAGCAATAAAAAAGGATTTTGGGGATATGTCAAACGTAAAAGAAAAGTCAAGGATGCTTTAGGATTTTTACAGGATGAAAATGATGAAATGGTAAGAAAGGATATTGAGAAGGCCGAACTTTTAAATTCCTATTTTGCATCTGTTTTCTCTCAGAAAGAAAATGTAACATCAACTGATCTTCACTGTCCTATTAAGGGAATAGAAGAATCCAGGATATCTATAAACAGAAAAATAGTGAGGAAACACTTAGCTAACATAAATGAATTCAAGTCTCCAGGTCCAGATGAATTACACCCCAGAGTACTGAAGGAGATAGCAGAAGAAATTTTTGAACCACTCTCCATAATCTTTGAAAATTCTTGGAGAACAGGAGAAGTCCCAGAAGACTGGAGAAGAGCAAATGTTGTTCCTATCTTCAAAAAGGGGAAGAAGGTGGACCCAGGGAACTATAGGCCGGTGAGTCTGACATCTATACCAGGAAAGATCTTTGAACAAATTATTAAACAACATGTATGTAAGTACCTGGACAAGAATGAAGTGCTTAACCAGAGTCAGCATGGGTTTGTAATTAATAAGTCATGTCACACTAATTTAATTTCCTTCTATGACAGAATCACTGACTGGGTGGATCAGGGAAATGCTGTAGATATATTATATCTTGACTTCAGCAAAGCATTTGACAAAGTATCTCACACAATCCTTATTGAAAAAATGACTAATTATGGAATGGACAAGGCAACTGTTAGGTGGATTCATAACTGGCTTAGTGATAGGACCCAAAGAATGGTAGTAAATGGCTGCACATCCAGTTGGAAGAATGTATCAAGTGGGGTACCACAGGGCTCTGTCTTTGGCCCTGTATTGTTTAACATCTTTATCAATAATTTAGATGAAGGAATTGAGGGTAAACTGATTAAATTTGCTAATTTTCACAAATAATTGGATATGGCGCTGTGAGGAGGGCAAATGAGAGCTGCAAAACAAGGACGGCACCACTATACCGTCAAATTACTAATGGCTAAATGAAACAAAAAAAGATTGCGCTAATGAATACTCATATGAGCCCTTTTGTACATAAATACGAGAATGAAAAACGAATTGTTCCTAAAACAATATTAGAAGTTAGAGGATGTTACCTATAATCCAGTTATGAGTCTTGAGTCCAATGAAAGCGCTGAATCGACTTCTTTCCAGAAGTGGTAGTGGCAGTGTAAAGAGGTCGTTCTTAGGAGCGGTACCCCGGACGGTGGCAAGCACTTACCTAAGGATGCCCGTAATTACGTCCTCCGGTTGTCACAGATCGGGAGAAGCCAGCGATCATAACCTGTGAGATGCGCGTGATGCGACTGAGCCTGCAGGACGCGTGTGGTGGTGCAGCAGGACCTGCCGTGACGTCTTCGTCACGTGACTTGCAGAAAGTCTGACGAAGAGAACCGCCATTCTCGAAACGCGTAGGAACGAGGAATCCTGCTATTCTTGGTCTTCATTGTGCACCGTACGCTAGACTTTTGAGAAAGGGGTTGGACCAGATGACCCAGGAGGTCCCTTCCAACTTTACCATTCTATAAAATTATCTGCCCTTTTATTATAGTCAACATAGACCAAAGCAGGGTTCAGAAAAAATAAGCAGAGCCTTTCTCGATTAACGGAAAACACAACAAAACAAAGTGCAAAAAAATACTTTCCCTGCAGGTTTCATCTGCAGACGCCACACAATGTCCTCAGCTCCTCCTGGAGCCACATCAGAGTTCCTCCTCCCCCCAAGTCACGCTCACAACTGACTCCAGACAGGCTTTTTAACCCAGACCATGTAATGATCACCTGACCGTTACATCAACTCAGGTCCTGTTAGTACACATGTCCATGTCTGCTCTGCAGGAGGAGATATGGTGAGCACCCTCCCTCCCACTCTGTGAGTGCCCACTTAAAACCAGCCCATGTATACAACTTTAAATTAACCCTCTCAGCACGTAGCGTGCTGTAGCAAAAATATTCTGGTTTTACATCACTGATGCCAATATGCGCAGTGACTCACATCTCCCTTCATACACTGTGCCAGTGACCCTGTCACAAGTGACTGCACCAGCAGAACGGTAAGTGCAGCTCTGCAATATAATACAGGATGTAACTCAGGATCAGTACAGGATCAGTAATGTAATGTATGTACACAGTGACTGCACCAGCAGAATAGTGAGTGCAGCTCTGGGGTATAATGCAGGATGTAACTCAGGATCAGTAATGTAATGTATGTACACAGTGACTGCACCAGCAGAATAGTGAGTGTAGCTCTGGAGTATAATACAGGATGTAACTCAGGATCAGTAATGTAATGTATGTACACAGTGACTGCACCAGCAGAATAGTAAGTGCAGCTCTGGAGTATAATACAGGATGTAACTCAGGATCAGTAATGTAATGTATGTACACAGTGACTGCACCAGCAGAATAGTGAGTGCAGCTCTGGAGTATAATACAGGATGTAACTCAGGATCAGTACAGGATCAGTAATGTAATGTATGTACACAGTGACTGCACCAGCAGAATAGTGAGTGCAGCTCTGGGGTATAATCAGGATGTAACTCAGGATCAGTATAGGATCAGTAATGTAATGTATGTACACAGTGACTGCACCAGCAGAATAGTGAGTGCAGCTCTGAAGTATAATACAGGATGTAACTCAGGATCAGTAATGTAATGTATGTAAACAGTGACTGCACCAGCAGAATAGTGAGTGCAGCTCTGGTGTATAATACAGGATGTAACTCAGGATCAGTAATGTAATGTATGTACACAGTGACTGCACCAGCAGAATAGTGAGTGCAGCTCTGGAGTATAATACAGGATGTAACTCAGGATCAGTACAGGATCAGTAATGTAATGTATGTACACAGTGACTGCACCAGCAGAATAGTGAGTGCAGCTCTGGCTTGCTGGGGTATAATGCAGGATGTAACTCAGGGTCAGTAATGTATAAATTTAAAACTGCTGTTTTTGTTCTGACAATTTTACTGCACAATGAATAATGTGAAAACAAACCACCAAAACAATGATGTTGGGAAGGATATTGTGAAGTTAGAGTCAGTTCAAAGGTGGCCATTTGATTATTACATGTTGTGCTCTCCTATGATGAGAGGTTTGAAACGTTGGGCTTGTTTAGCTTAGAAAAAAGACGTTTCAGAGGAGATCTCATTTACATGTATAAATATATGTGTGGGCAGTACAGAGAACTTGCACATGACTTATTTCTTCCAATGACCATACTAAGGACCAGGGGGCACTCATTACAGGTGGAAGAGTGAACCCAAACAGTAAAGTTCATGGTTCATACTGGACACCTATAAAATAGGGGCGATCCAACGCTGTTTTTTCATTTATTTATTAGTATTTTTCATTTACTTATTTATTAGTAATAATTAAATAAATTTAAAAAATGAAAAAAAAACAACCGGTGTGGGTTCCCCCCTATTTTGAATAACCAGCTAAGGCAAAGCAGACAGCTGCAGGCTTATACCAGTAGGCATGTTTATTGGGCCATTCCCAACCTACAAACATGAGCCTGCTGTTGCTGCTGAAGTGGTGCATCATATTGGAGCGCCAATTCTGGCACTTACCCTTTGCTCATCCCTCTTTCACCAATATATTAAAGATAAAACTCCCACGCTGGTCCACCGTAGTCCAAGGGATCCGCTGTAGTCCACATGGAGGTCCCATGATGAGCCCTATCCCAAATTCCAGCGTATGCAGCCACGTTCATAGAACGGAACTTCATAAGCACTAACTGCTACAGACACTGCTGGGTTTTGCAGCGGTCCGTGATATTTGACAGTGTCTGTGACCGGCGGTGAAGTTAGTAAGAGTAACACCGCCCGGTCAGAGTCGCTGAGTGACAGCGTGGGAAACAGCGTCTTTGACCGGCGATAACCTTACTGACGTCTCTGCCGGTCATAGTTGGTATTTCACACATTGTCCTCTGTGTGACAGCAAGTGAATCCGCAGCGGTTCGCGATACCCAGCGGCTGTCACTGGCAGTGACTTCAGTAAGGTTAACACCAGTCAAAGCTGCTGTTTCCCATGCTGTCACACAGAGGACCGCGCAGGAAGTGTCAGGTGTTCAGGCCCCCCATTGACTTGAATTGAGTTTGGGTTTGGGATCAACTTCTGGTACCAGTATGGCACTCAAACCAAATTTTTTTCTGAAGTTTGGCTGAACCCAACGGACACGAACATCCATGTTCATCCCTACACATTACATGTGGACAACAAAAGAAAAAGACAGAAGACATGTCCAATATTGCAAAAATATAGGAAGTTTATTAGAAGATGTGCAACAAAATAAGATAGGGTGGGAAACAAATACCAAAAGAGAGGCACAACACAAGATACAACACTGATTGCAGAGTAATGGCGCGATAAGCTGGTAAATATTACAATTATATTATGGAACCATAGTGGACAAGGATCACCAAATATGAATACCGCTAAGATAAAATAAAAAATAGAATTGCAATCAAAGAAATTTTTAATAATGTCCCTAGTATAAGTAAATATAAAAAACCCCAAAATTTTAAAAATTTTTGGTTTTCAAATGCAAATGCAGAAATGAATACCGGGGGCCCGATGGGTAAACCCCGCAACTCAAAAAAAGTGCCCTGGCCAAAATACCCTCAAAAAACGTTCAGTTGAGAAAAACCCAAAAGAATAGCCATCCAAAACAATACTCCCTTTTTGCAAAAGGGGAAAAGGGGTTCCCCAGGATGCGCCTAAACGAAGGCAACCCAAACGCGCGTCGGGGCTGGGCACATCCTACTTTCAAAAGTTTGGTAAACCCCCAAGGGCCCTGAACATCCATGGGTCTGCTCATCCCTACACATTACTTTGGAGGAGAGGCAATTCTGTCAGCAAAAGGGGAAGGGTTCTTTACATTAGAGCAGCAGAAAATGCGGAAAACCGACCCCCCAAAGATAGTTATGGCAGATACAATTGCATCGTGATGAAAATAATCTTTTGCGATAGGAAAATTTGTACTGATTGGGGAAAAAATTTAACTTTATGGGCCTTTTGTTTTTTTTTTTAACCCCCCGTAAATATGTAACTATATAAAACAATATTGGAATTGCATTTTTCCACCATTTTTACACCTTAAATTTTTTTTCTCATTTTTTAATTGGGAGTTGAAACCCCAACCTATACGTAAGAAAAAAAGCACCACAAATGCACCAATTTAGCAGCGTCTTAACACCGAAAGGGGGAGTTTCTTGGGCCCGCTAAAAATAGCAGAATTTCGGCAAAAAAG